>JAZKJV010010981.1:0-268498 GCA_037367405.1 Ottelia alismoides | reverse complement strand
TCTTCATCGACCAGATCTTGGAGAGATGGCCGCGGAAGGAATACTTCTGTTTTTGGGACGGCTACTCTGGGTATAATCAAGTTGCTATTGCTCCTGAAGATCAAGAGAAGACCACGTTCACCTGTTCTTTTGGCACATATGCTTCAGACGGATGCCGTTCGGGCTTTGCAACACCCCAGCCACATTTCAGAGGTGTACGCTTGCAGTTTTTGCCGATATGGTGGGTAGCTTTCCCGAGGTCTTTATGGACGATTTTTCGGTCTATGGGGATTCATTTGATCAATGTCTGTACTATCTAGACCGAGTCTTATGTAGGTGCTACGAAGTGAATCTTGTGCTCTCCTGGGAGAAGAGCAATTTCATGGTGACCGAAGGAATCGTGCTGGGTCACGTTGTTTCTAAACGTGGCATGGAGGTGACCCCAGCCAAGGTGGATGTAATTTCTAAGCTGGAGCCACCTACAAATATCAAGCAAGTCTGGTCATTCTTGGGCCATGTAGGTTTTTACCGACGATTTATTAAAGATTTCAGCAAACTGGCCAGACCGCTGACTGAATTGCTCAGCAAGGACAATGAATTCATTGTAGACGACCGTGTGCTCCTTGCCTTTAATCAGTTAAAAGAGCTCATCACGCAGCCCCTGTCCTACAACCACTGTTTGGACTCAGCTTCGAGATTATGACCAACGCGTCAGATTATACCATCGGAGCTGTACTGCAACAGAGGAAAGACAATGTACCATTTGCGATTCACTACACTAGTCGAACGCTCGATGAAGCCCAGAGAAACTACACTGTCACAGAAAAGGAGCTGCTAGCGGTAGTCTTTGCTTTGGAAAAGTTCAGATCTTACCTTCTTGGGTCCAAAGTTATCATTTACACTGATCATTCGGCCATTCGGTATTTACAGCAGAAGAAGGACGCCAAACCACGTCTCATTCGGTGGATCCTTCTCCTCCAGGAGTTTGATTTGGAAATCAGAGATAAACCTGGAGTCAAGAATATAGTGGCCGATCATCTGTCAAGACTTCCTGAACCAGAGTCTCCTGAGCTGAACCTGCAGCCTATCACAGAGACCTTTCCAGATGAATCGATTCTGTCTGTTGCCTCACTTCCTTGGTATGCGGACATTGTGAATTATCTAGTTGCCAAGAAAATCCCGCAGGACTGGCCTAAGTTGAAAATAGACAGATTTTTGTCTAAAATCCATTTTTACCAGTGGGAAGACCCATATCTGTTTCGTGAGGGAGCAGATTGCATCTGGCGAAGGTGTATTCCTCAGGAGGAAGTTCCAAGTGTCCTCGCTCTATGTCATGATCAAGATTCTGGAGGACACCATTCAGGCAAACGAACGGCAACAAAAGTTCTTCAAAGTGGCCTCTGGTGGCCTTCATTATTCAAAGATGCAGATGAGTATGTCAAATGTTGCACTGATTGTCAGAAGATGGGTGGAACCATAGGAATGAGAGACACAATGCCTCTGAAATACATTCAGATCTCAGATGTCTTTGACGCATGGGGCATCGAATTTATGGGCCCGTTTCCTAACAGTCAGGGTTATGAGTATATTCTGCTTGCTGTCGATTATGTCAGTCGATGGGTGGAGGCCATCCCCGCCCGAGCCGCCGACAGTAGGACTGTCTGTCGATTCTTACGAGATCACATCATAGCACGGTTCGGGATTCCCAAAATTCTCATATCTGACGGGGGTAGTCATTTCATAAATAGAGAGGTGAAGAAGCTGACTCAAGAATTCTACATCGAGCATCGTCTTGCTTCACCCTACCACCCGCAGTCTAATGGCTTAGCTGAATGTTCCAACAGGGAGATCAAGACGATTCTACAGAAACTTGTGCGTCCGGATCGCAAGAACTGGTCTCAGTTGCTTGACTCCGTTCTTTGGGCTTACAGAACAGCGTACAAGTCACTCTTGGGAATGTCTCCCTACCGCCTGGTGTATGGCAGGCCATGTCATTTGCCCGTGGAACTTATTCACAAATCTCTATGGGCTATTAATATCTGTAATTTGGACTCCAAGCAAGCAGGAAAGAACAGAAAATTAGATCTGAACAGATTACTGGAATTCAGAGATTATGCATATGACAACAGCCTGATGTACAAGGAGAAGGTCAAAACATGGCATGACAAGCACATCCGCCACAAGTCCTTTGATCCAGGTCAGAAGGTATGGTTGTCCGATGCGAAATTAAAGATCTTTCCAGGCAAATTGAAGAGAAAAATGGACTGGGCCGTTTTTGGTTAGGCAGGTGAGTGACAACGGAAGTGTATTGATATCCAATCTGTCAGCTGACGCACAGCCTTTTGTAGTCAATGGACAGCTTTGAAGCCATACCTTGAACATGACACATTCATGGCCGTCGTCGACTCAATTCAAGTAATCTATTAGGATGAGCTGAGTATTTCGAAAGAGGCAGAGGAAGGCAAAGCGCATCAAAACATTTTTGAATGAGTTCCCTTTTTGTCTTTTCTTCTTTTCTTCTTTTCAATTTCTTTTCTCTTATTCTACCGAATTGATGCCATCCCTTTCATCACTGCTACACTTAGGATGTACTCTATCCTAAGTATAGGGGGGGATGCGCATCCCGAGTTGTTCATATCCAATTTCATCTCTTTTCTTCTTTTCTTCTTTTTCTCTTCTATCGTCTTCATCTACCGAAAAGGTGCCGCCCCTTGAAGACAGTCTTCTATACTTGGGACGTACTTTGTCTTAAGTATAGGGGGTGCGCACCCCGAGTTTCTTCATTTATCTCGATCCTCTCCATTGTCTCCTCTTCTTGTCTATACTTAGGGATATCTTACCCTAAGTATAGGGGAGACAACCCGAGTACGATCTGTTCATTCCCACCCTTGACCCTCCCTGCTTTGTGTATAGTCTGCTATACTTAGGATTAGTTGATCCTAAGTATAGGGGGGACGGTCAACTTCTCATTCGTTTGTTCATCCATTCCTTTAATTATTTATTCTTTAGACTAATCTATACTTAGTACGAGTTATGTATTCTCTTTTCTCTCCGATCTATGAGGACATAGCTCAAGCTAAGTATAGGGGGGTCGTATATACTGTGTATATACTTTAGCCATAACTCATACTTTCGTATTTTCTTAATAATATAGCTAGAAAAATTCTTTAAAATTCATTAAAATTCCTTAATAAAAAAGGTGTTTTATTCCTCAAATTCTTTTTGTATTTACTGATTAATAAATCAGGTGAAAATGTTTTTTGCAAAATGTTTGAAAAATAGTTTGAAAATCTTCGTGAACATTTATTGAAAGCTATTTTGAAGATATTTTGTTACATGTTTTCAACCTGTGTAAAATGTTGATTTGTAAAAATTTATTTTCTTTGTGTGAAATAAAATGTATGAAAAATGATTTGCAAATGGTTTGAAAAATAGTTGAAAAAATATTTTGAAAAATCTATATATACTGTTTTGAAAACCTTTGCAAAATGATTTTCAAATGTGTGTACATGTTTGCAAAAATGTTTGTAAAAATTATTTGGACTATAGTTTTCAAAAATTGTGTGAAAAGCTCGTGTCAAATAAGTTTGAGGAATACATACATCATACCAGAATCCACTATATATATGTATAAAATCGATCACTTACCCTTGTGAAATCTTAAAAATCCACTTCTTGTAAGTATAAGAAGCACTCCTGTGTACATATTTTTAACCTAGTTTTCAGCCAAAATCTTTTTATTCTCAAAATCCCAAAAACATTTGCAAAATTAAAAATCCTAAAACATTTGAAAATCCTTTTGAAAAGACAAAAAATGCATCTGCTTATGCATGCATCATCTTTTCAAAAATCCGTAAAAAGTTCAAAATCTTTGAAAATTGCATCACAAAAATATTTTCTGCATTGCATTGCATAGCATTAGCATTTTTCGGATTGAGTTTGATAGTTGAACAAGTCTAAGTAAAATCCAGAGATTGGAGCTTGATTGGACCTTAAATCTACCTAATAATAGGAACCTTATAGGAACTGGGTTTGAGGTACTTCAGGTCTAGTTGACTTAATTCTTTGAGGATTACGGGACTTGGTTCAATGGATTCTTGACCGCCTAAGTAGAGTATTTTGGAGCACACGCACGACTCTTGTTGATAATGACCTAACTTGGACACCTGCACCTTTCACATGGCTCAACTCAGTTGGAGTGGTGAGGGGATTGGGGATTTGCCGGTATGAGACGCACACAGTGGAAACACTTGTCCTCCTCTAGGGAGGGAAGTGCACCCCAACCCCGTCCAGTGATTAGGAAGTCTAAAGACAGGAGGCTGTGGGTTGCGATAAAGCTTCAAAAGAAGGATAGTCTACTGGCTCAAGAGGAAAAACTCCTTTATGTAAATGCTGCTGTATATAGTATTCAAAAAAAAAGAGAAAAAAAAGTTCAGGCATGTACAAAAATAAAAAGCCTGCAAAGTATGTACATATGATGTAAAGTCAATAAGCAAGCTTGAGTTCCAAAGTCATATCATGTGAGCCTGCAGCTGGATGACTTGACTACACTGGTCTTGCATCCTCGGATAGGTAGCTACACTGGCTACCGTCCATTCTTCTCTTCACCCCCTCCTCTTGAGCTGGTTGCCACTTGAACTTAGAAGTGAATACACCGCTCCTCGAGGACGGAGTTATTAGATTGGGGAATCATTGGGTTGTTGTACTGGAGAAGTCAGTTTCTTTATTATTCTAGTTGGGGAGAGCCACCATCACTTACACTGTACGAGTCAGATTCATAGTCGTAAGAGTTTGCGTATGAGTTGAGATATTTCTGACCTGGCTATTGAGGAGACTAGAACAGAGTTTTGGGATTCTCAAGGACTGTTGGATTTCAAATTCGGGTCTCAATAAGGTTCCGCCCGCACTAAAATTCTGAGGTCCGACTTAAGCTCCAAACTTTGATTTTGTGAAGACAAGTTTGATAATTAAATTTAGTCCATCTTTCTTCTTTTTCTTTTCTTTATTTTTCTTTTTCTGCACTTATTGCGTAAGTGTTTGCTAGGGACTAGCAAAGGCAAGTATAGGGGGATGATGAATCTACGTTTCATCATCTTTATTCTATCATTTTGGTCTGAAAACCCCTAGTAAATGCGTTAGTAAATAGGCTTAATTCATGCATTTTAGCATCTATGCATATGTGTGTAAATACTGTATAAAATACGGGTTTTAATGCCAAAATTATAGAATAAAGAAAAGAAAAAAAAAGAATAAAATATTGTAAATATTTTATGACCCGAAACCTAGGCATCTTGATGACTAGGTCGACAAGGAATAAAGTAGGGGGAGATAAGGGCCAAATACCTATAATTATTAATTCATTCTTTATTCATTTTGGACCTATTTTTGGTTCCACTTTTTATACATCAAATAAAGAAAATTTGTATATGAAAGTTGTAGATAAATTTATAAAGAAAAATACAAAATTGATTTCACAGAAAAATAATGTACAGATAAAAAGTTATGGTCTGAACATGATTCCAAAATCCCAACTTCCCAGGCCCGTATCTCACAAACGACAACTCCAAATGCAGCATACTCACCTTTAATTGTATATAGAAGAAAATAAGATATTTAATGGCGGTGGGTTTCGCATTTGGCGGAGCTACGACTTGAAAGTTGAGTTTTGGGCACCTATTGTATACTTGTACAGAATAAAATATTCAATTTATTAATTATTCATTATTTTTATATTTTTTTATTTTTATATTTTTGTAAATATTACTTATAATAATTGTGAATATTAAAATCAGAAGAAAAATGTAAATAAAACTCAAAATAAAATATATACATATTTGATACATAGGTATCACACCTGTACTTATACCTATATTAAATCTACTTCTATTTTTATTAAATGCACAAAACATATCAGAAAAAATAAAAATAAAAATATAGCTGTGTACATAAAAGTATGTTATAATTTTAGAAAATAATAAATAAAAATAATAGAATTAAAATACATAAAGAAAAATAAAGTAATAAGTATATAGGTATTATACCTATAAAGGGGTAAAATGTGAACTCATAAAAATAAGCCTTATTAAAATAAATAAAATTCATAATAAAATACTTCATAAATTAATAAACAATTTTTATTTTTAACCAAATTGAAAATTCGTCCATTTACTATTTTATTTCGATTTTTGAAAATGTTTTTTCCTGGTTGGTCCACGTGGACCAACCAGGTTGGTCTGACAGTTGACCTCGGTCAACTGTCTGACCTACTCTTCCAGGCTTGTCAGATGCACGTTTGACCCATTGATGAATCTCGTATTCATCACTCTAAATCTCATTTATTAAGCTCAAATCCCTAAAAATCAATAGCATTCTTGCATCTATTTTGCATAATTAGCATTCATGCATGTTTCCATAAGAATGGCATTTTAGCACAAAAATCTGCATACAATAAGAAGCCGAAAATCCATGCCAAAAATGACCTGTAAATAGCCTAATTCCCTAATTTTTAACTCATTCATGCTAACTCCGAATGGACTCAAAACCACTTCCACTGTGTACATATCACTAACAAGAATAAAGGAAAAATACAAAAAATAACTAACCCAAATAAGCGGACCAAAAACCCAAACCCTAATTTCAGGATTTTCGGACTAAAAGCCACATATCTCCCCCATCCAGTGTCCGATTTAATCCTACTCACTTTTGAACTAATGTACATTTAATTACCTTCAAACCAAGACCAAGTTCAAGTGAATCGGAGCTCATATGTGAAAGTTGGGTTTTGGGCCTCTTTTGTACATTGCATATTTCGCGGTTTTCTGACCTTTATTTTATGTATATATTTTCTCAATTAATAAAAATCCAAAAAAAATTAGATTAATGTGTCTTTATTTATCTTTGATTTTACCGTAATTTTTCCGGATTTTTATCTGTTTTAAAAATGACAAAAAAATTACAAAAACCCAAAACTAAGGTATTCTATGTACATAGGATACCCCAAAAATTCACTTTGTGCAAATGATCGATTTTGGTTTTGATGTCTTCATGAAAGTTGTAGATATCATCGAGACGAGCAATTTTTGTGAAGAAAGTTTTTCGATCCGAGGTCATTTACTATTTATTTTTGATTTTACAAGATATTTAAACTGCGATTTTTCTGGTGCTGACACGTGGCAGCACCGGGTGCCGCCACGTGTCAGCCATTTTTGGCTTATTTATATATCGATTTTTATTTATATATAAAAAAAATTAAATACGAAGCACATACGACGCACGTGCCTCCCAGGCACGCGCCACGCACGTGCCTCGCCTGCCCCCTCCTCCACCACGTGGCTCGTCAACAGCCGTCCGATCTCGGCCGATCGGACGGCTGCTGTGCTTCTTCCCCATTTAGCCCCCTTTCCCAATCGGTCTCCGCCGTCCCCTGATATCGCCGCCGCCCCCGTTGATTTCGCCGCCACCCCACGATCTCTCCGATCTCCGTATCCCCCAGATCTCGCGGCCGGCCCCAATCTCATCGAATCGCCGATCACCTCGGATCTCTCCCCGCGAATCCCATCAGATCAGCTTCAATCCATCACCGGCCATCCCTGATTCGTTTCCCTCTCGGCGTTCGCACCCCTACCTATTTAAACCTCTGCCATCCTCGAAGCAAGCCATCCGCCGATTGCATCGCAAGAGTCACCGCGGCGGTGACAGCGCCCCATCGACTTCTCGAGCGGCGAGATCCGAGCTCTTGTATCTCGTCGCAGCCTACGGCGAGATCTTCTCCGACGCTTCTGCTGCAGCTCCGGCCGCCCAACGCCGTCGAGCCTCTTCAGGTATACTCTCTCTCTCTCTCTCCTTCCCTCTCTCTCTCTACCTCTCTCTCTCTCTATTCTTCTTCGCCGAACACCGCCGTCCTCCGTGCATCTTCGCCACCACCGCAACTCGCTCCACCTCGACGACTCCGCCGTCGTCTCCTTCGCCGTCAGCGCCTTCATCGTCGCGCCACCGATACTCTGCCCTCTAGGCCGTGTGTCGGCCAGAGGGAGGACGACGACCAACTCCACCAGGCCAAGCCACCGTCGCCATCCTCCTCGGCTGTTTGTCGGCCACGAGCACCGGCGATCTCCTCCGCCTGGACAGCATACGCCAACGACCAACCATCTGCTCCGCCCTCCTCGACTCCGCCGCAACTCCGGAGCTCCGCCAGCCGGGCGCATCTTCATCGACTCCCCTGGCCATCACCGACGCGCCAGCCCCACGTCACCGGTCGCAAGCCACCCCTCGGCAACCTCCGCCTCCTCTACGCCAGAACCGGGCCCGTCAGCCCGAGGCCCCCCCGCACGCCCTCGCACGTGCGTGGGGGAACGTTCCAGCCATCTTCCAGGGTCACGTGCGTAGCACGTGACCTCTGGGCAAATTGCGAAGATCCCCCCCGGAGGTTTCCCCTATTCGCACAGCAACCCCGCCATCCAAGGGCACGTGCGCAGCACGTGCCCCTTGGAAATTTTGCATCAGTACCGCACTACTAATTGGTAATTACACAAAAGCCCCCCCTTCTGCTTTTATATTTTATTTATTTATTTGTATCTATACCCCTATATTCCCATTTTGTTTTGAACATCTTATCTACATTGTCTTATTAATCCAAAAATTGCATGATGTTTGTTAATTGACTCTCTACACTTTGACATATTGTGGGTATTTTTCTGATTGATGGTTAATTAATAAATAATTATTTTGTGGAAGTTTGCATAATTTTACCCATTTTCTGCTCTGAAATTGATAATTGACTAACCATTGCTCTAAAAATTCTAAAAAAATCACATCTTGTAGAGTTAATTATTCTTAACATTGTGCCCAAAAAGATTTGCATTTGCAATGGCATATTTTGTCCTGTAAAATCATTGTGCACATTTTAGTATTTAATTTTTATTAGGTATTAAACCCCACATTTTCGAGGTTTAGGATTTTTTCTGAGATCCGTCACCTAGTGATAGATCTCATATAATTTTGATTCTCGAAAATAAGTAGGTTTGATATTTATTAAAATTAAATATTTAAAAATCATTTTGTTTGCATTTTAAAAAATCCATAAAAAATTCATATTGCATCCAAAAATTCCAAAAAAATTACAGTGCATCCATTTCATTATAGTTTACATTGTGGCCAAGTTTCGTATTTTTCGGACATCATTTGAACGTAATTTACATTTTAGTCCCTAAATAAGGCCAAATTGCATTTTGCGTCCTTTATTGCATTTAAAATTCCAAAAAAAGACCGCCTCGAAAAACCGAACACGAGCTTTGATAGACTTAATTCTAGGTTGTTCCTTTGCCTCCTTGTGATCGACCTTGGGACTTGCCCAAGTAAAATAAACATAAAACCACGAGATTAAAAATTAAATAATTTATTTGTGGTATTTTCTTGATCGTTTCCGATTGCCGCCTACAACGCACAACACGATAAAAACACATTCTTAAAACCGGCATTTCGGATACGTCACCCATTCTTCTCGCCATTTTCTAGGCTCGCTCTTGCACCAAATCATGTCGACTCCTTCAGACTTTTTCTCCTCGATTAGTGGTGAATCACGCCCAAGTGATTTCTTGGGCCGAGGACCACTAATCGAGGCGTTTGACCCTCGTTCTTCTCGCCGTCCGTCAGCCCTTCAAAAGAGCCCCTCCCACTTCGATTCAAATCTAATCCTTCTTCCGCCATTTTCACCCTCAAACCCCTAGCCCTTCGTGTTCCTGGTGACAGCAGGCGTCGAATCGAGCCTGGGTTTGAAGCGTTTGGCGTTGAATCGAAGAGATTCGACCCTCGCCGGAGCTCCGCCGTGCTTCATCGCCCGTCATCTCTGGTGAGTTTCTTCCTCTTTTCTTTCCATTTCCTTGTAGCCTTAGCATAGCATAGCTTAGATCTCTAGCAGTTTTGAGTTTCGTTTAATCGATCGCCGGGAAATCTCAATCGAAGCCACGGCGGAGCTGAGCTCCGCCCGTTGTTTCCGACCACTCCAGTGATCCTCCGCCGTCCTAAACACCTCCATCCTTCTCCCCTCCGCTCCGTCATCACGCCGCACCCTTCCAGATCCCTCGATCTCGCTCAGATCGAGCCATCGAGCTCCCCTCTCCGCCGCTCGCCGGAGCTCTTCGTCCGCACCACCTTTTGCCTCATCTGAACCATCAGACCCCACCATTTTGTTCGCCTGGATTTTGTGCGCCAAACCTTGCAGGTCTGAGCCCAAGAGAAGGCTCCATCGACCTTCGACGACCCCAAGACCAGCCGCCCAGGTCACCTCCGCCGTCCGAGCACCTCGCGCCGTCCCTGCCTCGCCTGAGACCACCTGCTGACGCGGAAGGGCCCCAGGATCATTTTGCCCTTGATCCGGGGGCCGGAGCGGCCGTGTGTCGGCCGCAATCGCATCTCGAAGTTCGCCAGGGAGGTGTTCTTCGTGAACCCCTCCCTGCCGTTGGATCGACCACCTCCTCCAAACGCATCGCGAGCCGTCCGATCGCCTGTGCCTTTCCGCCGTTGGATCGACCGTCCACGATCTAATCTCAGCCGTCCGCGACGAAGGGGTATCAGCCGTCAGATGCGGCCACGTGGATAAGTGGGACACCATCGACTGAACGATCGAGCCTGTGGGTATTTTGCATTTTTAACCCACGACTTTTTGTTTTAACTTTTAGTCTAGAAACTTCATTTGTAGTTTAAAAGGTTTTGTAATATTTGCACGTAGACCCTCACCGTTTCACTATTTACACTTTAGTCCACGCCACGTCACCTCACGTGACTGGGGCGCGTGACCTTTTGGGTATTTTGCATGTTAGGCCCAGAACTTTTGATTAATTGCAATTTTATCCCTGTGCGTAGTTAATTAAATATCTTTTTGGATATATTGCTTGTATGCCCCGCCGGCTTTTAATAATTACAATTATGCCCCTGTGAATGGTGTTTTACGTGAGCTGTGTGTGCCTCTGTGGTGAAAATTGCACCTGAGCCCCTGGATGTTTTTATAATTGCATTTATACCCCTGCCAGGCTTAGGATTTTTGTGTGCTTAGCCTAATTAGTTCACGCCCCATTTCATTGCGAAAAATTCTAAAAAAATAGGTTTAAGCTCCTGTGTGCTTCTAGCAAGCAGTCTTCTCCTAATCTTCCCCTCGCATCTTGACGAGATGATAGTGAAAGTTCTTCACCCTTTTTTGGCATACCTCCGTACTGCTGAGAGGCGAGACTCATTCCAACTCGAACTTTTCACGCTATATTTTTAGTTTTTAATTTTATTATATTTTTATATTTAATAAAAATCAAAAACATGCTTTTTCTCTACTGTCTAGCTTAGAAAATGCCAAAAAATATAAAAACACTCCCAAAAATTCCAAAAAAATTACCTAGTGTCTATTATATCCTAATTTAGTGTCAGTCCAAAAATCATTAAAAATCTCAAAAGAAAAACACTAAAAATTAAAAAAAACACTCTAAAACCTTCAAAAAAATATATAAAATTAAAGAAAACTCTAAAAAATACAAACTAAGCTCCTGTTTGTTCTAGATTTTATCCTCTTTATTTTAAAATTAGTTTGAAAAATTTTTGGTTGCTGTTTGTTATTTTTGATTCCAGTTTTACCCCCAGCCAGCACATTTTCCACTGATTTCTCTTATTTCAGCCTTTAAAAATACCAAAAACACCTTAAAAAATCTCCAAAAATCACAAAAACAGTAAAAAAATCTTAAAAATATTAAAACATTGAATTTCTAAATTTTTGGTTATTTTGTGCTTTTTTATAAATAGATTATCTTGTCTTTTACTCCATTGGCTTTATATTCCAATATTGAAAAAACAATATATAAAATATAAAATTATAAAAATCAGAAAATTAAAAATCAAAATACAAAAATTAAAAATTAAAAATTAAAAACCCACAAAAAGAAATTAGTTTGGCTAAGTGATTCATTAGACCTAGGGTTTGGATTTCTATCTACACTCTACACCGTTGTTTCCTGTGTTCGACCACTACTTGCTTGCCATTATACATTGTTAGTAGGGTATAATAAATTTTAATCCTTCCTCTTGATTGCTTTATTGATTGTGTGGGTTAATTGTTGAAGATCGAGGAGGCTTGAGTAGTCGCATCAGCGACAGTGAGTCTGATTTGTCAGACCACTATTTAGCGGCTCTCGCAATCTCGCTTTTAAGTGGGCTACAACGAGCTGCAGGCGGTGCTCTGGCGAGGGGTTGGACCACCCTCGATTCGACTCCAAAGGGATCGAGCTTGGGCTTAATGTGTTCCTGCTGTCACCAGGAGCACGAAAAAAACGCTCGCAAACTCGATGTAGGTGGAGGAAGAGGGATGAAAAAAGGGAGGAAGATCGGAGGAAAATATTTAAAGGTCTGACCACCGAGTGGGGAGGTCCCAAAGATCAAGGATTATCTTGTGAATCGATGACCCATTCCCCTAGGAAACGTTAGGGCGTGAATCACCAACCCTCAAGGATAAAAAGTCACGAAGACCCTATCGCCAAAGGATGAAATATGGAGTCTCGAAAAATCCTCGAAGATCGATGAAAAAAACAAAAATCTGACAAAACAGGAAGGGTCAGACAGTTGACCGGAGTCAACTGTCAGACCTCCCTGGTTGGTCCACGTGGACCAACCAGAAAACTCCCGCAAAAAATGCTTTATAAATTCAATTTAAAATAGTAAATGAATTTATCAATTTTTAATTATAAAATAAAAAATGTTTATTTTTTATGAAGTATTTTATTATGCTTTTTAATTATTTTTATGAGGTATAAAAATACAAGTTACTATTTATAGGCTTATACAGGTATATATATATCAATATATTCTAATATTTTTTTCTTATTTTATGTATTTAAATTATTTATTTTTGTTTATTATTTTATAAATTTATAAAATATTTTTATATGCTTAAATATATTTTTATTTTATTTTTCTTATGTAATTTGTATACTTAATAAAATCGAAGTATAAATTATACAGGTATGTATATAGGTATTTTACCTATGTCTTTTATATACAAGTATTTTATTTTTGAGTTTTCTCTGATTTTAATATACATATTTATTATAAGTAATATTTACAAAATAATAAAAATATAAGATGATAAAAATAGTGAATAAATAATAAAATGAATATTTTAACATGTACAAGTATACAAGTGGGGTCAAAACTCAACTTTCAAATCGTAACTCCGAAAAAATACGAAACCACCTTCATTAAATAGTCTATTTTACACTATATACAATTAAAGGTGAGTTTTGGCACATTTCAAGTTTTTATTTGCAAGATAAATGTCTGGGAAGTTGGAATTCTGGAATCTTATTCAGATCATAACTTTTTATCTTTGTATTATTTTTGAATGAAATCAATTTTGTATTTTTCTTTATGAAATTATCTACAAATTTCATGTTCAAAGTTTCTTTATTTGGTGGATAAAAAGTGGAAACAAAAAAAGGTCCCAAAATAAATAAAGAATGAATAAAATAAAAGGTATTTTTATTGTATTTTGGCCCTTATCTCCCCCTACTTTATTCCTTGTCGACCTAGTCATCGAGATGCCTAGGTCTCGGGGTTTGGGGTCATAAAATATTTACAATATTTTATTCTTTCCTCTTTTCTTTTCTTATTCTATATTTTTGGTTTTAAAAACCGTATTTTATACACTTTTTACACACATATGCATGAATGCTAAAATGCATGAATTAATGCTATTTACACGCATTTACTAGGGTTTTTAAGGCCAAAATGATAGAATAAAGATGATGAAACGTAGATTCATCATCCCCCTATACTTGCCTTTGCTAGTCCCTAGCAAACACTTATGCAATAAGTGCAGAAAAGAAAAAATAAAGAAAAGAAAAAGAAGAAAATTGGATTAAGTTAACAATCGAACTTGTCTTCATAAAATCAAAGTTTGGAGCTTAAGTCGGTCCTTTAGAATTTTAGTGCGGGCGGAACCTTTATGAGAACCGGACTTGAAATCCAACAACCTTCAAGAATCCCAAAACTCTGCTCAAGTCTCCTCAATAGCCAGGTCAGAAATATTTCAACTCTTACGCAAACCCTTATGACTATGAATCTGACTCGTACAGTGTAAGTGATGGTGGCTCTCCCCAACTGAAGTGACAAAGAGACTGACTTCTCCAATATGACAACCCAATGATTCCCCAATCCAACAACTCATTCCTTAAGGAGCAGGGTATTTCCTTCTAAGTTCAAGTGGCAACCAGCTCAAGAGGAGAGGGTGAAGAGAAGAATGGACGGTAGCCAGTGTACCTACCTATCCAAGGATGCAAGACCAGTGTAGTCAAGTCATCTAGCTGCAGGCTCACATTATTTGACTTTGAAGCACAAGCTTGCTTATTTGGCTATACAACATATGTACACTCCGGCAGGCATTTTTATTTTTGTACAGGCCTGTCCACTTTTTTTGGAGTTTTTGCTTTTGCAAATTTTTTTTGAAATACTATATACAACAGCATTTACATAGGGAGTTTTTCCTCTTGAGCCAGTAGACTATCCCTCTTTTGAAGCTTTATCGCAACCCACGATCTCCTATCCTCGAAACTCATCATCACTGGACGGGTTGGGTTGCACTTCCCTCCCTAGAGGAGGACAAGTGTTTCCACCTGTGTGCGTCTCATACCGGCAAATCCAACCCCCTCACCACTCCAACTGAGTTGAGCCATGTGAAAGGTGCAGATGTCCAAGTTTGGTCATTATCAACAAGAGTCGTGCGTGTGCTCCGAAATACTCTACTTAGGTAGTCAAGAATCCATTAAACCAAGTCTCGTGATCCTCAATGAGTTAAGTCAACTAGACCTGAAGTACGTCAATTCCAGCTCCTAAAAGGTTCCTGTTAATTAAGTAGATTTAAGGTCCAACCAAGCTCCAATCTTCAGATTTTACTTAGACTCGTTCAACTATCAAACTCAATCCGAAAAATGCGAATGCCATGCAAATGCTATGCAGAATGCAGAAAATATTTTTGTGATGCAATTTTCAAAGATTTTGAACTTTTTATGGATTTTTGAAAAGATGATGGATATGCATTTTTTATATTTTTTAAGGAATTTTTTTTCAAATGTTTTTGTATTTTAATTTTGCAATTTTTTTGGGATTTTTGAAAATAAAAAGGTTTTGGCTAAAAACTAGGTTAAAAGATTTACATACAAGAAGTGGATTTTAAGAATTTACAAGGGTAAGTGGTCGATTTTATATGTATATATAGTGGATTTTGGTAAGATGTATGTATTCCTCAAACTTATTTGACACAGGTTTTTCAAACAATTCGAAAACTATAGTCCAAAATAATTTTTACAAATAATTTTACAAACATGTACACACATTTGAAAATCATTTTGCAAAGGTTTTCAAACAGTATGGATAGATTTTTCAAAAGATTTTTGCAACCATTTTTCAAACCATTTAGAAATCATTTTTCAAACATTTTTATTTCACACAAAGAAAATAAATTTTCAAAACAAAGTATTTTTTACAAAGGTTGAAAACATGTAACAAAATGTTTTCAAAATAATTTTCGAAAGATTTTCACAAAGATTTTCAACTATTTTTCAAACATTTTGCAAAAATATTTTCACCTGATTTATTAATCAGTAAATACAAAAAGAATTTGAGGAGTAATAGCATCTTTTTATTAAGGTTTTTAATGAATTTTTAAAGAATTCTAGCCATATTATTAAGAAAAATACGAAAGTACGAGTTATGGCTAAAGTATATACGTAGTGTATACGACCCCCCTATACTTAGCTTGAGCTATGTCCTCATTGATCGAAGAGAAAAGAGAAGACATAACTCGTACTGAGTATAGGAAAATCTAAAGAATAAATAAATAAATGAATGAATGAACGAATGAGAAGTTGATCGTCCCCACTATACTTAAATTCAAATAATCCTAAGTATAGCAGACTGTACACAAAGCAGGGAGGGTCATGGGTGGGAATGAACAGATCGTACTCAGATTGTCTCCCCCTATACTTAGGGTAAGATAGCCCTAAGTATAGACAAGAAGAGGAGACAATGGAGAGGATCGAAATGAATTGAGAAAGTCGTGATGCACACCCCCCCTATACTTAGGACAAAGTATGTCCTACTCCTAAGTATAGAAGACTGTCTACAAGGGGCGACACCTTTTGATAGATAAAGAGAATAGACAAGGAAAAGAAGAAAAGAAGAAAAGGAGAAAAGAGATGAAAGTCGATATGAACAACTCAGGATGTGCATCCCCCCTACACTTAGGATAAAGTACATCCTAAGTGTAGCAGTGATGAAAGGGATGACATCATGTCGGTAGAATAAGATAAACGAGACTGAAAAGAAGAAAAGAAGAAAAGTCATTCAAAAATATTTTGCTCTGCTTGGCCTTCCTCTGCCTATTTGGAGATATCCGTCTCATCCTTGTAGATTACTTGAATTGTGTCAACGACAGCCATGAATGTATCATGTTCAAGGTATGGATTCAGAAGCTGTCTATTGACTATAAATGGATGTGCATCAGCTGACAGATTGGATATCAATACACTTCCGTTGTCACGCACCTGCCTAACCATAAACGGCCCAGTCCATTTACTCTTCAATTTGCCTGGAAAGATTTTTAATTTCGCATCAAACAACCACACCTTCTAACCTGGATCGAAGGACTTGCGGCGGATATGCTTGTCATGCCATGTTTTGATCTTCTCCTTGTACATCAGGCTGTTGTCATATGCATAATCTCTGAATTCCAATAATCTGTTCATATCCAATTTTTTGTTCTTTCCTGCTTGCTTGGAGTCCAAATTACAGATGTTAATGGCCCATAAAGATTTGTGAATTAGTTCGATGGGCAGATGACATGGCTTGCCATACACAAGGTAGTAGGGAGACATTCCCAAGGGTGACTTGTATGCTGTTCGATATGCCCAAAGAACGGAATCAAGCAGTTGAGATCAGTTCTTGCGATCCGGACGTACAAGCTTCTGTAGAATTGTCTTGATCTCCCTGTTTGAACATTCAGCTAAGCCATTGGACTGCGGGTGGTAGGGTGAAGCAACACGATGTTCAATGCAGAATTCTTGAGTCAGTTTCCTCACCTCTCTGTTTATGAAATGACTACCCCCATCATATATGAGGATCTTGGGAATCCCGAACCGTGCTATAATGTGATCTCTCAAGAATCGATAGACAGTCCTACTGTTGGAGGTTCGGGCGGGAATAGCCTCCACCCAGCGACTTACATAGTCGACATCAAGCAGAATATATTCATAGCCCTGACTGTTGGGAAATGGGCCTATAAAGTCGATGACCCATGCGTCGAAGAGTCTGATATCTTAATGTATTTCAGAGGCATCGTGTCTCTCATTCCTATGGTTCCACCCATTTTTTGACAGTCAGTGCAACATTTGACATAATCATCTGCATCTTTAAATAGTGAGGGCCACCAGAGGCCACTTTAAAGAACTTTTGCTGCCGTTCTTTTGACTGAATGATGTCCTCCAGAATCTTGGTCATGACATAGAGCGAGGACACTTGGAACTTCCTCCTGAGGAATGCACCTTCTCCAGATACAATCTGCCCCCTCACGAAATAAATACTGATCCTCCCACTGGTAGAAATGGATTTTAGATAAGAATCTGTCTATTTTCAACTTCGGCCAATCATGTGGGATTTTCTTGGTCACCAGATAATTCACGATGTCTGCATACCAAGGAAGCGAGGTGACTGAAAGAATTTCCTCATTTGGAAAGGTCTCTGTGATTGGTTGTAGGTTTAGCTCAAGAGATTCCGGCTCTGGGAGCCTTGATAGATGATCAGCCACCACATTCTTTATCCCAGGTTTATCTTTAATTTCCAAGTCAAATTCCTGAAGGAGAAGGATCCACCGGATAAGACGGGGTTTGGCGTCCTTCTTCTGCTGTAAGTATCGAATAAGCGAATGATCAGTGTAAACGACTACTTTGGATCCAAGGAGGTAGGATCTGAACTCTTACAGGGCAAATACTACCGCTAGCAGCTCCTTTTCAGTGACAGTGTAGTTTTGCTGGGCTTCATCGAGCGTTCGGCTAGCGTAGTGAATCGCAAATGGTACATTATCTTTCCTCTGTCCAAGTACAGCACCAATGGCGTAATCTGACGTGTCGATCATTATCTATAAAGGTTGTGTCCAAATTGGTGGCTGCAAGACATGGGCCTGTGTGATGAGTTCTTTTAGCTGATGGAAGGCAAGGAGCATACGGTTATCCATAATGAATTCATTCTCCTTGCCGAGCAATTCAGTCAACGGTCTAGCCAGTTTGCTGAAGTCTTTGATGAAACGTCAGTAAAAACCGACATGGCCCAAGAATGACCTTACTTGTTTGATGGTTGTTGGTGGCTCAAATTTAGAAATTACATCCACCTTGGCTGGGTCAACCTCCATGCCACGTTTAGAAACTACGTGACCCAGCACGATTCCTTCGGTCACCATGAAGTTTCTCTTCTCCCATGAGAGCACAAGATTTACTTCGCAGCACCTCCGCAAAACTCGGTCTAAATATTCCAGACACCGATCAAATGAATCCCCGTAGACCGAAAAATCGTCCATAAAGTCCTCAAGAAAGTTGCCCACCATATCGGCAAAAACTAAAAGCATACACCTCTGAAATGTGGCTGGGACGTTGCAAAGCCCGAACGGCATCCGTCTGAAGGCATATGTACCAAAAGGACATGTGAATGTGGTCTTCTCTTGATCTTCAGGAGCAATAGCAACTTGATTGTATCCAGAGTATCCATCCAAGAAGTAGAAGTATTCCTTCGTGACCAGTCTCTCCAAGATCTGGTCGATGAAGGGTAAAGGAAAGTGGTCCTTCTTGGTGGCGAGATTAAGTCTTTTGTAGTCCACACACACTCGCCAAGAAGTGGGTACTCTGGTTGCGATCTCCTCTCCTTTATCATTCTTCACAATGGTGATCCCTGATTTCTTCGGCACAACATGTAGAGGGCTCACCCATTTGCTGTCAAAGATGGGATAAATAAATCTCGCATCACATCATTTCTGGATCTCTTTCATAACAACCTCCCGCATATTAGGATTTAATCTTCTCTGAAGTTCTCGAGAGGTCCTGCAACCTTCTTCCAAAAAAATGCGATGCGAGCATAGTGATGGATTGATCCCATGGAGATCCGAAGTTCGCCAGCCTATCGCCTTGCGATTGCGTTCAAGAACCTCCATCAGATGAGATTCTTGATCTTCGGTCAGATGTGCATTGATAATGACCGGGTACATGTTCGGCTCTCCCGCAAGGAAGGCATATTTCATATTTGAGGGCAAGGGTTTCAACTCTGGCGGGGTCTGAGCTGCTTCAAAAGTGACCTCAGAAGTGTCCACAATACTATTTTCTGCCTCTTCATTCAGATTTTGACAGAATGCTTCAATGATTTCCTCTTCATCACACGAATCTGCAACAATTTGCTCTTGGTTTTTAAGGTACATCACCTCCACGACAGTCTCATTCAGCACATCAGCAAGTTCCTCATCCTGATTGATAAGGGGAAATTCGACTGCGGTCTCCATTCCTTCCTCGGGACAGAGGAGTTCATGGATCTCATTGTCATCCAAGAATAAGTTGATGTCTTGAATTTCTGCTAGAAAATTGCAGTCGTCAGAATACTCAATCACCCTTGCGCATGATGTAGATGTTCATTCGGTTGGTGCTCCCTCAGGCAGGGTCTCCACTCTGATTGTTTCATTGCCAGCGCCAAAAGTGATTTCTCCCGTCCCATAGTTCACTACTGTGTTTGACGTCTGCAGGAATGGTCTTCCAAGAATGATTGGGGTAAGGAGCAATGGAGCGGGGGCGTCCATTTCTAGTACCACAAAATCGGCCGGGAACTACTTTCCCTGAACCGTGACTATCACGTCCTCCAACAAGCCCCTAGGCCGCTTAACTAACTTGTCTGTGAACTGCAGAATCATCTTTGTAGGCTCGAGCTGTCCTAACCTGAACTCTGTAAGTAGCGAAGCTGGCATTAAGTTGACAGAAGACCCACTATCGAGAAGCGTTCATTCAAACTCCTGATTGAACATCTGACAACGCACAAGAGGTGCTCCCATATCTGGCTTTTTATCCGGGAGGTTGCTAATGGCATTAACTGTGGCCATTGTGAGGATATGCTTTTTGGATTTGCCAGCCTTGCTTCTAGAGTTGTGAGGGTGAGGCCTACGCTTGGTTGTGCATGCCCCCTTCAATCCTTTCTTAACAGCTGGCATGTATTCAAGAGCTTTCATCAATGGCGTATTCAATACCAAATTCTGGATGATTTCTATGATGGCAGGATCAAACAAAGCATTTTCAAAAATTTTCATTTTTTGTGTTTTTTCATTGCTTCTGGAAAAGGAATATTTACAAACTCTTCACCAATGTCATTCAAAATACTGTCCATATTGTTGTTTATAGGTAGATTGCAAAAAGGAATAGAACCATCTACAAGATGTGGACCAAAAACGGCAGGCTCAGCTTCAGGTGCTGGCGTTGGACTCGCTGTAGGTGCAAAATCCCTTCTGTCTGTGGCTGGCTCTGTAGCAGGTGCAGACATCTCCAATGCTGGCCTATCTCCACCGAGGTTGCTGCTATATTTTTGTGTTTTGTTGTTTTCTTCATTTTTTTGTGATTTTCTGGGTGACGGTACTGCTCCAAAAATGCTTCATGGCTTTGGTGTTGGCTTGGCTGACGACTCCCCGTCAGATGCAAGATGTTTCCCCTTTGTGGTTGCTGATGACTTGAGTGTCCTATCGCACCTGAGAGTAACAACATTAGATAGAAAACAATTTAATTCACCTGATTTTGGTTGGACACTACCGGCTACCTGGTCCTTGCATCGGAAATTATTCGGATTCGCCTCGACTTGAGCAGGAATGGCTGTTTTTGTTGCCGTCAAGTCATCGATCTTCTGGTTCATCTCAACCATGTTATTCATTAACTGTTCTAAGCAGGCCAGGACTGGATTAACCGACATGATCTCAAAAGAATCCCCCTGTTGGGGCCTAGAATGCTGGTATGACGGCTGAAACTGCAACTGGTAACCCTGAGAGAATTGGTGAGGAGGAGGGTTGGAGGAATACTGTGAGTTATGGTGATATGTAGCAGCCGGTTGCTGATGATATCCTTGTCCGTGGTATCCGGACTACTGAGGACCATGCTGATAATTCTGCCTCCAGGCGTTTCCCTGGGATGGAGGCTGATACTGATATAAAGGCTGGAAGGGTCTCCCACCCTGCTGCTGTTGGCGATAGGGCCTATTGCCCAGGTTTTGACCCTGAGAGTGTCCCTGAGGATGGGTCAGCTGCGCTTCATTGTTCCATACACCATTAATTTCCTGGATCATCGGCGGGGGTGAACTGCTCGGGGTAGACTGGCTGGGACTTTGATGATATACAACCATCTGTGTCTATGACTCCGGGGGCTGCTCCGGGACCTGCACGTAATACACATGCTGAACAAGTTGGGGCTGCGGTGGAATCGACTGAGGGTTCAGCTGCATTGTAAGCTCCTTCTTTTCAGCATTCGACTCGGCAGAAGTAGACACAGCGTTGCACATGTTGGCATTCAACGCACGAACGAGCTGCTCCAGCTGCTGGGAAATCTGATCGAGCTTTTCCAAGCCCTGGGTCCTCTTCTCAATGACAGATAATTTTTCGAGGTCCTGTGACCTCTTCTCAATGATATCCACCTTAGACAGGTGACTCCCAATGATGCTCAAGTTGGAGCTCTCATCCCTGTCTTCAGTGTGAGAAGCCATGTTCACTGGCTTGCTGATGGCAGGTGGCATCTTCATGTATGCTCGGGACGAGGATTAAGCGGCTTCTCCTTCAACCATTTCCTCGAAGACGTTCCATACCATGTCCTCATCCTTGTTGAAATGCGAACCGCCGCAAGCATCATCTACAAGATTTTGGCTCTCAAGTGAAATCCCACCAAAGAAGTGCTGCACGAGACTAGTCTTTGGAATTTCATGGTGGGGACACTTCTCCTGGAGATCCTTGAATCTCTCCCACGCTTCATGGATAGTCTCGTGGGGCAGCTGACAAAAATTGGAGATACGGGCACGCATCTGATTCAATCGCCCGAGAGGATAGAACTTATAGAGAAATGCAGACTTCAACTCCTCCCAGGTCGTGACTACCTTCCCAAGGTGGTCGACCCAATATAGGGCCTTGTCTTGAAGGCTGAAGGGGAAGGCAGTCATCTTGACTACCCCCAGAGGAATACTAAGGTAGTGAGCAGTAGCACAGATGCGGCCAAACTTTCTTGAGAAAGAGATATGGTTCCTCAGTGGTATTCCCGTGGAACGTAGGAAGCAAGGACAGGAACTACGACTTCAGCTCGAAGTGGGCATGAATATACGGAATATGAATCCACTCAGTGATGCGACCCGCTCTGGGATTATATGTTTCCTTCAGCGTAGGCTTTGGCTGCGGTGGGTCTGCTTCCGCTCTCTCGAATTCTAGTCCTCCCACTGAGAACTCATATCTAACCTCTTCAAAATTGAGCTCTTGATTTGGATCATCCTCCCGTCGGCCATCTCTTGCATCAGCCCTCCTCCTCAGATCATTCAACATATCTTGGAAGGCGGTCTGGGCCAGGGCTTGATTAGTAAATTGCTGCTGAATGGCTTGAATGGAAGCCAACAACTGACTGTTAACCTCATTCTGTGTGGTATACTGCCCTGCCCCCTTATCGGCTTCAGCTTCTGGTCGGGGCTGTGGTCCCTTTCCTCTTCCACTGGCCATCTCAGATTCTGCTTGACTTGTTGGCTCAGGATCAGGCTCTAGATCTGCACACGGAAGAATGCCCTGATCAATCGAAATTGCAGCACCAGGTGTAGAGGAGAATTTTGTGTTAAGGTCAACACAGAATTTTGTTAAGGATGGCGATGTGTAAGGAGTGAAATCAATGGCCATCCAAAACGGGCAACGTTTGGAATAAGAGTGATCTCGGTTTATTAAAGAAGACGGGGAGTCTGGAGATAGGTTCATGGAGTCTGAATCGGGTTCTCGGGAATCGCCCCAAATTATTAGAGAGGGCGAGCGGATGGAACCGATGTGGGTGTCGACGGAGTCTCGATTAAACTGTCCATTCGTCGCCATTTCGAAGATCAAGAGGAAGATCGATGTGGATGAAATATACGGGGGTCAACAAGAAACAAATGGAGTGTAAAACAGTAAAAGGCTCACAATGAGCAAGGGTCAAATGGAAGGAGGGCAAAAATGGCGCAAAGGCGCGATGTTTTTGATCTTGACCTTAATTCGACTAATTAATCAAACCTCAAAACAATGGATTCGCCAATTTGACCCGTGAAGCTGTGAAGGTTCGACAATTATCTTTGTGAGTTTTAGATTTGTTTTTCAGGCAGTTATCTTGTCACGAGTCCTTAGAGCGCTATGCCTATAGGAGAGAGAGTACTTCCATAAAAGTATCCCGTACTTGTCCTCCTCCTGTGTAACCTGTAGTCTGCACTTTTTAATGTCCTTGTAACCCTTCCTGGATCCCTACTCAGCCAAAGAAATAGAGAGAGGAAGCCAATAGGAGAAACCGATACTTCGGAACTCGCTCGCAACGGAATCACCCATGAGCGTGCAAGAACCAAATCGGACGCAAGACGATGAGAGAGACACCCCCGTGAAGGCATGGCCTATGCTCAATACTTCGGACAAGGTCAGTGCTCTACACAATAGAGAGTCACTATTGTCGACCAAGCCCTACTCGTCTACGTACGATAGAAGCGCCAATACTTCGGAAATCCAGGCGATACACAAGGCAGCCACGGACTGGGTTTTGGGCTCTATTCCTTACGACGTTGCTCACCTCACTTGGAAGGAGACCTTCCCATGCAACCTGAAAACAAATGAGGGCTTTGCTCACCCCAAGGCAATGAGTCCAATTAATCAATTTTATTAAGGTCAAGTATTTTTAGCAGTCTCTTTTTTAATTTTTTTGTGTTATCACTTGTTTTGAGTAAATTCAATACAAGCGCCTAACGTTTTTGTATTTTCTTTGATTCCTATTTGTTCCAAACCAAAAACAGAGGGAGAAGAGTCGGAAAAAGTCAATGCAAGTTGGCACTAAGATGGAAATCTCACCTTAGTGCCTAAATGATGAATGCTAAGATAGAAGACTTACAGTGACTCCCAGCTCTCTCCATGCGAGATGCAAAACAGGAATTTTTAAACCTATACTATATGCCGATATGCACACGGAAATCGTCCTAAGAAGGCAATTGCTAACGTGAAGCACCACAAGTCGGTTACCGATCTTCAATCCAAGAGTCCGGTCTAGGCTCACCCATCCTCTTCTCGACACATCGAGTTCAGGAGCAGCGCTTGACAGGGTGGGCTCGGCTTGAAGATGATGAGGTGATTGTTTAATTTAAACTAAGTCCAAAATGCACTATAGGTACATGCAATGGTTATTAGGGTGTTTGGACCTAATTTACTCGATCAAGCAAGCCTAAAAGCTAAGGGCTCATTCCACAAAAGTAAGAAAAAGAAAACAAAACCGGAAAATGACAGGCTGTAAAAACGCGTCAAAACTACGGTGAGCCCCCAAGTGAACAAACACTTGGAAATTGGGACCGAGTGTCCAAAGTCCAGGGTACCTGTATTATTACAATTAAATCAAATGTCTCTCACTCACAAAAGATAAAAAAACTAACTATCCTCTCTCTCTCTAGTTCTTCTGCTCTCTCCTGCCGGCTAGGGTAGAATAGCCAGCTCCTCCTCCCAAGGCTGCTCAAGATCCCCTAGGCGATCCTCCTCGGTCAATGGTCCCTCGCAAGAAAACAAGAAAGGGGTGTCAGACAGTTAAAAACAAATTATACACTAAAATCAAATAATCAAAAATGGCTAAGCAAGTAAACAGACACAAGTCTACTCTATAAGCCGATGCTCCCCGGCAACGGTGCCATTTGAAAAACAAAAAGACGAGAGCCGCTAAATAGTAGTCTGACAAATCGGACTCACTGTCGCTGGGGCGACTACTCAAGCCTTCACGTTCGTCAACAATTAACCCACACAATTAATCAAGCAATCAACAGCAAGGATTGAAATTTATTATTCCCTACTAAAAATGTACAGTGGCAAGCAAGTAGGGGTCGAACACAGGAAACAAAGGTGTAGAGTGAACATACAAAAAGTCAAGGCCTATGTCTAATGGACTACTTAGCCAATATGGATTTTTTGTGGGTTTTTAATTTTCATTTTTTTCTTTTTAATCTTATATTTTTATATTTGGATTTTTAATTTTCTGATTTTTTTTCTTTTTATATATTATATTTTTTATTTTCTTTTTCTTTAAATAGGAATATATATACAATATAAGAAAAGGGAGGATAAAGTATTTATAAAAATAAGTAAAAATACTCAAGAATTAGGAAATAAAATATTTTTGGCTTTTTTTATATTTTTCTAATGCTTTTGTGATTTTTCCAGATTTTTCTTAATTTTTTGGTATTTTTAAAGTCAAGAATACAGAAAACAGTGGAGAAAATAAAGGTCTGAAACTAAAATGAAGAAATAAATTGGAAAACAGCAGCAAAAATCCTCCAAATTAATTTTTACTAAAAGATAGTAGAACAAAGAAAATTCAGAGACAAAAATTAGATTTTTAGGATTTTTATAGAATTTTTAATATTTTTATAAAGATTTTTAGGGTTTTATAACTTTTAGGAGTTTTGTTTGTATTTTTTAATGATTTTTGGTCTGAGATGTCTTTATAATTTTTATGGGCTTTATAATGCAAACAGTGTTGAAAATGAGAGTTTTTGAATTTTTATAAGTAATGAAATGCAATAATTATGCAAAATAAAAATATGCCGTGATACTACTATGTAACAGGAGCCTAACGTGATTTTTTTAGATTTTTTAGCAATTTATGGATACATTAAATAAATACTAGCAACATCAAGAAAATACATGGCTGACAGGAGCATGAATGCAAATACATAGAAAGTCAGGGGCCTGGTTGCAATTCCACCAAAACTTTACGTGCGACGCACGTGTTCTACTGTTCACAGGGATATAATTGCAAATAACAAAAACATGCAGGACAGGAGTGCAAATAACCCAAAATTATATTTAATTTACTACGCACAGGGGCATAAATGTAATTACCAAAAAGTTTAGGATCAAAAGTGCAAAATACCCAAAAACCACGTGTTCCAGTCACGTGAGGTGATGCAGACGAGGACTAAAGTACAAATCTAAAAAAAGTTAAAGGGTTTAGTTGCAATTATTACAGAACTTTTGAATTGCAGACGAAAGTTTTAATTCTAATAATAAAATCAAAAAGGGCCAGGGTTAATAGTGCAAAATACCCAGGCTAAAAGGCGGATCAGACGGTTGTGAGCCGTCCACTTGACACGTGGCGCGCCCTTATCGCACGATACCTCTTCGGTTCCAGCGGCTAGGATTATATCTTGGAGGTCGATCGGACGACGCTGGGGCTTCAAAATCCGACGGTGGCTGTATCACCTAGAAGGCACCCTCGATCGGACGGTCCTCGAGGATGGTGGAAGAACTCAGCACTAGGAGAACTTCAATGGCTGATTCCGACCGACACACGGCCTCTCCCGGCCCAGGACCAAGGGCAAAAGGGTCCTGGGGGTGATCCGCATCGCGTGAAGGTCTTAGGCGAGCCTGAGACGGTGTGGAGCGGTCGGACGGCGGAGGTGACCTAGGGGCTTCGTTCCTTGAGTGTCGAGGCTCGAGAGAGCCTTCTCTTGGGCTCTTTCCTGTAGGGTTAGAAGCACGAAAGCAAGGCAGAGCTATAGGGGTCTTCAGATGAAGAAATGGAGGCGGAGATGGGTCAGGCGACGAGATCCGGCATACGGCGAAGATGGGAGCTCGGGCGGCTCGATCTGAGCAAGATCGAGGTGGATGAAGGGGTGATTCGTGACGACGGAGTGATGAGGAATAAGATGGCGATGAAAAGAGGGGGTTTGGTGCAGTGGTATGGTCGGAAAGTGGAGGCGGAGCGGAGCTCCGCAGTGGATTCGAAGGGTGATTCACGACGAAAGGCGTAACAGAGAGCTACAGTACTCCTAGGCTATGCTAAGCTAAATCTAAGCTACTCAAACATGGAAAAATAAATGAGGGAGGCTCACCGGCGTGGGCTGCAGCGAGCTGCAGGTGGCGCTCCGGTGAGGGGTTGGACCACCTCGATTCGACTCCAAAGGGCTCGAGCTTGGGCTTAATGTGCTCCTGCCGTCACCAGGAGCACGAAGAACGCTCGCAAACTCGGTGTAGGTGGAGGAAGAGGGATCAAAAAAGGGAGGAAGATCGGAGGAAAATATTTAATGGTCTGACCACCGAGTGGGGAGGTCCCAAAGTTCGAGGATTGTCTTGCGAATCGATGACCCATTCCCCTAGGAAACATTAGGGCGTGAATCACCAACTCTCGAGGACAAAAAGTCACGAAGACCCTATCGCCAAAGGATGAAATATGGAGTGTCGAAAAATCCTCGAAGATCGATGAAAAAAACAAAAATCAGACAGAACAGGAAGGGTCAGACAGTTGACCGGAGGTCAACTGTCAGACCTCCATGGTTGGTCCACGTGGACCAACCAGAAAACTCCCGCAAAAATGCTTTATAAATTCAATTTAAAATAGTAAATGAATTTATTAATTTTTAATTATAAAATAAAAATGATTAATTTTTATGAAGTATTTTATTACGATTTTTAATTATTTTTATGAGGTATAAAAATACAAGTTACTATTTATAGGCTTATACATGTTTATGAATCTATATATTCTAATATTTTATTTTTATTTTATGTATTTAATTTATTTATTTTTGTTTATTATTTTATAAATTTATAAAATATTTTTATACGCTTAAATATATTTTTATTTTATTTTTCTGATGTAATTTGTACACTTAATAAAATAGAAGTATAAATTATACAGGTATGTATATAGGTATTTTACCTATGTCTTTTATATACAAGTATTTTATTTTGAGTTTTCTCTGATTTTAATACACATATTTATTTATAAGTAATATTTACAAAATAATAAAAATATAAGATGATAAAAATAGTGAATAAATAATAAAATGAATATTTTAACCTGTACAAGTATACAAGTGGGGTCCAAAACTCAACTTTCAAACCGTAACTCCGAAAAAATACGAAACCACCTTCATTAAATAGTCTATTTTACACTATATACAATTAAAGATGAGTTTGGCACATTTTAAGTTTTTATTTGCAAGATACAGGTCTGGGAAGTTGGAATTCTGGAATCTTATTCAGATCATAACTTTTTATCTGTGTATTATTTTTGAATGAAATCAATTTTGTATTTTTCTTTATGAAATTATCTACAACTTTCTTCAAAGTTTCTTTATTTGGTGGATAAAAAGTGGAACCAAAAATAGGTCCCAAAATGAATAAAGTATGAATAAAATAAAAGGTACTTTTATTGTATTTTGGCCCTTATCTCCCCCTACTTTATTCCTTGTCGACCTAGTCATCGAGATGCCTAGGTCTCGGGGTTTCGAGTCATAAAATATTTACAATATTTTATTCTTTTTCTTTTCTTTTCTTTATTCTATAATTTTGGCTTTATAAACCGTATTTTATACACTTTTTACACACATATGCATGAATGCTAAAATGCATGAATTAATGCTATTTACATGCATTTACTAGGGGTTTTAAGGCCAAAATGATAGAATAAAGATGATGAAACGTAGATTCATCAGAAGGTTCGCTTTCAACCTTCTTGATTCTCTGTATGTCCATTTTGTTGGATATTTGCTTTTGTGTACCTCTGTATATCTTCCGTACTAATCATCCATCCCATTCTCATGTGTGCCTTGCTTAGGACATACTTTGTCCTAAGTATAGGGGGGGATGGACGAGATGAGTGTTCATTCATCGTTCCATTTCATTACTCCTATTGTTGCCTATACTTAGGACTTATTTTGCCCTAAGTATAAGGGGAGTGGTGTGTGCATCCGCTTCTATCTTCTTCCATCTTCTAGTCTCTTTTCTTCTTTTCTTCTTTTCTTTTTCTATTTCTTTTTGTATCATAAAGGTGTCAGCTCTTTTTGTCAGTCTTCTATACTTAGGATGTACTTTGTCCTAAGTGTAGGGGGTTGCATCCCGGGTTCTTTCATTCTTTGATCCTCTCCATTGTCTCCTCTTCTTGTCTATACTTAGGGATATCTTACCCTAAGTATAGGGGGAGACAGTATGAGTATGATCTGTTCATTCCTACCCTTGACCCTGCCTTCTTTGTGTACAGTCTGCTATACTTAGGATTATTTGACCCTAAGTATAGGAGGGATGGTCAACTTCTGATTCGTTCATTCATTCATTCTTTAGTCTTTAGACTTTTCAATACTCAGTACGAGTTGTGTATTCTCTTTTTCTCTCTGATCTATGAGGACATAGCTCAAGGTAAGTATAGGAGTTCATATATACTCCATATATACTTTAGCCATAACTCGTACTTTCGTATTTTTGTTAATAATTATTGCTAACTATACTACTGAAATTCATTACAAACACTTGATAAAAATATGTTGATTAATTCTCAAATTCTTTTTATATTTACTGATTAATAAATCTGGTGAAAATATTTTTTTGCAAAATATTTGAAAAATAGTTGGAAAATCTTTTTGAAAAATCTTTTGAAAATTATTTTGAAAACGTTTTGTTAAATATTTTCAACCTTCATAAAAATATTTTGTTCAAAAAAATTATTTTCTCTGTGTAAAATAAAAATATTTGAAAAATGATTTGCAAATTGTTTGAAAAATGGTTGCAAAAATGTTTGATAATCTATATATAATGTTTGGAAAACCTTTGCAAAATGATTTTCAAATGTGTGTACATGTTTGTAAAATTTATTTGTAAAAAAATACTTTGGAATTTAGTTTTCAAAATTATTTGAAAACCCTTTTCAAATAAGTTTGAGGAATATATACATCTAACATAAAATTCTATATATATATATATATAAATTGACCACTTATCCTTTGTAAATTCTTAAAAATCTTATTCTTGTAAATATAATATACATCCTTGTGTTTGTTTTCAAAAATCCCAAAAACATTTGCAAAAAACTAAAAATATCAAAAAAACATTTGAAAAAAAGCTTTGAAAAATACAAAAAATTGCATATGCACTATATTTTCAAAAGTTCATAAAAAGTTTAAAATCTTTGAAAATTACGTCATAAAAATATAATCTGCATTCTGCATAAAATTTACATGGCATTCACATTTTTCAGATTGAGTTTGATAGTTGAACAATTCTAAGTAAAATCTGAAGATCAAACGAAGGGCGACGCTCCACTTAAGACACGTGGCAGCACGAGCGGGCTCGATGACGGTTCACGCGGATGGCCGTGATTAGAAGATCTCTGGACGATGAACAACCCGGTCATGCTCGATCCAACGACGGCTGGATGCGCTGGAAGAACAACAGGGATCGGACGGCTTGGAGCAGCTCAGGAAGAACATGGTCGAAGCTTGGTTCCTCCGAGCTTCAATCGACAAGAGCGTGCACGCCATACCTCCAAACCTTCAGTAAAAATCCCCAAAAGCTTCCTGGAGAGTCCCTCGAACCAACGACAATGTCAAAATAGTAGAGAGACCGCTGGTGGGCCACCGTGGAGTCGAGGAAGAGTTACGACACCATGTACCTTGAGTTCAACAAAAATCAGCTCAAGATGGGTGCCTTTGGCTCCTGACCCTGCAAGAAATGTTCTAGCAAACAAGAGAAGGGCTCGGGGCTCTGATTGCCTAGGTGGAGTGACTGGTGGAGTGAAATCGAAGCTCGCCGGAGCACGCTCCGGTGAGGTGGTCGGTGAAGATGATTAAATGGGTATGAAGCGAAAGCGGAAATTTGGCTAGATTCCTAAAGCTAAACCTAAAAATACGCAAGAAAAATAATGAAAAAGTAATACCTTGATGGCCAAGAGCCAGAGATGAAATCTCGACGATGGTGGTCCGCCGGAGGTGTTGGAATGACGCCTTCGACTCGTCGAAAGCCTCCCCAGGCAGCTGGAGGTCGTGCTGTCACCACCACCGGTCCGGAACAAGGTCGAGGAGGCTTCAAACAAGCCAAAAGGGGTTCAAGTTCGAAAGGAGGTGATGGGAGGTTTTTGAACAAGGTGGTTCTGGCGTGCGAAGAACGAAGCATATCTTGAATAATCGATGATGCTCGGTCCAAGATAACCTATGGTGCGTAAGCCTATTCTACGAGGATCAAAAGTCATGAAGAGGTTAACACGAGATAGTGAAAGGGGTTGCCTCGAAAAAATTGTGAAAATGTCCAAGAAACACACTCTAACATAAAGCAGGAGGCATGTCAGAGAGTTAACCTGCGGTCAACTCTCGGATCCTCCTGGTTGGTCCACGTGGACCAACCAGGAAAATCATGCAAGAAAGATTTGTTAATTCATTTTAAAATAATAAAACAAATTTATTAATTTTAGGTTATTATATGAAAATATTTATTATTTTCTGAAGTATTATATTATGATTTTTATTTATTTTTTAGAGGTTTAAAATTACAAGTTCCCTTTTGAGGGCTATATAGGTATATTCATCTGTATATTTTAATATTTTTTTATTTTTATATTTGATTTTAATTTATTTCGTTTATTATTTTATATATTTACAACTTAATTTTATACACTTAAATATATTTTTATTTTATTTTTGTGATGTATATTATACAATTAAATAAATAGATGTATTATTTATATAAGTATAGTTATAGGTATTTCATCTATGTGTTGTATACAAGTATTTTATTTTTGTGTTTTCTATGTGTTTTTATGCCTGTTTAATACACACAAACATTATAAATAATATTTACAAAAATTAAAAAATATAAAAGTATAAAAATAATAAATAATAAATAAAATGAATATTTTAATCGGTATAACAATACACGGGGGTCCAAAACTCAACTTTCAAACTGTAGCTCTGAAAAATATGAAACCACCTTCATTAAATAGCTTATTAAAAGTTATATACAATTAAAGGTGATTTTAATATATTTCGAACTTTTATTTGAGAGATACAGTTTTGGAAAGTCGGGATTCTAGAAACTTATTCAGATCATAACATTTTATCTATACATTATTTTTGTATGAAATCAATTTCGTATTTTTATTTATTTAGTTACTACAATTTCATGGTCAAATTTTCTTTATTTAAATTATAAAATGTGAAACTAAAAATAGGTCCTAAGATGAATAAAGAATGAATTAAATATAAGGGAATTTTATTGTATTTTGGCCCTTATCTCCCCTACTTTATTCCTTATCAACCTAGCCATCTAGATGCATAGGTCTTAGGATTTCGGGTCATAATATATTTGCAACATTTTTTTCTCTTTATTTTCTTTATTTTATAATTTTGGCTTTAAAAATCGTATTTTATACAATATTTACACAATGATGCATGGAAGATAAAATGCACTTACTAGGGTTTTTATGGCCAAAATGATAGAATAAAGAAGATGAAACGTAGATTCATCACTAGGTCGACTAGGAATAAAGTAGGGGGAGATAAGGGCCAGAAATCAATTAAAATCCCATTTTATTTTATTCATTTTTATTCATTTTGGGACCTATTTATATCCCACTTTTTTATACTTCAAATAAAGAAACTATGAATTGAAAGTTGTAGGAATTAAACATAGAAAATACATAATTGATTTCACATAGAAATAATATACAGTGTACAAAATACAATCTAAGTAAGTTTCCAAAATCCTAATTTCCCAAACCCATATCTCTCAAATAAAAACTCAAAATATATATCAAAATCACCTTTAATTGTAAATAGCTTTTAATAAGCTATTTAGTGAAGGTAGTTTCATATTTTTTTAGTTATAGTTTGAAAGTTAGGTTTAGGACCCTTGTTGTATACTTATACCCATTAAAGTATTCACTTTATTTATTATTCATTATTTTTATACTTTTATATTTTTATAATTTTGTATGTATTATTTATAATACATGTGTATATTAAAATAGGAATACAAACATCAATAAAACACTAAAATAAAATACTTAAAGAAAATACATAGGTAAAATACCTATATCTATACCTATATTGATAATACAACTATTTATTTAAGTGTACATAATATATCAAAAAAATAAAAATATATTTAAGTGTATATAATTAAGTATAAATTTATAAAATAATAAATAAAATTAATAAAATTAAAAATACAACTTAAAAATAAAAGATTAAAACATATAGATAAATATACCGATATATAGCCCTCAAAAAGTAATTCATAATTCTATACCTCGAAAAAATGAACAAAAACTATAATAAAATAAATTAGGAAATAAGAAACATTTTTTATTTTATCACCTAAAAATAATAAAATAATTTATTATTTATTAACTATTTTACAAATATTTTTGACAAACCTTTTTTTGGTTGGTCCCCGTGGACCAACAGGTGGAGTCAAGAGTTGACCCCGGTCAACTCTTCTCCCCAGGTCTGATCTTTATCAGAACGTGGTTTTGACCCATGTTCACCTTTTTCGTGAGATCGATGCAAGCATCGAAATGAGTTGGAGTCCTGGCAACTTTTCTTCCTCTTTCCACAGTGATATACGCCTGTGGCTTTCCTCAGGCCGAGGATCACTCTGCCAGATCTCCATTGATCTCCCACCTCGCTTCACATGGGGTATAAAGGATCATCTCCAGACCTAATTCAAAATTTAATCCCTCTTCCACCCTTGAACCTTCAACCTAAGGCATCATCTCTCTTCCTGGTTACAGCAGGAGGATCGGGTCACCTTCAGCGTGTCGATTGGTGTCGAATCGAGGTGTATCTGAGTAGTCACCGCCAGCTTTGCTTTGAGCTCTCATCGCTCCGATCCCGATTAGGTGCTTCTCATTTTCTCTGGATCTTTCATTCTATATCCTAGCGTTAGGTTAGTATTGAACTTTATTTCTGTAGATTGAGTCTCTTTTGGCCTTGCTCTTTCTTCCTTCTTGCGCGCAATGGTCGAGGATGGTGACAACATCCTCTCCATGATTCTAGGTTGAGGGAGGAGATCTTAGGCGATCTCCACATCTCCGGCAAAGACCTCACTATCGAGGTCCCCTACCTCTGGCTTTCCTGCCATTGAGGTCTGCATTTTCTCTTCATTTTCTTGCATTTTAAACTTTCCCATACCCTTAGCATCCTGCTCGCCTTTTCTCCTTCAAATGTTACCCGTTCAATCGCCTTCATCGTCCCCTCGCTTGAGCTTGCTCCGGCAAGCTTCCATCCACGCCATTTCTGTCTTTTTGCCCATATGGAGAGTCGTGGCACTTTGCCCGCGACCCTCTTAACTCTTTCTTGCCGGTCTCGGAGGACAACACGTGCCTGAGGTGATTTTGGGGTCCTGTCGAGGTTCTTGGAGCTTTATTGCTCTGCCAACCTCGTACGAGCATGCCAGCCATCACCGGTTATTTTTAACACCCCCAGACATCGGAGGACACCTGCAGGTACCTTCTCGATCATTTTTGAGCTTTAAGGAGCGTAAGAGGAGACAGATTGGGCTCGGTGAAGGTCTCCTCACCAGAGTTCTTCCCCAGTTCGTTCTTCGCCCCTCGATAACGTCGATTCTGACCCTGTTATAGGTGTGTAGCAGCAACCATCGGATCTAACAGCGTCTCCACCGTCCATCTCATTTGCAGGATCTATTGTCGGTCCTCCTCACTGAAGTGGTACCAGCCATCGGATTGACGACACATGGATAAGTGAAACGTGGTGAGCCGTTTGATGCACGCCCGGCTTGGGTATTTTACGATTGACACTAATGTAATTTTTGTATTTAATAATTAGTACTTAAACTTTCAGTTACAGCTTTAAATATTTTGTACAATTTGCAAGCAGAAGCTTTATAGTTTCCGTATTTACATTTTGGTCCCCAGCCACGACACCTCACATGACTGGCACACTTGAGGTGTGGCATTTTGCAAAGGGAACCCTTTACTTCATGGTATTTGTATCCAGAGATGAAACTTTTGAATTAAGTTATAACGTTTCAGAAAATTGCAATGAAGCCCTTCTTCTCCTTGCTAATTGCGTATTGTTCCCTGTTAGGCTCACGTGTTTGTACACATGCATTGGGAATTTTGTAGGCAAGGGCTTAGGGTTTTGGTTATATATGTTTGTCCTAGAAATATTTTTATTGTGTTATCTATTTTAGGTAAAAAATGCACATTGGCCCATGTACTTTCTTATATTTACAAAAATACCCCTACTAGGAGTGTAGTTTCCTTTGTTGTCTCTATTTATTACATACATCTATTTAACTCGAAAAAATCTAAAAAAATAGCATTGTATACTTGTTACATTGATCTTTCACGTCATTATTTTTATTTTGCATTTTGAAGCTATTTACTATATATAAAAAATCAAAAACGACACTTTTTGCCCTATTTGAAAATGAAAGTACCAAAAATTATACAAAAATTTGAAAAAATTTAAAAAAATATTTTTTATTTATTTAAGTATATTATAACTTCAGACCGAAAATCACAAAAAAAAATAAAAGAAAACTCATAAAAATTAGAAAACCCTTAAAACCTTTATAAAAATATAAAAAATTCTTAAGAAACCACAAAAATATAATTTGTATTTCCGAATTATATTTGTATTTTTATCTATATATTAAAATTAACTTGGATAATTTTTTATTCTGTTTGATATTTTTTATCTCCAATTTAATTTTAAGTATTTATTTTAACCCCAATTTTGGGTATTTTTGACTTTAAAAATATATAAAAATTAGCAAAATTATCTAAAAAATCATAAAAATAGTAAAATATTATCAAAAACCCCGAGTGATTTTATTTCCTTTATTTTGATTATTTTTACCTATATATTATCTTTCTCTTATCTATATTGTGTATATACTCTATATAGCTTTATATTTATATTTAAAAGAAAAAGAAAATATAAAAAATATAAATATAAAAAGAAAATATAAAATCAAAAAAAAATAAAAAAAATATAGTATATAATATAAAAATCCACAAAAGAGAACACTTTTATAGACAAATACATGATATTCACATTTTGTGCATTTTTGCCCCGATCTACCTGTTTGTTCCTTGTGTTCGACACTATACATACTTGCACCTATACACATACTTGTTGTAGAGTTATAATAAATTTTATCTCCACATCATGATTTTCATTATTTGATTCATCTGTTATGGGTTAATTGTTGTTTTAATCCGGATTTCATATGGTCGATTCGGTGACTGTGTTCCTGCCTTATGTGGAACATAAGACCTCTTGATTTTCACATTAAATAGTCATGTCCATCCATAGGGCGGATCAAAAATCGCTGAGTTGACCACTCAAGAAATTCACTAAATTCAACAATTAATCGACAATAGAGATCAAGGAATGAAAAATAAGATGTGGAGTTAAAATTATTATAACTCTACAACAAAGATGTGTATAGGTGTAAGTATTATGTAGAGGTCCAATATAGGGAGCAAATAGTAGATTGGGAAAATGAATTCCAAAATTGGTGTTCTTGTTCTTGTCTAAGTGTTTTTGTTTGGCTTTTTTATTTTTATATTTTTTGGATTTTAGTTTTTATACTTTTTTAATTGTATTTAATTTTGTAATTTTATGTTCTTTTTATATTTTCTGATTTTTAATTTTCTTTTTATTTGGAAAAAATAATATAAAATTATATAATACGATATATAAATATAAGGTAATGCAATTATAAGTACTAGTAAACATAAATAAAAAGTGTAAAATGAAATATTTTTGTGTTTTATATACTTTTCTACTATTTTTATGATTGTTAAGGATTTTTTGCTAATTTTTTAATCTATTTTCAAAGTCAAAAATAGCCCAAAACAAGGATTAAATAATTAGGTCGAATCGATTTGGAGACTAAAAAAAGCAAAAAGTGTCCAAAATTTCAAATCAATTTTAATACATAATAAGTAATATAAAGAAAATTTAGAGATAAAAATAAATATTTTTAGAATTTTATGTGATTTTATTTATTTATTACTATATTTTGAAGCTTTTTAACTCGGTCTTTTCTATTTTCAGGGATATTTGGTTTGGAGTTGCTTAATAATAAAATAAACAAAATATAATTTTTTTGGAATTAAAAAAATGGTTTATATTTCTTTGGTAAATTTTAGTTCAAATAGGATAAAAATGTTCTTTATATAAATCACATTTAATTATCTTGTATCATCATTCTCATGTATTTAAATAATATAAATCATATTCACAATATTTATGATAATTAAATCATGTTTAATTATTGACAATTATTCCTGAATTCTTTCAAGAACAATGCACTTTCTTTGCAGATACTTGCAGATAAAGCAAGGTGATTGTATGTTCCACGTACAATGACTTGGATATTGAGATTAGATCTCAAATCCATATCTCAGGGACCTCTAATAGATGCTTGATTAAATCAAGGTCGTAGATCTAATCTTCTCATTGCATCTGAATCACATTCAGATCAATGTTTAACATTTGGACTAAGATCAGATAACATCTCTAATAAGAGGAGTCACTAAAATCTAGACCTATTTCATCACTCCCCCCGAATGAAAGTGTCATGGTTCAATCATTAATGATCATATCATTTTCAGATATTCTAATACTTGACCTAGAAAAAATCGAAAGACACATTGTCAATTTACATTATCATCTTTAGGGGTTTACCATTAAGTTTCTCATTTGATCATTGGGAGTTAATATCAATCATATGCTTTACAAAAGCATATATCATACCTACAGACTCTTGTGATGCTTCCAAAGCAAGATGTCCATGGATGGAATTTGATCGATCCTAATACCTCATGAGTGAGCTCATGTCTTCTGATTCATAAGTGAATCTGTATGATCCCTTTGAGAGATCATATACTCATATTCCCTTGTATGTACACCAGCTCGTTAGTGTATAGACCTTGGTGAGGCCATTAACCTATCATTCAGACAAATGTACATACTCGAACATATAGCAATACATTTGTCTCCGGCCAGTGGATGCATTCCTATATCATGACAGTATACAACGGTTATCTCGAGCTCGCTTTAGTAAACTCTTTGACCTAACTTATCTGGCACCTTTGAATCTCTATTCCTATGCATAAGACTTGCATCTAGAGGTTGGTCAGATATCAACCAAATGATAAAGGATTGCCATCTCCTACCGAGGCTGAAGATCACATCTTAACATTCATTTGAAGGTGCTTGAGGAGTCATCAATCTAGCTCTTTAAATATTCATCCAAGAACCTCTATGATTCAATAATTGAGTCAACATATGAATGATCATCAAGACATCCATGGTAATAACCCTAATTATACTGAGGGACCTTATGGTGCATTCATTCATTTAGTTTCAGATAGGGAATGAAAATAAACCAATAACCTTCATTGATGTATCAAATATTAGCTAATACTCTACCACGGTACATAACCCTAATTGTACTAAGGGACCTTAGGATGCATTCATTCATTGTAGGAATGGTTCCCCTTGAGCTCACATTGCTAACAATCTCCCACTAGCCCTCAGAACCATTCGGGTACAATCCTTAAACCCATACTTATTACATGCTAGTCAAAGACCTTTTGTGTCAAAGGTTTGGTAAGTGGATCAACAACGTTGTCGGTGGAGGCCACCTTTGTGAAGATGATATCACCACACTTTTTAATCTCCTAAATGATGCGGTATTTCCTTTTCACGTGCTACCCTTTTAATCTCATCTGGGTTCCTTCTCCTGAGCTATGGCTATCGTGTTATCGTAGAGTAGCAGGATGGGATTATTAGAGGAAACTATGCCAAGCTCCAAGATGAACTTGCACAACCACACTGCCTCCTTTGCAGCATCCGATGTGGCAATGTATTTAGTTTCTATTGTTGAATCAGCCCTAGCGTCTTGCTTCATGCTTCTCTGGCTCTTAGCACCACCATTCATTAGGAACACAAACCTTGATGTTGACTTACGATCATCAATATCAGATTGGAAGTCCGAATATATATCCTAAGACTTGGAGATCTCCATCTCCATAGACCAAGATGTAATCTTGTGTCTATCTTAGATACTTGAAGATGTTCTCCACTGCATTCTAGTTTTGTTCTCCATAGCAGGATTGGTAACGGTTACCACTTCTACTGCATGCCAGATATTTGTCCTTGTGCACACATCAGGGCATACATTTAGCTTCCTGCAGCTATTGAGCAGGGGCATCCAGCCATGGATTTCTTTTCCTAAACAATTTCATAACCCATCCTTTTAGATAGGTGGATGCCATGTCTTAAGGGAATGAAACCTTTATTGGAGTTCTCCATATGGAAATGCTCCAAGTTCTTCTTAATGTACCCGTGTTGTTATAATCCCTATATCCTCTTTTCTCGATTTCTGAACAAACCAAACACAAGATGTAAGAGGCTTCTCGAAGATCTTTCATCTTGAAGGTATGGGATAGCTAAATCTTAACACTGGTCATCATCCTTTGTATCACTCCTAATGATAAGGATGTCATTTGCATAAAGCATGATGAACACAATGGCGCTCCCACTAAGCTTCTTGTACACACGTGCATGGTTCATCAGGATTCTGCACAAAATCATAACTATTTATGGTTTCATCGAATATGGTGTTCTAACTACGAGAATCTTGTTTGAGCCCATAGATGGATTTCTTTAGCTTGCATACTTTTCCTTCTTCAGTTATGAAACCAAGAAGCTACTCTACATGGGTATCCTCCTCGAGGTATCCATTGAGGAAAGTTGTCTTGACATCTATCTGCCAGATGTCATAGTCAAGATATGCAGCTATAGCTAACAGTGCCTTGATGGACTTAAGCATAGCCACATGAGAGAATGTCTCATTGTAGTTGATGCCTTCTCTGTGTGTGTAGACCTTGGCTATGAACCATGCTTTGAAAGTCTCTAATTTCCCATCAGGACCCCTCTTCCTTTTGAATATCCATTTACACCCAATGGGTTTTACCCCTCTAGGGGGATCCTATAGGATCCATACACCATTTTTATTCATGGAGTCTATTTAGACTTCAATGCTAGCATCCATCTATTCATGTCATGATCCACGAGTGCTTCATCAAATGAAGCTGGATCATTGTTAGTTTCACTTGACACATGAAATCCGTACCTTTAAGGTAGTGCGACCACCCTCGTAAAGGATATGGAAGATCTTTAAGCGCTCACGGAAGCGTGAGGATCGCATCGTATGCGATCGGGAGCGACTAGTTGCACTAGTCGCTCGAGGCAACAGAATTTAAAATTTTCAATCCGATGAAATCACATGATCCAAGAACGCTTCTCGAATAATTTCATCTAAACCACAAACAAGTATTAGGGTTACCTCTTGAAGCTTGGTTGCTATCGAGTTTCTAAATGAATAGACCTCTTGTCTCATGTTCGATCCGACAGAGGAGATGCTTGCGAGCACGTTGATAAACGCGTGCTTCTCGCAATCCATGTTGATGATCCATGCGAAGAATCTCATGATATCGTATCATGAGATCCAATATCTTATTTACGAGCGAGGCACACCGAAGGAGACGGAAATCCACGAGCAAACAATGTGGCAGCATAGACGACCGCAATGAGAGAGGGAGAGATAGGGTTGACGTATAGAGAGAAAGAGAGAGGAGAGAGCTTTATGTTCTTATTGTCACTTGAAGAGCAAGAGGTGCCCTTCTCTTTATAATACTTTTGGAGTCCATGGATCACAATCCATGGATTGCACAAAATCAATGGATGAGATTGATTTGTGCTTCTTTCAATGGCCAAGAATTTATTATAAAAACACAACAATTAATTTAATTTATAGTATAAATATTGATAAATCAATATAAATTAATCCTAAAATTAAATCAATCATTCATGGAGATAATGGAAGCAAGATTGCCTCCTTCCATCAAGAGGGGGGGCAACCACCCTTTCCTAATGGGATTGATGGTCGTCCAGTCTCCCTTAGTAGGAAGGTGCAATCTTTGTGTAATCTCATGAGATTACATTATTCCATGGAAATCTCCAATATTTACAACAACACTTGTTGTAATTTACTCTACAAAAATAATTCATAATTATTTTGTGAATATTTTAATCTTTCAATTTGAAAAATAGTGAATCACAATCACAACCCAAAATAAAATGCGATTTACATTTTTAATTAGTTATCCAATGTGAATCTAATTCACATCAATAATTAATCAACAAATATAAATCATAATATGCTCTCTCTAATATATTATAAATCACATTTATAATATATAAATATATATGAATAATTTAGATAGTGCGATCCATATTATTCACATCCATGATAATTAAATCACATTAAATCATCTTGGATCTCTATTCTCATGTGCCTAAATAATATGAATCATATTCACATTATTCACATCTTTGACAATTAAATCACATTTAATTATCTAAGATAACTCTCCTTATAATATGAATCAAATTCATACTATTCATAATATTTAAAGCACATTTAATTATAAATTTTTCAATGCTTGAAGAGATATATCAACAACATCCTTGAACTCTTTTAACGATAATACATTTTCTCCGCGGATACTTGGAGATAAGGACAATGCGATTGTATTGTTCCACGTATAGTGACTTATATATTGAGATCACGTCTCAAATCCAGCTCTTGTGTACCTCTCATAGATGCATGATTATATCAAGATCACAAATCTAATCTTCTTATTACATCTGAATCATATTCAGACCAATGTCCAACATTTCGACCAAGATCAGTTCACTTTTCTACTTAGAGGAGTCACTAAAATCCAGACTCATTTCATCACTCCCTAGGAATGGAAGCATCATGATTATACAATCGTTTATGATCACATCACTATCGGGTATTCCTAATAGGGAAGTGCAACCCAACCCATCCGGTGATGATGAGTTTTGAGGACAGGAGATTGTGGATTGCAATAAAGCTTCAAAAGAGGGATAGTCTACTGGATCAAGAGGAAAAACTCCTTACGTAAATGTTGTTGTATATAAGTCTTTCAAAAAAATCAAAAATAAAAAACTCAAAAAAAATGGATAGGCTTGTACAAAAATAAAAATGCCTGTCGGAGTGTACATATGTGTATAGTCAATAAGCAAGCTTGAGCTTCAAAGTCAGATCATGTGAGCCTGCAACTGGATGACTTGACTACACTGGTCTTGCATCTTAGGAGAGGTAGCTACACTGGCTATCGTCCATTCTTCTCTTCATCCCCTCCTCTTGAGCTGGTTGTCACTTGAACTAAGAAGGGAATACCCCGCTCCTCGAGGAATGAGTTGTTTGATTTGGGAATCATTGGGTTGTCATACTGGAGAAGTCAGTATCTTTGTCATTCTAGTTGGGGAGAGCCACCATCACTTACACTGTACGAGTCAGATTCATAGTCGTAAGGGTTTGCGTATGAGTTGAAGTATTCTGACCTGGCTATTGAAGAGACTAGAACATGGTTTTGGGATTCTCGAAGGCTGTAGGATTTCAAATTCGATTCCCATTAAGGCTCTGCACACACTAAAATTCCTTGGGTCCGACTTAATCTCCAAACATTGATTTTGCGAAGACAAGTTTGATAATTAAACTAAATCCAATTTTCTTCGTTTTCTTTTCTTTATTTTTCTTTTCTTCACTTATTACATAAATGTTTGCTAGGGACTATCAAAGGCAAGTATAGGGGGATGATGAATCTATGTTTCATCATCTTTATTATATCATTTTGGCCTTAAAAACCCTAGTAAATGCATGTAAATAGCGTTAATTTAGGCATTTTATCATCCATGCATCATTGTGTAAATAGTGTATAAAAAGCGATTTTGAAAGCCAAAATTATAGAATAAAGAAAAGAAAAAGAATAAAATATTGTAAATATTTTATGACCCGAAACCCCGAGACCTAGGCATCTCGATGACTAGGTCGACAAGGAATAAAGTAGGGGAGATAAGGGCCAAAATACAATAAAATTACCTTTTATTTAATTCATTCTTTATTAATTTGGGACCTATTTTTAGTTCCACTTTTTATACTTCAAATAAAAAAATTTTACATTAAAGTTTTAGATAATTAAATATAGAAAAATACAAATATTGTTTCATAGAAAAATAATGTACATATAAAAAGTTATGATCTGAATAAGTTTCCAGAATCCCAACATCCCAAACCTGTATCTCTCAAATTAAAACTCGAAATGTATCAAAATTACTTTAATTATATGTAATTTTCAATAAGCTATTTAATGGAGGTGTTTTCATATTTTTCAGAGTTATGGTTTGAAAGTTGAGTTTTGGACCCCTCTTGTATACTTATACCGATTAAAATATTCATTTTATTTATTATTCATTATTTTTATAATTATATATTTTTATAATTTTGTAAATATTATTTATAATATATATGTACATTAAAATCTGAATAAAATACTAAAAAAATACAAAAATAAAATATTTATATGCAATACATAGGTATAATACCTATAAATATACCTATACAGAATATACTTCTATTTATTTAATTGGATAAAATACATCAGAAAAATAAAATAAAAATATATTTAAATTCATAAAATTAATTTATAAATTTATAAATTAATACACAAAATAAGTAAAATTAAATATACAAAATAAAAATAAATTACTAAAATACATAGATAAATATACCTATATAGGCCATAAAAGGTAACTCGGATTTTTAAACCTCTAAAAAATAAATAAAAATCATAATAAAATAATTTATAAAATAATAAATATTTCTATTTAATAACCTAAAATTAATAAAATCATTTAATATTTTCAAATTAATTGCTAAATCTTTTTCAGGGGGTTTTTTCTGGTTGGTCCACGTGGACCAACCAGGAGGCTCGAATAGTTGATCTCCGGTCAACTGTCTGACCCGCCCCCTGTGGCTGTGTCAGGCCTGCGTTTTTTCTGTTTTCGCGGGTTTATCGAGGTCAAGTCTTTCACCTTCTCATGTCGAGTCCTTCATCACCTTTTTGCCTCATGCTGTGGTGATTCACGCCCAGGTAGTTTCTTAGGTTGTGGATCATCGCAGCACCCGTGATCATCCCTTGAACATCCCGCGTCGGTCACTCTTTCAAAAACCCGGCCAACATTCCTCTTCCTCTTTGAACCCTGTTTGAACCCTTTTTCGATCGAGCTTGACCTCGCCTTGGAGTTTCGGATCGACTCCCGTGACAGGGGAATCTCCAGCTCCTTCAGGCGAGGCCAGGCGAGGAAGTAGGGCAGTGTTCCACCCCCCATCTCCGGCATGAAGCCATGAGGTCCATCTCGCCGTTTCTTGGCTTGAGGTTCGTGTTATTCTTTGTTTTTATTGCACGTTCTTCTTCTCCATAGCATTAGGATCGTATTCCCACATCCAGTTTACCCTTTTATCCACATAATCATCCTCGCCACCACCTCGTCGGAGCTTGCTCCAGCAAGCTCATTCTTATTGCCTCCCCATCCCATTTCACCTCTCTACACGGTTGGGGCAATTTGCCCCCAACCCTATCACTTCTTCCTTGCAGGTACCAGGAGTAACACACGCGCTTGGAGGCAATTTTCTCTTCGTCGGAGGTACCTGGGAACCCCCTTCTTCTCCAACGTCGTGGGGGAGCTCCAGTGGCCTCCGCCGTCTTTTGACGCCTCCAGCATCGAGAGTAGGACTACAGGAGTACACGGTGACGATCGAGGAGCATCCAGGTGCTCGGAGGAGCGCCCCTTGGTCAAATCAAACTCGACAGGGGCATGTTCTTCGGGTGTTCTTGCTGGTCTTCTTCCCGCCATCCAATCAAGCATCGTTCTTCCAGACGTGCAGCCACCGTCAGATTTTGAGAGTCTCCCACCGTCGATCGTCTTCTGGCGATCTAATCCTGACCGACGGATTGCGAACCGTTATCGCGTGCCCGCAAGCCGCCACGTGGCAAGTAGGAGAAGGAGGACCGTCATATCGAACCCGTAGCTTGAATATTTTGTAACTTTTTACCCAGGTATTTTTGCATTTTGTATTTTGCACTTAAACTTTTATCTGCTATATATATATATTTATGTAATATTTACACTTCGCTCCCCGCACTTGTTGGTTATTACAATCGTGTCTAGGCCACATCACCTCACGTGGGCTACCATGCGAGGGACATTTTGCAGCCTGGGCCCCTCGAGCTTTTTGATATTGTCATTCAGTACTGGTAAAATTGCAAAGTATCCCATCAAGTTTTTGTTATTTGTGTTTAAGTCCCTACCAAGCGCGTGATGCACGTTTGGGAATTTTGCACCGTAGCCCCTAGATTGTTGGCTATTTGTAATTAGTCCTGAAACTTTATTAAGTAGTTATAGTTTTCTGGAAAATTGCACTTTGGCCCTAGATGTTTGACATTTACATATATGCCCTTGCAGGTAGTGTAGTTTCTCTTTGTTGTCTCTATTTATTTCATGCATCTATAAAATTCGAAAAATTACCCAAAAAATAGGCATACATTCCTTTTGCATTACGCTTCCATGCTATATTTTTATTTCACATTTTTGTTGCATTTTATTATTTATAAAAAATTCAAAAACATGCATTTTCAACACTGTTTGCATTAGAAAATACATAAAAATTAGAAAACATTTTTGAAAAATTCAGAAAAAATATATTTTGTTTGTTTTTGTGTGTTTTGACTTCAGACAAAAATCACTAAAAAAGTCAAACAAAAACTCCTAAAAATTAGAAAACCCCTAAAATCTTCATAAAAATCTAAAAAATTCCACAAAAATCGTAAAAATATAATTTTTGTCTCTAATTTTTCTCTGTTCTAGTATCTTTGCTTTAAAATTAATTTAAGAAATTTTGGACTCTGTTTGATATTTTTAATCCTCATTTTAGTTTCAGCCTTCAAATTTGAGCATTGTTTTTAGTATTTTGGACTTTAAAATCACCATATAAATTAGGAAAAATCTAGAAAAATCACAAAAACTTTGGAAAATATAAAAAGTACAAAAATATTTATACCCTGGATTTTGAGTATTTTTACCTATATATCCCTCTCTATCCTCTCTTGTGCATATATATCCTATATAGTTTTCCAGCCTTATTAAAAAGAAAAAGAAAAGATAAAAATATAAAATATAAAAAGGAAATACAAAATAAATTAATTAAAAATCAAAATACAAAAATATAAAATCAAAAATTAAATAAAAATATAAAATTAAAAACCCACAAAAATAGCACACTTGTAGGCATTTGATCACATTCAGTCTTGAGCACTTATTTTTTGATCTATCCTGATTGTTCACTGTGTTCGACACTCTACACATACTTGCACCTATACACATCATTGTTGTAGAGTTATAATAAATTTTAACTCTGTACATTTATTTTTATTGATTAATTTATCTGTTGTGGGTTAATTATTGTTTTAACGCGGATTTCGTGCGATCGATTCAGCGACTGAGTTCCTACCTTGTGTGGAACTTAAGACCGCTGATTTTCAAGTTAAACAATTGGCACCATTGTCGGGAAGCAACAACGCATAGATAGGCTTTTTGCTTGATTGTGATTACATGTCTATATTTTTGCCTTATTTATTTGCTCATTTATTTAATATAATTGTTTGACTTGTCTAATCACCCTCTCTTGTTGACTTTGCGCGAGGAACCACGGATCGAGGGAGGCACTCTACCCTAGGCGCATGTGCACCCACGTGAAGGCGACAGGAGACTTCTGACCTAACATCAAAGGAGGCAGGGAGGAATTGAGAAGACAATCACATTTTGAGCATTTTTGTATTTATTTACTTGTGTAATTTTTGTGAGAGAGAGATGATAGCACCCGAGTGAATGACCAAGGTAAAGGTCTGGAAGTGGTCGTTGCGACCTCAATCACTCAGACGGAGCATATCAAGAAAAATCAACCACTCAAAATAGGTCAAATCAATCAAAACAAAAACGAGAGCGGTCTAGCTATGGGATTAACCTGGTATAGCTCCCAGGGTCGAACACAAGGAGCACGGGTTGGCCTAGGGCCTACGAAGTAGTAAAAATAATATAAAAATAAAAGAAAATGTTTTTAGTGGTTTTTAATAATTTTTATATTTTTTTGGATTTTTAATAGGTGAAGAAAATAAAAGAAAGTAAAAGCAAGCACACTTGATAAATTTATTTAACACACCAAAAATCAAGCAAAAATTCAAGAAAAATGGTTTTTATGTTTTTTAAGTTTTTAAGTGTTTTTGGTTAATTTTTGAGATTTTTCTAATGTGTATTTTATTTTCTAAAAATCAAACAGTAAGAAAAAGACTGGGTACTGTCCAGCCAGAACCAAAACCCTTAAATAAAATATCTAAGGATCTCAACAGGTTCTGGAGGTAATTTTCCTATATTCTAGATAAAATAAGGAAGATTTGAGCACCAAAATTATTGTTTTTGGATTTTTTGATTATTTATTATAATTTTTATGAGTTTTTAGGTGTTTTTAGATTTTTAGGGTTTTTACTCAATGAAAAATAGCCAAAATTGGCTAGAAAATCAAACAACACACAACGAACAGTAACTAATTTTTTTAGAATTTTTGGGGATGTTTTTATATTTTTTTGGGATTTTTAAACCTAGACAGTAGCTAAAAAGAAGGTTTTTGAATTTTTAAAAATACTAAATAAAATCAAAAATGTCCTCAAAAATTCTCAAAAATCCAACAACATGGCAGGAGCCATGTATCAAATTTTCATCGAATTTGGAGGTGGTTTGATATTTTATTCAAAAATCAAAAGGGGGCACTGTGCACAGGGACTTAAGTGCAAATACCCGAAACTCTGGGGGTCCAGGTGCAATTTGCCCAGCAAATCACGCACGTGGCGCGTGCCTGGGGCACTCAGGGACCTTCTGGTAATAAAAACCAAGTTCTTGGACCTTTTGGTAACTCGTACCAAAAAGTCCAGGGGCTTGGGCGCAAATAACCCACTAAAATCCGCACATGTTCAAATAAAATGCTCACAGGGGTATAAATGCAAATACCAGAAAGTATATATTCATTCAATAACCATCCAGAACTACAGGATAAGAGATGCAAATAACCCAACTAAACACGTGACGAAGCACGTGGGCTCACATACACAAGGGTATCAATGCAAATAAAAACAAGCACAAGGTCCGAGGTGCAATTTACCCTACGTAAATAAAAGACTTAAAATATTTACAGGACTAGGACTGAAAACAAAAACTACAAGGGGGGCCTAAGTAAAATACCCCTTATTCCGCCGACGGCTGGATAAGCGCCACGTAGATGATCGGACGGTCCTGATGAGTGGCGCTTCTCTCTCTGCTCGAACGTGGGCCAATCGACGGCGCAGGGCGAGGCACGTGGAGGATCTAACGGCTGGCGGTGCAGGTGCCTCTCTCCTCTGCGCTAACGGTCCGGATCAGCCCCTCACGATGATCGACGGTAGCTGCTCCTCGATGAATGGACGGCTGTGATGCGAACTGGAGCGGAGGGGTTGATCGGACGGTGAAGGAGGATACTGGAAGAACACTCGGCCGGCGAGCTTCGCCAGCCTCGTGCGCGTGATGTAGACCTCCTCAGCTGCCTCGGATGATCGGATAAGGTCCGCGATGGAGTCCCGCAGCTGGTGATGGCTTCAGATGACCCAGCCGAGCCCTGGAGGGGCTCCGGCGAGGTCGGCGGCGACGAGCTCCTGGTCTGAAAGTGAGGGGGGCTCAGATGCCCTCCTCTTGACCTGCAAAATGCACCAGAAGCTTCGCGGGTCAAGGGCAAAGTGCCTCGACCCGATGAAGCGGCGTGAAGGTGGACTGTGGGTCGGGGCGAGCGAGCTCCGGCGAGCGGAAGATGGTGAAGCTCGAATCCCAGCTCCGGGGCGAGCTGGGTTGATCGAATGGGCGAAGAACGTGCGTCGAGGGATGGGGGAGGTGATAGTGTGTCCCGATGATTGAGAAGATGTACGCTATGGCCGGAATCAACGGAATACGGCGGAGAGTCGATTTGGGGGTAACTCAAAATTAAACGAAATGGCAAGGCTAAAGGGTTACCTGGGCGGAGTGGAAGACTATGCTGGAGCTTAGCTAGCTCCCGGTCGTCGCCTCGAAGGGTGTCACTGCCTGAGGCTCGAGCTCCTGCTAAGTGGCGGAGCACGGCGGCGCGAAGCTGCCGGATCGATGGTCGGGGCACCCTCTCCTCACTGCAACAGGGGCAAACGCGAGCTGTCACCTCGGTGATTGCTCTGGAGGTCACGGGAATGAGAGTGGCGAGCCAAAGATGCGTGAAAATGGGGGCGGAGCTCAGGCTTTATACGGTGGAAGGTCCGGCAAAACTCGATCGGGTAGGGTGAGCTGGTGCGCGGATCCCGAGGCGAGGGCTCCGGCGAGGCTCTCGGATGTGACGTGATCATTCCGGACCCGGAGTTGGGGAGGTTGGCGATCGGGTCACCCGTGGAAAAAGGGGAGAAAACGGGTCGGGCACAGGAGACCCGGCTCTGGTGGTCTTGGGGGGGGGGAGTTGACCGGGGGTCAACAATCCCCCGTGGACCAATCAGAGCCCGCCAAGCTTTAGGATTTTATTTGATTTTTTTGGGCCATTAAATGGCCGAATTTTTAAAAACTCAAAACATGAAATATTTTTAATTTATTTTTTTTCTATTTTTTTGTGATTTTTAATTAATTTTTGGAAATGAAAATAGGATATTTACATAATAGATCTATACATAGGTATATATACAATATTGAGTTTTTAATTTTGATTTTTACTTAGTTATTTTTATACATTTTTATTCCTATTTTATATTTTATTTATTTATAGGATAAAATGAGGAATAAAAGGCTATTTTTATTTTATTTTTATTATTTATATACATAGGTGAAATAATTAGTTATTTACAACTATATACATGGCATATATACAAGATATTTTTGTACTTTTAATTTTGTAATTTTTATTTGATTTTTGTTTTGTTTCTTTTTATTTATTTTATTTACAATATATACAATAGAATATTTACAAGAAGTTTTGAAAATAAATAAATCTATTTACAAGGTTAAATAGATAAGAAAGGGTGATCTATGTACATGGTGAAGGGGTGTTTTTGGGTCTTTTTGATTTTTAAATTTTTATTTTGTTTTTAATACTTTATAAATATGTACAAATATTTACAAACATATTTTTGGGTGAGGAAAATATAATTTTATTTATTTATAAAAATATATACACAAGAGCCCCTATCTCCCTCTACTTGGCTTTTATGCGGTCAGGCCCATGCTGAGCCCTCCCTTGGGTTAGGTTGCTCAATATTTATTCTAAATATTTCCCTCTTTTTCTTTTTCATCTTTATTCTTTTATTTTTGCACAAAAACATGCTAATTATAAGTATTTACAAACATGCATGCTTTTGCTAATTTTTCCTATTTACACATATCTACATGCATTTGCATAGGGTTTTTGTAGCTAAAATATAAGAATAAAGAGTGATGAATGGGTATTCATCACCCCCCTATACTATACTTTGCTAGTCCCTTAGCAAACACTTATTTGAAAAAGAAGTGAAAAAGAAAGAAAGAAAAAGAAAAAGAGAATGTACATGGATCAAGGTTGATTATTAAACTTGCCTTCATTAAATTGAGGTATGGAGCTCAATCAGATCTTTGGATTATTAATGTGTCGGAACCTTATTTAGACTTAAGCTTAAAACCTAACAGCCTCTAAGTTCCACTATTCTATAACCAAGACTCCTCAATGCTCCATATCAGAACAAGTCATCAATCACAAACCCTGAAGACCATGAATCTTTTCTTGTCCTGTGAAAGTGAGGTCTAAGCTCTCCACCTCAGAAATGGCAACTTGACAATCCTCCCCAACAAGGTAACTCTATGACCTCAATCTGGCCACTCTTTCCTCGAGGAGCGGGGTATTCCCTTCTAAGTTCAAGTACAACCGGCTCAAGAAGAGGGGGAAGAAGAGAATGGGTCAAGGCCAGTGTAGCCAAGTACCCTTGGGAGCTTGACCAGTGTAGCCAAGTCTCCCTGCTGCAAGCTACAACAGGTGGATCATGAAACCAAGCGTTGCTTATTGCACTTATATACATACTCCGGTGGGATTATCATTTTCTCTCAGACCCACCACTTTTTTGGAGTTCTTTTCTTTTTTCACATTTTTTTTTCGAGTGCATCTCTACAACATGTACATGTGCAGCATATATACAAGGAGTTTTTCCTCTTGAGCCAGTAGACTATCCCTCTTTTGAAGCTTTATTGCAACCCACAACTCCCGTCGTTAGACTTCATGGCAACCAGACCAAGTTGAGACGCACTTCCTTCACTAAATGAAGAAGAGAGGTTCCGCCTAGAAGTACTACCCTCATATGCTACCCCAAGCCAAGGAAGACTGCCTCCTCACCACCTCATCCGTAGAGAGCTCGGTGCATAGTGCGGTTGTCCAAGTAAAGCCATAATCTATAGAGTCATGTGTTGTTGTTAAGTGCTCTACTTAGGCTCATTGAGATGACATGTGATCATAGCCTAGTGGACTCAAAGAATTAAGTCATCATGGACCTGAAAAGCCTTAAACCTAAGCCTTATAAGGTTCCTCTTAGAAATTAGGTGGATTAAGATCTTAATCAAGCTCCATTTCTCAATTTGATTCCAGGCTTAGTTTAAATGTCAACTATCATCCAGAAAAACTATATACATATGTACAAAAAGATGCATATTTACACAAATTTTACAATCATGCAAAATTTTTGAAAAATGTTTTGAAATCATGAATGATGATGCATGAAGTGCAAGTTTTGCAAAAAGATATTTACACACATTTACACAAGATTTTTGCAAACTTCTTGATTTTCAAAACATTTTGGAAAAATTTTGTACTATATACATAATTTTGATACCAAAATATTTACACAAGATTTACACAAAAGATTTTTGAAATCATTTTTACAAAAATAATTTGTACACTAGCTATGCATGTGCAAATAAAAGAAGATTATGTACATGAAAAATTTTTAATTTTTGTGGTTTTTAGCCATTTTTATTTATTAACACACTCACACAAAGTACGAGTTATGGCTAAAGTATATATGAAATATATACACACCCCCCTATACTTAGCTCAAACGATGTCCTCGGAGTCAAGAGCGATGAAGAAGACATAACTCGTGCTATGTATAGGGAAGTGAAAAGGAAGGCTATACAAAAGGAAAATGAAAAGTCAAGAAGGACTCGGGTCTTCCCCCTATACTTAGGATCAAGTAATCCTAAGTATAGCAGGCTGTACACGAAGGAAAAACCGAGTGGAGAATGTACAGGGTCTACTCCCCCTATACTTAGGGTAAGATATCCCTAAGTATAGGCAGCAAAACAGGGGTAGACAGAAACAAAAGAAATACCCGAAAGGTCTCACATCCCCCCTATACTTAGGGTAAAGTGCACCCTAAGTATAGCATAATCACACGATGAAGAAAGGGATGTGGGACTAAGGAATGTGGTGATATGGACATCTGGATCTATATACAGCAGAGGATCAGTAAAGCTCAGGCGTGAGATGCATTAGATGTGAGTCAAAGACCACATCTCACGCAAAATGAATAGGGGCAATATCAATGACCCGCGGCTCATGATCTAGAAATGGCTTGAGCCGCTGGCCGTTCACTCGGAAGGTACTCTCAGAAGACAACTCAGATATGTCGATGCTACCGTTGTCGTGTACCTTCCGAACCAGATAAGGTCCTTTCCATTTGCTCTGTAGCTTCCCTGGAAATAATGTAAGCCTCGCATCAAACAGCCATACTCTCTGTCCAATCTCAAAATGTTTGTGGCTGATATGAGAATCATGCCACTCCTTGACTCTCTCCTTATAATGTAGGCTGCTTGAGAAAGCTGCATCTCTAAGCTCCTCCAGGGCAGCTAGCTCTGCCCTCCTCTGGTCTCCTATACCATCTGAATCCATAAGTATGTCTGTAACTGCCCAAAGTGACTTGTGCCTCAGCTCAACAGGTAAATGGCATGGCTTGCCATATACGAGGCGAAAGGGAGATGTGCCCAAAGGTGTCTTGAAAGACGTCCTATATGCCCACAAGACCGAGTCCAAAAGCTGTGACCAATCCTTTCGGTCAGGGCGGACGACTTTCTGCAGAATAGTCTTGATCTCCCTATTCGACACTTCGGCTAGACCATTCGTCTGTGGATGGTACGGTGTAGCAACACGATGGTCTATGCCGAACTCGCTAACAAGTGCCTTCACCTGGTCGTTGATGAAGTGAGATCCCCCATCAGAAATAAGAACTCGTGGAACCCCGAACCGTGTGATGATATGCTTCTTCAAAAATCTGCAAACTGTCCTCGCATCAGCGGCTCGGGCGGGGATAGCCTCCACCCAACGACTCACATAATCAACGGCCAACAGAATGTACTCAAATCCCTGACTCTTAGGGAATGGACCCATGAAATCGATGCCCCATGCGTCAAAAACCTCACAGAAGTGAATGGGCTGCATCGGCATCATATCACGCTGTCCACAAGTGCCCATCCTCTGACAGTCAGTACACCTCTTCACGAACTCATCTGAGTCCTTGAAGAGGGTAGGCCACCACAAGCCGGATTGGAGCACTTTCTGTGCCGTTCTCCTCCCAGAATGATGTCCTCCTGCCTCAAGCTTGTGGCAGTAAGTGAGGACGCTATGGTGTTCCTCCTGAGGAATACACCGACGCCAGACGCTATCCCCTCCTTCATGGTAAAGGATGGGATCCTCCCAATGGTAAGACTTGGCCTTCGCTAGGAAGGTCTCAAGCCTCTGCCTGGGCCAATCTTGTGGGACTTTCCCAACAACGAGAAAGTTCACAATATCGGCGTACCATGGGAGTGAGGCGATAGCAAGGATCGCCTCATCTGGGAAGGTATCTCTAATAGGATCAATCTGCTCAGAATCCTCAGGTTGCTCTAATCGGGAGAGATGATCCGCCACCACATTCTTGACTCCAGGCTTATCCTTAATCTCAATGTCGAACTCCTGGAGTAGAAGGATCCATCTAGTCAGTCTGGCCTTGGCATCCTTCTTTGCCATGAGGTACCTGATGGCGGTGTGATCTGTAAACAAAGTCACTCTAGATCTGATGATATATGATCTAAACTTATCCAGGGCAAACACTACGGCTAGCATCTCCTTCTCTGTGACTGTATAATTCCGCTGGGCGGAATCCAATGTGCGGCTAGCGTAGTGTATAGCAAATGGTACTCCATCCCTCCTCTGTCCCAGCACTGCCCCTACGGCAAAATCGGAGGCGTCCGTCATGATCTCGAATGGGAGAGACCAATCAGGCGGCTGGAGGACAGGAGCCTCAATCACACACTGCTGGAGAGTAGCAAACGACAAAAGACACTTGTCATCGACAAGGAACTCGGTGTCTTTTGTCAAGAGGTCAGTCAACAGCAGGGCAATCCTGCTGAAATCCTGAATAATTCTCCTATAAAATCCAACGTGCCCCAGAAATGACCGTAACTGCCTCAGATTGGACGGCGGTGTGAGTTTCCTAATGACATCAACCTTGGCCGGATCAACCTCCATGCCCCTGTTGGAGATGATATGGCCAAGCACCGTCCCTTGAGTCACCATGAAGTGACTCTTCCCCCAAGATAGCACCAAGTGATACTCAATACATCGCTGGAGTACTCGGTCTAGGCAGTCAAGACAGGAGTCGAATCCGTCGCCGTAGACCGAAAAATCGTCCATGAAGACCTCTAGGCACTCCCCTACCATGTCCGAGAAGATCGACAGCATGCACCTCTGAAAAGTCGCAGGGGCGTTGCATAGCCCAAATGGCATGCGTCGAAAAGCATATGTGCCGAAGGGACAGGTAAAGGTGGTCTTCTCCTGATCCTCAGGAGCGATGGCCACTTGGTTGTAGTCCGAGTACCCATCCAGGAAGCAATAATGGCTCTTCCCTGCCAGTCTCTCAATGATCTGGTCAATAAAAGGCAGGGGGAAATGGTCCTTCTTGGTGGCTTGGTTGAGTCTCCTGTAGTCAACACAAACCCTCCAAGAGGTGGGTACTCGTGTAGCAATCTCCTCTCCCGACTCACTGATAACAGTCGTGATGCCCGTCTTCTTGGGCACCACATGCAAGGGGCTAACCCACTTGGAGTCAGAAATGGGATAAATAAAACCTGCACCCCACCATTTTGATATTTCCTTCATCACAACCTCTCTCAGGTTGGGGTTCAGACGCCGCTGGAACTCACGCGACGGCTTCGCCCCATCCTCGAGATAGATATGGTGGGAGCATACTGATGGACTAATCCCATGGAGATCTGCTACGCTCCATCCGATCGCCTTGCGGTTCTTTTCAAGAACCCCCATCAAACGGGATTCCTGCTCTCCAGTCAACTCAGCGGAGATGATGACTGGGTACATCTCTGGATCGCCCGCAAGGAATCGATACTTCAGCGAAGTAGGGAGCGGCTTCAGCTCTGGAATGCTAGGTGCCGGCAAATCTGGCTGCGGAAGAAACTGAGTGAAAGCTGCAAGGTCTGCCAAATCTGCCTGGGAAAGTGAAAGCATACTCTCGCAAACTGGATCGGGAGAAGGCGGCTCTACTGCACTGTCTCTGCTCGGCTCTGCATCTACCTCCTCCTCATCAATAGGCTCAACTGGACTCAAGTCTGGCATCTGATCATAGCAATCGGCCCAATCAGACTCTGAATCCGAGGGATCTGTATCAGAAACGGTGGCATCAGTACCACCGGGAAACAAGGTGGCATCAGCACCACCACCACTAGTCATCGTGCTGCGATCGAGGACCGGCTCCGCTACCGTAATGGTATCCTGAACCAGGTCTGTGCTCTCCAGACTCTCCTCTGCTATCATCTCTGCCTCAGCTGTGTCTGAAAGTGAGAGGGTGGTCTGTGTCTCAAGGTCTGCCCAAGCTGCCTCATCATCTGTGATCACAAAATCACAGTCCTGGTGGATGTCTGGCTCTGCGTCTGTCAGCTGCTCTGAGTCTGTACTCGCATCTGAGCGGGATCTGAATCTGGCTCTATAGTCCTCGACCGTCTCTATTTGTATACTCTCGCCCTGGACGCGAAAGTACACCTTCCCACTATCATGATCAATCACCGCCTTGGCTGTGGCCAAGAACGGACGACCAAGGATGATGGGGGTATCGGCCACTGACTCAGAGATCTCCATGTCCAACACTACGAAGTCCACGGGGAATTGCAGGCCCTGAATCGTGACGATAACGTCTCGTAATAACCCCTTCGGCCTCTTGACAGATCTATCAGCGAACTGAAGGACTGTCCTGCTCTGTCGAAGAGTGCCCAACTCGAAGCGGTCGAGAAGGGCTGCCGGAAGAAGGTTAATCGACGATCCGCTATCTAGAAGAGTACGGTCGAACCACTGCTCACTAATCTGGCATCTGACATACAGGGCCCCTGAATCTGGCCTCTTGGCTGGCAGTCGGTTCTGGATCGCAAGCACGTGGCTTTGGTCAGCACATGTATCTCTGAAGTGTGGTTCCTCTTCCTCCTCCTGACTGTAGTCCTCTCTCTCAAAGATCTCTGGAGAAGGGGATGTGCTGTAAAGCCTCCTGGAGGGTCAGCTGAATGTGAAATCGATCTATCATGCTCTGGCTGAACTCCTCAAGCTCTCTCTTTTTTGGATCATTTTTCTTCCCCTTCCCCATCTGAAGGGCTCTAGGGAAGGGGATCACTGGGTCCTTCTCAGATGAAGGACTAGGAAAAGGTCTAGACGGTTCAATGACGCGGATCCACACATACATCATGCACCACAGTGGGACCAAAAGAAAGTAAACCTTTTCCTTTATTCATAGCAGAATTCTGAGATACATGGACACGAGGGAAAAAACAACATCTCTGTCTCTACAAACACCGGTGGCCTCAGTACCACCACGGGCTGGCTGCTCTGCTGCTGCTGAAGGTAGACGTCGTGCGGCATCAGTACCGCTGGCTGGCTCGGCTGCATGGGTGGCATCAGTACCACCACCTAGATCTGGTGAAGCGGCGGCCTCAGTACCGCCGGTGGGGATCAGCATCCTTGGTGGCCTCAGTACCACCGTCATCGTCTGGAGCGGCCTCAGTACCGCTCTCCTCCTCCTCCTGTGGCGCCTCGGGATGGTGCTCAGATGAGGCGCCGCCGCCTGCTGGGGTCCTACCGCTCCTAAGTGTGACAAAATCAGCATCAAATAAATCCGAAGATGTATCATCAAATGGGTCACTAGGAGTGGCTGACTCAGTATGTACTACCTGCTCAGATTTCCTCTTGAGGCTGTTCGGATTGGGCTCTATCTGGGCTGGTATGGCGGCCTTCCCTCTCACCAGGTCCCGCATCTCCTGGCGGAACTCGTCCATCTCCCGTCGGAATGTAGCCTGCTGGTCCGTGAGGAGGCGGGCGATGTCATCCAAAGCGGGGCTCTCGTGGGAGCCCGACGGGTGGCCTCTCTGTGGGTGAGGCTGCTGGAACTGCTGTGATGGGTAAGAGGGGTAGGATGGAGGGTGCTGCTGGTATCCCTGGTGAGCCTGCTGCTCACGTCTCCAAGGCTGTCCCTGCTGCTGATAGGGACGCGGACCGTAGGATGACTGCTGCTGATACGCTGGGGCTGCTGCTGCGGCTGGTGCTGGTCTCTCTGATGGGAGTACTGCCCTCCCTGTCCTGACGACTGCTGCTGGGGCTGGGCACCACCACTCCCCCACCTGAATCCTGGATGGTCTCATCGGATCCCAGGCTGGGGACGGTCGTACCAGATCCGTTGACATCCATCAACGGCTCGGCATCAAAGGGGGCTGGCGGGAGTACTGCCAGAGGCTGGTCCGGCTGGTAGACCACCATCTGCATCTCTGGAGATGGTGGAGACTGGTAGGTGGGGCTGCGGCTGCTGGTACGGCTCCGCCTGTACAAGGTGAACCTGTCTAGGCTGCACTGGGGTGCTGGAGCGCTGGGACGAGCTGCTCTGCTGCCGGCGTCGCCTCGCGACTGAAGACGGGGTGAGAAGCCGTCTGTGCCTCCTGGAGACACATGAGCTGTGTCTTCATGTCGCTCAAGACCTGTGCCATCTGATCCATCTGCGCTATGCTCTGGCACTGCTTCTTCTCTATCAGCTCCATGCAGTCCAACTTCTCGCTGATGATACCCATGTCCGCAGCTGATGACTCTGCTGCTGCTGCTACTACTGCGGACGAACTGGAAGGACCTGCATCTACCCGTGCTATCCTCTGGTACTGCACGGGTCCTGGCTGATGTGGCTGGGTCTTCTGAGTGTAGAGCCGGGTCTGGGACATCACCATGTAGTTCTCTGCCATCTCCTCAAAAATAGCCCAGACCTGGTCGTGGTCCTTGGCGAAGTAGGACCCGCCACAAGAAGCATTCACCAGGCCCTGTAGCTCTGGTGACAACCCACTGAAGAAGCTCTGAACTAAGTTCGGCTTCGTGATGTCATGGTGCGGGCATCTGTCCAAAAGCTCTCTGAACCTCTCCCAAGCCTCGTGGAACTGCTCGTTGGGGAACATGGAGAAGTTACTAATCAGGGCCCTCACTGCATTCGTCCGCCCGAGTGGATAGTACTTGTTCAAGTACTCGGTGCGGAGCTGCTCCCAGGTATAGACAAATCTCCCCAAATGCTTCATCCAGGTGGCTGCTCTATCTGCCAGTGAAAAGGGGAATGCGATCATCCTGATCGTGTCCTGGTCCACATGTCTGTCGTGGACAGTGCTGCATATCATAAGAAACTCCTGGAGGTGGAGGTGGGGCTCCTCTGTAGCAAGTCCGTGGAATCGAGGAAGCATCTGCAAGGTGTTCAGGGGGAACTTAAAGTCCCCACGATAGCTGGAACCACCACCCAATGGTGCATCAGTGTAGATCCGGGATTGTGTAAATCCTGCATCGGTCTCGGTGGTCCTGCTCCTCCTGCGGCTGCTGCCGCTGCGGCGGCGGCCGCGGCTGCTGCTGCTGCTGCTGCGGCTCGTGCATGTGCATCTGCATCCGGGATCTCCTCGGGCTCGCTCTGCTGGTCTCTCTCTGCTCTGAGCCTCTCCAACTCACGCCTCATCTCAATCATGAACGCTCCCTGATCGCGGAGCTGCTGCTGAACTGTATCGAGTGATGCGATCAGGGTGGAGTTGATCGCTCCCTGGTCTAGTACAATATGCTCTGGTCTACGGGAGTGATCATCAGAACTGCCTGCTCCGGCCATCTCGACGTCTGCAAAATCAAATGAGCCCAACTCAGGTGCCGTCAAATGAATCAGTCTCTCCTCGGGCTCATGTCTCTCGGGAAGATCAGAAAGGGGGTCGAGGGGGAACAGGGTGGAGTCGTACTCGGGCTCGGAGAGCGGGTCTGAGCTCTCGCGAGCCAACCTAGATGATGAGGTAGACGCGCCCGAAAGCGGTGCAGCCAGAGGCTGCCTAAGAGATCGTCTACCCATCATCTTGATCTGGCGAGTAGGGCGGATGAGATCTGGAAAAATTATGATCGAAAAACAAACCCCCGGTTCACCAACGCAACGCGAGCTGAAGACCGTGAAAGTTCGGTCAAATTATCTTGTCGATTTTATTTGGTGAACACTCAAGATATCAAAGCGCTTACGTGACCTGTTGGGATATCCGCTGCTAACCCCAACCGACTGGCCCGCACGGAAGAGTCGGTAATCAGTCGGGTTTAGCCGCGGGGGGCTCTACCTAGGGTGCGGGTCACTCTCTCGCGCATACAAACCAAGCAATGAGGGGGTTGCTCTCCCCAAGACAAAATTTTTAGGGTGAGCGAGTTTTAGGGTCAATAATCTTAGCAGTCCCAATTTTATGGTTACACTTTTTAGGTATTTTTCAAATCAAACAAAATCGCCTAACGAATTTTTCGATTCTCCTGATTATTAAGTCAAAAACAGGGGGGAGAAGTCGAAAAAGCCGATGCATGAGAAATCAATTGCATGCAAAGTCAGAAAATGCGTACCTGCCTCCAGCTCTCTACATGCAAAATGATCCGTGCATAAAATAAAGACAAAATTTAAACTAAGCTAAATGATGCAGTGGGAAAAAGCCGAGTCCTAGACGAGCAACTTCTAGCGAAGAACCGTCTAACCGGTCACCGACCTCCAAGCCAAAGGGTCCGGTCTTGGCCCGTCCCTCCCCTGCCCGACAAATCGGGGGTAGGAGTAAGCGCTTTACAGACGAGCTACGGCACGTAGGCTACGGAGGCTAGCGAGTCGGTTATTTTTATTATTTATTTTAAGTAGGTCCAATTACGGTTCTATAGGAACAGATATGCCTTAAGTGCGTGGATCCTACTCAATTACGTCACAATCACCAGAAAGTCCTAAATCTAGGGGCTCGACAAAAACCGCGAAAAACCGGCAAATGACAGTAAGAAAGAAAAAGAAATCCGCGAGAAAAGCCGCGAAAAACCGCAAGTCCTAATGGGTCCCCCGAGCACACCGGTGCTCGGTGAAACAGACCCGCTACGGTCACAAGTCCACAAAGTCCAAGAGTGTCCTGTATTATTACAATTAATAATGAATGAAATAAAAATCTATCCTAATACCTCACCCACTCAACTCTCTCTCTCGCTCTCTCTTGCGGCTTCGTAGAGAAAGAAGCCGCCTCCAAGTGCCGCGGCAGCACCGGCTCCTCAAAAGTCGCCTCCGCGGTCCTCGGGCCCTCGCAAGAAACAGAGAAGAGTGGTTAGTCCAGAAAGAATAATCAAATAATAGAGAAAAATAAAAGAAAATACAAGTGAGGGTATATGTGCAAAAATGGAAATAAAATAATCATACAAAATAAAACAAAAATAAAAATAAAAATAAAAATAAAAGAAAATAAAAATAAAACAAAATAAAACAAAAAGAAACTATAAACAAAAGCCGCGAAGAGCCGCGAGCTCCGAAGAGCCGCGAAAAGCCGCGAAAACAAAAATGAAAATAAAAACAAAAATACTACTAAGCCGTGCTCCCCGGCAACGGTGCCATTCTGATAGCACCCGAGTGAATGACCAAGGTAAAGGTCTGGAAGTGGTCGTTGCGACCTCAATCACTCAGACGGAGCATATCAAGAAAAATCAACCACTCAAAATAGGTCAAATCAATCAAAACAAAAACGAGAGCGGTCTAGCTATGGGATTAACCTGGTATAGCTCCCAGGGTCGAACACAAGGAGCACGGGTTGGCCTAGGGCCTACGAACTAGTAAAAATAATATAAAAATAAAAGAAAATGTTTTTAGTGGTTTTTAATAATTTTTATATTTTTTTGGATTTTTAATAGGTGAAGAAAATAAAAGAAAGTAAAAGCAAGCACACTTGATAAATTTATTTAACACACCAAAAATCAAGCAAAAATTCAAGAAAAATGGTTTTTATGTTTTTTATGTTTTTAAGTGTTTTTGGTTAATTTTTGAGATTTTTCTAATGTGTATTTTATTTTCTAAAAATCAAACAGTAAGAAAAAGACTGGGTACTGTCCAGCCAGAACCAAAACCCTTAAATAAAATATCTAAGGATCTCAACAGGTTCTGGAGGTAATTTTCCTATATTCTAGATAAAATAAGGAAGATTTGAGCACCAAAATTATTGTTTTTGGATTTTTAGATTATTTATTATAATTTTTATGAGTTTTTAGGTGTTTTTAGATTTTTAGGGTTTTTACTCAATGAAAAATAGCCAAAATTGGCTAGAAAATCAAACAACACACAAAGAACAGTAACTAATTTTTTTAGAATTTTTGGGGATGTGTTTATATTTTTTTGGGATTTTTAAACCTAGACAGTAGCTAAAAAGAAGTTTTTGAATTTTTAAAAATACTAAATAAAATCAAAAATGTCCTCAAAAATTCTCAAAAATCCAACAACATGGCAGGAGCCAGTGTCAAATTTTCATCGAATTTGGAGGTGGTTTGATATTTTATTCAAAAATCAAAAGGGGGCACTGTGCACAGGGACTTAAGTGCAAATACCCGAAACTCTGGGGGTCCAGGTGCAATTTGCCCAGCAAATCACGCGCGTGGCGCGTGCCTGGGGCACTCAGGGACCTTCTGGTAATAAAAACCAAGTTCTTGGACCTTTTGGTAACTCGTACCAAAAAGTCCAGGGGCTTGGGTGCAAATAACCCACTAAAATCCGCACATGTTCAAATAAAATGCTCACAGGGGTATAAATGCAAATACCAGAAAGTATATATTCATTCAATAACCATCCAGAACTACAGGATAAGAGATGCAAATAACCCAACTAAACACGTGACGAAGCACGTGGGCTCACAAACACAGGGGTATCAATGCAAATAAAAACAAGCACAAGGTCCGAGGTGCAATTTACCCTACGTAAATAAAAGACTTAAAATATTTACAGGACTAGGACTGAAAACAAAAACTACAAGGGGGGCCTAAGTAAATTACCCCTTATTCCGCCGACGGCTGGATAAGCGCCACGTAGATGATCGGACGGTCCTGATGAGTGGCGCTTCTCTCTCTGCTCGAACGTGGGCCAATCGACGGCGCAGGGCGAGGCACGTGGAGGATCTAACGGCTGGCGGTGCAGGTGCCTCTCTCCTCTGCGCTAACGGTCCGGATCAGCCCCTCACGATGATCGACGGTAGCTGCTCCTCGATGAATGGACGGCTGTGATGCGAACTGGAGCGGAGGGGTTGATCGGACGGTGAAGGAGGATACTGGAAGAACACTCGGCCGGCGAGCTTCGCCGGCCTCGTGCGCGTGATGTAGACCTTCTCAGCTGCCTCGGATGATCGGATAAGGTCCGCGATGGAGTCCCGCAGCTGGTGATGGCTTCAGATGTCCCAGCCGAGCCCTGGAGGGGCTCCGGCGAGGTCGGCGGCGACGAGCTCCTGGTCTGAAAGTGAGGGGGGCTCAGATGCCCTCCTCTTGACCTGCAAAATGCACCAGAAGCTTCGCAGGTCGAGGGCAAAGTGCCTCGACCCGATGAAGCGGTGTGAAGGTGGACTGTGGGTCGGGGCGAGCGAGCTCCGACGAGCGGAAGATGGTGAAGCTCGAATCCCAGCTCCGGGGCGAGCTGGGTTGATCGAATGGGCGAAGAACGTGCGTCGAGGGATGGGGGAGGTGATAGTGTGTCCCGATGATTGAGAAGATGTACGCTATGGCCGGAATCAACGGAATACGACGGAGAGTCGATTTGGGGGTAACTCAAAATTAAACGAAATGGCAAGGCTAAAGGGTTACCTGGGCGGAGTGGAAGACTATGCTGGAGCTTAGCTAGCTCCCAGTCATCGCCTCGAAGGGTGTCACTGCCTGAGGCTCGAGCTCCTGCTAAGTGGCGGAGCACGGCGACGCGAAGCTGCCGGATCGATGGTCGGGGCACCCTCTCCTCACTGCAACAGGGGCAAACGCGAGCTGTCACCTCGGTGATTGCTCTGGAGGTCACGGGAATGAGAGTGGCGAGCCAAAGATGCGTGAAAATGGGGGCGGAGCTCAGGCTTTATACGGTGGAAGGTCCGGCAAAACTCGATCGGGTAGGGTGAGCTGGTGCGCGGATCCCGAGGCGAGGGCTCCGGCGAGGCTCTCGGATGTGACGTGATCATTCCGGACCCGGAGTTGGGGAGGTTGGCGATCGGGTCACCCGTGGAAAAAGGGGAGAAAACGGGTCGGGCACACGAGACCCGGCTCTGGTGGTCCTGGGGGGGAGTTGACCGGGGGTCAACAATCCCCCGTGGACCAATCAGAGCCCGCCAAGCTTTAGGATTTTATTTGATTTTTTTGGCCATTAAATGGCCGAATTTTTAAAAACTTAAAACATGAAATATTTTTAATTTATTTTTTTCTATTTTTTTGTGATTTTTAATTAATTTTTGGAAATGAAAATAGGATATTTACATAATAGATCTATACATAGGTATATATACAATATTGAGTTTTTAATTTTGATTTTTACTTAGTTATTTTTATACATTTTTATTCCTATTTTATATTTTATTTATTTATAGGATAAAATGAGGAATAAAAGGCTATTTTTACTTTATTTTTATTATTTATATACATAGGTGAAATAATTAGTTATTTACAACTATATACATGGCATATATACAAGATATTTTTGTACTTTTAATTTTGTAATTTTTATTTGATTTTTGTTTTGTTTCTTTTTATTTATTTTATTTACAATATATACAATAGAATATTTACAAGAAGTTTTGAAAATAAATAAATCTATTTACAAGGTTAAATAGATAAGAAAGGGTGATCTATGTACATGGTGAAGGGGTGTTTTTGGGTCTTTTTGATTTTTAAATTTTTATTTTGTTTTTAGTACTTTATAAATATGTACAAATATTTACAAACATATTTTTGGGTGAGGAAAATATAATTTTATTTATTTATAAAAATATATACACAAGAGCCCCTATCTCCCTCTACTTGGCTTTTATGCGGTCAGGCCCATGCTGAGCCCTCCCTTGGGTTAGGTTGCTCAATATTTATTCTAAATATTTCCCTCTTTTTCTTTTTCATCTTTATTCTTTTATTTTTGGACAAAAACATGCTAATTATAGTATTTACAAACATGCATGCTTTTGCTAATTTTTCCTATTTACACATATCTACATGCATTTGCATAGGGTTTTTGTAGCTAAAATATAAGAATAAAGAGTGATGAATGGGTATTCATCAAGAGACCACTATTTGTTGTAATAATACATGTACTCAGGACTTGGACATTTGGGCCCAATTTCCAAGTGATTGTTCTCTTGGGGGCTCACCGCAGCTTTTCACGGTTTTCATTGCATTTTTTCCCTTTGTTTTCTCAGTTTTGTTTTCTTCATTTTGTGTGATTGAGCCCTTAGTTTTAGGATTGCTTGCGATAGATTAAGGGCAAACACCTATTATATTTACCTGTGCCTATAGTCAACGTTTGGATTTAGCCAAATTCTCAATTGCTTCTCACTTAGTCTCGGAACCACCGCGCTGCGAGAGTTCTCCATATAGCGCGTGCAGGACCCACTGTGGTGGGCACCGAGGAGAATCCAAGACTAAACACTTCAGTTCCATTCTAGGTCATTAGCATCGCTTCTTCACGCTAATAGCAATTTTTGAAACTTAGGACGGTTTCATCAGCTTTCATTTGCATATAGACATGTTTCAATTCTGCTGAGCATTGTTGCATGTAGAGTGTTGGAGGCAAGATGAGAATTTCTCTTTAGCATATATCATTGATTTGCTGATTGCATTGCTTTCGACCTCTCTACCTCTGATTTTGATCACCTAGGTGCTTAAAGGAATCTACTCCTCGATAGGCTCATGCATTTCTCACTAAAAATACAAAAAGTGATAACTAATAAAATTGGGATTGCTAACATTACTTGACCCTAAAATCAAACAAAAAGAAAAATCTTGTATTGGGGAGAGTAATCCCCTCATTGTCTTTGCTTTTATTTGCTCGCGCATACACTAATGATTAGTGCCAAAATCCCACTTTAGCCCCTAAGTGTTTGTGCAATCTTTTGGACTTCTCACCTAATTCTAAAACAGACAAGATAAAAAGACCGTATTTTTGCGATCTTCACTGAGTTGAGTAGGTGAATTGCGGGTTTGTTTTGTATGAGTTTTGCTTGTGATTGCTTGTGTGTATTCTAGTCTGCTTCTGCGTATTTGTGCCTTTTGTCTTCTTCTCTTGACTAGACCATCGTTCTCTCCTGATCCTCGCCTTTTGTTTCGAGATGTCCGATTGGAGTGATTTTTGTCCGACCTTCACAGATCCCTCGTACCCTCCATTTGGTCCACCTCACTTTTTCAGGAGGACTACCCTCCTACTTTTTGTACATATCCACCTCAGCCACAGTATCAGACCTCGGACTTTTACCCACCGCCACCTTCGTACTTCCCACCTTCACATCCAACCAAGACTGATATGTTGGAGTCACCTCTCACGTTGTCCACATTTGAGAGCTTGACTGAGTTCATGGAGCAAATGAATTCGAGGATTGATGACCTCACCTACCTAAATAAGAGCCATATCGATGCTTCACGATTTGATGATTCGGACTTGATTGAGCATTCTAGTGAGAGCTTGCAATCGCCCAAAATACAAAAAAATGAGAAAATTTTAAAAACACAAAAATATTTCGGGAGACACATGATTGAGTCAGACTGTGAGGAGAATGCTCACTTTCCAGACCCTTTGACCACACACCCATTAGCGCTCTGTCCCACCTTTGACCTCGAGGATGTTGTTGTACAGACTGTTCTTGGCATTCCTCATGTATATGCTGATTCTAACTTTCTCCCTTGTATGGAGGAGGTCCAAAAATTAAAAAAAATGTTGACTGAACCATAAGTGGTGGCTACTATTCATGAGATCATCCGAGCCCCACTTCAGCAGGCCATGACCCAATTATCTGCTCCTCTTCCCAAGAAGAGAAAGCGGAGAAGCAGATTTGAGCATCATATCTTGACCATGGCCACTACCCATGCCATCATACACCGTCCCACCGCTAGGAGAAGGAACACAACTACTCCCTTCATCAGTTGCACCATCTCCAACTTCACTTGTGATCAAACTCTCCTTGACGACGGTGCTTCGATTAGCATATTACCCTTCTCGCTAGTACAATCTCTTCACTTAGGGCCTCTCAAGAAGACCAGGATGATAGTACAGTTTGCTGAAGGATTAATAAAGAGGCCGAAGGGTATCCTAGAAAATACCGTCATTTCAATTCAGGGAATGAGCTACAATGTTGATTTTATCGTATTCCCAATGAAGACCTCCACAGGGGAGCCCTCTCCAATCATTCTCGGACGACCATTCCTCGCCTCTGCGAGGGTCGTTATTGACTATGGATCAGGAGAGATTCGCTTCCATCTTGTTGACGAGAGCGAGGTGACCACCACGCATCCACTACCGAGCAGAGACCTGCACCTGATGCACCGTCACCGATTTTAGCTGACTCCGAGGCCTATGACCTATTTGACGATATTAGAGAAGCTTGCTTTGCGACCGCTGATGAGACCCGAGAAATTCTTCGAAGGGCGGAAGACTCAGAAAGCATAGAACTTGAAGTTCCTCCTTCTGGTGTGGTGCGATGTGTTGATGAAATCCGCGGGATTTACACGATTGATACCATTGAGCAGAGGGCAGACACCAAGACTAGACAGGATGGACCTAGTTTGACTACTTCCACTGATAAGTCTGTTCCTGCTCACTCAAACAATATTGATAATGAGACTGATTTTAATCTTATCGCTTTTATTTAGAAATTCAGGCCTTTTGATGAAAAGGATGATCCGGTTGGGATTCTTGAGGACGAACTGAGTTTGACTACTTCCACTGATAACTTCTTTCCTTTTCGTTTTGACCTGGACGAGACCTCGCAGGATGACTCTGACTTTACTTCTTTCACTAACGATGAGTTTATTCCTTTTCACTTTGACATCGGCGATACCCCCAAGGGATAACCTAGCCATACTACTTTCATTGACCAGTTCGTGCCCTTTCGATTTGACTCCACTGAGGATCTTCACCCTGTCAACCCTGATCGGCTTCCATCCACCATGGACCCCGATGTCGACCTGCACCACACTAGATCTATTTCTCTACGGTCCCACAAGAAGGTTCACTTTCAACCTTCTTGACAATTTGTATATCCATTCTATTGTATATTCTCTTTCGTATACCTCTGTCTCTCTCCCGTTTTGCTCAACCACCCCATTCTTGTGTGCCTTGATTAGGACGTACTTTGTCCTAAGTATGGGGGGTGAATGAGCCGAGTGTTCATTCGTTATACTGTTTCATCACTCATGTTGTTGCCTATACTTAGGGCTTCTTTTACCCTAAGTATAGGGAGAGTGATGCATACATCTGTTTCTATCTTCTTCCATCTTCTGATCTCTTTTCTTCTTTTCTTCTTTTCCTTGTCTATCTTCTTTATCTATCAGAAAGGTGTCTCCCCTTTTTGTCAGTATTCTATACTTAGGACGTACTTTATCCTAAGTATAGGGGGTGTGCACCCCGAGTTGATTCTATTCTTTGATCCTCTCCATTGTCTCTTCTTCTTGTCTATACTTAGGGATATCTTACCCCTAAGTATAGGGGGAGACAATCTGAGTACGATCTGTTCATTCCCACCCTTGACCCTCCCTGCTTTGTGTGCAGTCTGCTATACTTAGTATTATTTGATCCTAAGTATACGAGGGACGATCAACTTCTCATACGATTATTCACTCCTCTCTTATTCATTTATTCTTTAGACTTTTCTATACTCAGTACAAGTTATGTCTTCTCTTTTCTCTCCGATCTATGAGGACGAAGCTCAAGCTAAGTATAGGAGGGTCGTATATAATGCGTATATACTTTAGCCATAACTCGTACTTTCGTATTTTCTTAATAAATATGGCTATTATACTTACAAATTTCATTAAAAACTTTAATAAAAAGATGTGATTATTCCTCAAATTTTTTTGTATTTACTGATTAATAAATCAGGTGAAAATATTTTTTTTTCAAAATGTTTGAAGAATATTTGAAAATCCTTGAGAAAAATCTCTAGAAAACTATTTAAAAATATTTTGTTACATGTTTTCAACCTTTGTAAAACATTTTGATTGTAAAATCATTTTCTTTATGTGAAATAAAATGTTTGAAAAACGATTTGCAAATGGTTTGAAAAATGGTTGCAAAAATATTTGAAAAACCTATATATACTGTTTGGAAAACCTTTGCAAAATGATTTTCAAATGTGTGTACAAGTTTGTAAAAAAATAGTTTGTCAAAATTAGTTTGAACGATAGTTTTCAAAATTGTTTGAAAAACCTTTGTCATGTAAGTTTGAGGAATACATACATCTCACGTAAAAGTCTTTATGTATTTATCTATAAAATTGACCACTTACCCTTTGTACATTCTTAAAATCCACTTCTTGTAAATATAGGATGCACCCCCGTGTAAATATTTGTACGTAATTTTGGGCCAAAATCTTTTTGTTTTCAAAAATCCCAAAAACATTTGCAAAATTAAAATACCAAAAACATTTGAAAAATCTTTTTGAAAATATAAAAGAATGCATATGCATCATCTTTTCAGAAAACCCATAAAAAGTTCAAAATCTTTGAAAATTGCTTCATAAAAAGATTTTCTGCATAGCATCTGCATGGCATTCGCATTTTTCGGATTGAGTTTGATGGTTGAACAAGTCTAAATAAAATCCGAAGATTAGATCTTGGTTGGACCTTAAATCTACCTAATTAACAGGAACCTTATAGGAACTGGAATTGAGGTACTTCAGGTCTAGTTGACTTAATTCTTTGACGATCACGAGACTTGGTTCAATGGATTCTTGATTGCCAAAGTAGATTGTTTCGGAGCACACACACGAATCTTGTTAATAATGTCCTAACTTGGACACCTGCACCTTTCACTTGGCTCAACTCAATTGGAGTGGTGAGGGGGTTGGATTTGTCAGTATGAGACGCACACAGGTGGAAACACTTGTCCTCCTCTAGGGAAGGAAGTGCACCCCAACCCATCCGGTGATGATGAGTTTTGGGGACCGGATATTGTGGGTTTCAATAAAGCTTCAAAAGAGGGATAGTCTACTGTCTCAAGAGGAAAAACTCCCTGTGTAAATGCAGCGGTATATAAGTCTTTCAAAAGAAATCAAAACAAAAAAACTCCAAAAAATGGACAGGCTTGTACAAAAATAAAAATGCATGCCGGAGTATACATATGTGTATAGTCAATAAGCAATCTTAAGCTTCAAAGTCAAAACATGTGAGCCTGCAGCTGGATGACTTGACTACACTAGTCTTGCATCCTAGGAGAGGTAGCTACACTGGCTACCGTCCATTCTTCTCATCACCAGCTCCTCTTGAGCTGGTTGTCACTTGAACTTATAAGGGAATACCCCACTCCTTGGGGAATGAGTTGTTGGATTGGGGAATCATTGGTTGTCACATTGGAGAAGTCAATCTCTTTGTCATTCTTGTTGGGGAGAGCCACCATCACTTACACTTCAGATTCATAGTCGTAAGAGTTTGCGTATGACTTGAAGTATTCTGACCAGGCTATTGAGGAGACTCGAGTAGGGTTTTGGGATTCTCAAAGGCTGTTGGATTTCAAATCCTGTTCTCATTAAGGTTCCGCCCGCACTTAAATTTCAAAGGTCCGACTTGAGCGCCAAACTTTGATTTTATGAAGATAAGTTTGATAATTAAACTAAATCCAATTTTCCTCTTTTTCTTTTCTTTGTTTTTTCTTTTCTACACTTTGTTTGCTAGGGACTTGCAAAGGCAAGTATAGGGGGATGATGAATCTAAGTTTCATCATCTTTATTCTATCATTTTGGCCTTAAAAACCTAGTAAATGCATGTAAATAGTGTTAAATTAGGCATTTTATCATTCATGCATCATTATTAAATAGTGTATAAAATGCGGTTTTTAAGCCAAAATTATAGAATAAAGAAAAGAAAATAAAAAAAATAAAATATTGTAAATATTTTATGACCCCAAACCTCGAGACCTAGGCATCTTGATGATTAGGCCGACAACGAATAAAGTAGGGGGAGATAAGGGCCAAAAGACAATAAAAATACCTTTTATTTAATTCATTCTTTATTCATTTTGGGACCTATTTTTTATTCCACTTTTTATTCCTCAAATGAAGAAAGTTTAAACATGAAAGTTCTAGATAATTAAATAAAGAAAAACACAAAATTGATTTCATATAAAAATAGTGCACATATAAAAAGTTATGATCTGAATAAGTTTCATGAATCCCAACTACTCAGACCTGTTTCTTTCAAATAAAAACCCAAAACATATCAAAATCCCTTTAATTGTATATAATTTTCAATAAGCTATTTAATGGAGTGGTTTCGTATTTTTCGGAGTTACGGTTTGAAAGTTGAGTTTTGGACCCCTCTCGTATACTTATACCGATTAAAATATTCATTTTATTTATTACTCATTATTTTTTTAATTATATATTTTTATAATTTTGTAAATATTATTTATAATATATATGTACATTAAAATCATAATAAAACACTAAAGAAAATACAAAAACAAAATACTTATATGTACATAGGTACAATACATATAAATATACCTATACAGAATATACTTCTATTTATTTAATTGTAAAAAATATATCAGAAAAATAAAATAAAAATATATTTAAGTTCATAAAATTAATTTATAAATTTATAAAGTAATAATTAAAATAAGTAAAATTAAATATACAAAATAAAAATAAATTATTAAATTACATAAATAAAGATACCTATATAGGCCATACAAGGTAACTAGTCTTTTTAAACCTCTAAAAAATAAATAAAAATCGTAATAAAATAGTTTATAAAATAATAAACATTTTTTATCTAATAACCTAAAATCAATAAATCTTTTAATATTTTTAAATGAATTTCTAATTCTTTTTCAGGGGGTTTTTCCTGGTTGGTCTACATGGACCAACCAGAAGGCACCCGCCCCCTGCGGCTGTCTCAGGCCTACGTTTTTTTGCCCGTTTTCTTGGGTATATCGAGGCCAAGTCTTTCACCTTCTCATGTCGAGTCCTTTATCACCTTTTTGTCTCGTGTTGTGGTGATTCACGCCAAGGTAGTTTCTTGGTTTGTGGATCATCGCAACACCCGTGATCATCCCTTGAACATCCCGCATCGGTCACTCTTTCAAAAACCCGGCCAACCTTCCTCTTCCTCTTTGGACCCTCTTTGAACCCCTTTTAGACTGAGCTTGACCTTGCCTTGGAGCTCCGGATCGACTCCCGTGACAGGGGAATCTCCCGCTCCTTCCGGCGAGGCCAGGCGAGGAAGTAGGGCAGTGTTCTACCCCCATCTCCGGCGTGCGACCGTGACGTCCATATCGCCGTTTATTGGCTTGAGGTTCGTGTTATTCTTTGTTTTTCTTGCACGTTCTCCTTCTCCGTAGCATTAGGATTGTATTCCCATATCCAGTTTACCCTTTTATCCACATAATCATCCTCACCACCACCTCGCCGGAGCTTGCTCTGGCGAGCTCATTCTTATCACCTCCCCATCCCATTTAGCCTCTCTACGGGGTCGGGAAATTTGCCGCCAACCCTATTACTTCTTCCTTGCAGGTACCAGGAGTAACACACGCGCCTGGAGGAGATTTTCTCTTTGCAGTAGGTACTTGGGACCCCCCTATTCTCTGACGTCGTGGGGGAGCTCCACTGGTCGTCGCTGCCTTTTGATGCCTCCAACATCGAGAGCAGGACTGCAGGAGTACACGGTGACGGTCAAGAGCATCAGGTGCCCGGAGGAGTGACGCTTGGTCGAATCAAACTCGACAGGGGCATGTTCTTCGGGTGTTCTTGCTGGTCTTCTTCCCGCCGTCCGATCAAGCATCGTTCTTCCAGACGTGCAACCCCCATTAGATTTTAGAGTCTCTCACCGTCGATCATCTTCTGGCGATCTAATCCTGATCGACAGATTGTGAACCATTATCGCGCACCCGCAAGCCGCCACAGGGCAAGTGGGAGAAGGAGGACCGTCGGATCGCGCCCGTAGCTTCGGTATTTTGCAACATTTCACCCAGGCATTTTTTGCACTTTGTATTTTGCACTTAAACTTTTATCTGTTGTATATATTTTTGTAATAGTTGCACTATGCTCCCTGCACTTGTTGGTTATTACAATCGTGTCAAGGCCACGTCACCTCACGTGGGCTACCACATGAGGGACATTTTGCAACATGGACCCCTTGAGCTTTTTGATATTATCGTTCAGTACTAGAACTTTGAAACCAAGTTATATCTTTTTGGTAAAATTGCAAAGTAGCCCCTCAAGTTTTTGTTATTTGTGTTTAAGTCCCTACCATGCGTGTGACCACCACGTGCATCTGTGGGAATTTTGCACTGTAGGCCCTGGGTTGTTAGCTATTTGTGATTGGTCCTGGAACTTTATTAAGTAGTTATAATTTTCTGAAAAAATTGCACTTTGGCCCTAGATGTTTTGGACATTTACATATATGCCCTTGTTGTAGTGTAGTTTCTCTTTGTTATCTCTATTTATTTCATGCATCTTTAAAATTCGAAAAATTACCAAAAAATAAGCAAACATTCCTGTTGCAATGTGCTTCCATGCTATATTTTTATTTCGCATTTTTGTTGCATTTTATTATTTATAAAAATTTGAAAACATATATTTCTCACTGTTTGCATTAGAAAATACATAAAAATTAGAAAATGTTTTTGAAAAATTCCAAAAGAAATATATTTTGTTTATTTTCGTGTGTTTTGACTTCAGACCAAAAATCACTAAAAAAAAGTCAAATAAAAACTCCTAAAATTAGAAAACCCCTAAAATCTTCATAAAAATCTTAAAAATTCCACAAAAATCCTAAAAATATATTTTTTGTCTCTACATTTTCTCTGTTCTATTACCTTTTAAAATTATTTTAAGGAATTTTGGACTTTGTTTGATATTTTTCATCCTCCTTTTAGTTTCAGCCTTCAATTTTGAGCACTGCTTTTAGTATTTTTGACTTTAAAAATACCAAAAAAATTAGGAAAAGTTTTGAAAAATCATAAAAACATTGGAAATATATAAAATGTACAAAGATATTTTATACCCTAGATTTTGAGTATTTTTACCTATATATATCCCTCTCTTTCCTCTCTTGTGCATATATATATCCTATATAGTTTTCTAGCCTTATTAAAAGAAAAAGAAAAGATAAAAGTATAAAATATAAAAGAAAATACAAAATCAGTAAATTAAAAATCAAAATATAAAATATAAAATCAAAATTAAATAAAAATATAAAATTAAAAACCCACATAAACAACACACTTGTAGGCATTTGATCACATTCAGTCTTGAGCAATTATTTTTCGATCTATCATGCTTGCTCCCTGAGTTCGACACTCTACAGATGCTTGCACCTATACGCATCATTGTTGTAGAGTTATAATAAATTTTAACTCCACACATTCACTTTCATTGATTGATTTATCTGTTGTGGGTTAATTGTTATTTTAATGTGGATTTCGTGTGGTCGATTCAACGACTAAGTTCCCTCCTTGTGTGGAACTTAAGACCGCTGATTTTCATGTTAAACACTACATACTAGAAGAGCAAGAATAAAACCAAATTTTTAGATGTATTTTATAATGTCCGCTTCATGGTTTTATCATTAAGTTTGTCATTTGATCATTGAGAGTCGGTATCGATTAAATACTTTCCAAAAGCATATATCATACCCAAGTGTTGATCATATCCTTTCCAAAAGTATATATCATGCCTACAAATTCAATCAAGCTTCCAAAGCGAGATGACGGTGCACGAAATTTGATTCTTCCCATTATCTCATGAGTGAGCTCATGTCTTCTGGTTCAACAATGAACCTGTATGATCCCTTTGAGAGATCATATTACTCATATGCCCTTGTATGCAAAGCAACGTGCCGCTGTATAGACCTTGGTTAGGTCATCAACCTATTTATCTACCAAATGTACATACTCAGACATATAGTAACACATCTGTCTCCGGTTAGAGGATGCGTGCCTATATTATGATAGTATACGACATAGGTCTTTGGTTATCTCGATCTCGTTAAGTCAACTCATTGACCTAACTAATCTGACACTTCCGAATCTCTTTTCCTATGCAGAGGACCTACATCTAGAGGTCGGTCAGATATTAACCTTTAAAGAAAGGATTGCCACCTCCTTCGCAGGCTGGAGATAATCTCTTGATAATCATATGACAATACTTGATGAGTCCTAAATCTAACTCTTTATATCCATTCGAGCACCAACCTCTATGATTCAATAATTGAATAAACAGTTGTATGATCATTAGGATGGTCATGGTACATAATCCTAACTGTACCAAGGGACCTATTATGCAAATTAATTAATCTTGATTTTAGATCTGGGATTGTGGATATCTTATCCCTCCGGCCACCTCTTTCGTAGCTAAAAGGCTCTTAAGCTTTCTGGGGTACATGCGTACCTACAGGACTCCTCAAAATGGTCCTAGCTCGTCGGAGGGGGAATGGAGCCCAGGTGCATCTAGGCTCCTACCACATACTTTGAGTGGACTTCTAGGTCCTCATTCGTGATTGGGTCTGCATAGAAATGAAAAAGGGTTCAAGGGGGACCTCCTTGTTCCAAGGTTGAAGCGAGATGCACATGGGAATGATGGGGTGTTAGAGATTCGTCGATCATGGAGGAGGGAGCTTCTTTTATCGCACAATCCATTTATGATCATTGGGCAATGGGTCGAATAGATGGAGAAGCGAATGTGCGAGGAGATGAGGCTTAAGCTTAAAATGTTCATCGATTAGTGGAATCTAAATCCATTCAGCCATCTGGACAACACCAGGGTTTTAGGTCTCCTTTAGAGTAATCTTTGGAGCCTCTCTTATTCCCTTACCTTCCAACCCTCCAAGGGGTCCATCATGTTCATCTTTATTTCCTCCTCTTCCTCCTCCTGTTCCTTTGTTCTCTCATTCTCTCCTCAGGTCATTTGGCATTTCCTGGAAGGCGACCTAGGCTAGAGCCTAATTGATGAGCTACCACTGGATGGCATGTATTGGAGTGAGCAACTATGCATTTATTGTATTCTGATCTAGTTGTCTTTGATTTAGATGTTGCAGTCCTTTCCCCTTTCTTTGAGGAGACATATCTGAGTCTGAATTTGAAGAAATGAAATTCAAATCAGGATCCATGTTATGTTCCTGGTCTGCACCACAAGATGTATCCCAAGTCATCATCTTGTTGACCCGATCATCATGGTTTTATTCTTGATCCATGTTCTATTCTTGATCTAGGTTATGTTCTTGTCAACCAAGTCATCATGGTGACCCAGTCTCAGAGTCTAGTGTCATTTAATACCATTTGTATTTCATTAATTTTTATTTTCTTTCCTTATTATTTTATTTTGGAATTATATCAATGAATTTATACAACAATTACAATACAAATAATGAATGTTATTTTGTACAAATTAATTCAATATACATGCATTTAACTAGGGATTTTAGGCCAAAATGCGAGAATAAAGGTGATGAAATGGAGATTCATCATTTATTTGTCTATAATTCATATGTAATTATTATATAAATACTTATTTTAAATCAAAAATAAAAGAAAAAAGAAATTAAATGATAATAAATGAAGCATAGAAGATATTGAATGACCCTAACTACCGAGACCAAGTCAATATTGACTTGGTCGACAATGAATAAAGTAGGGAGAGATAAGAGTCTATACTAGATATAGAAACCCTATTTTTACTCTTAAAAATACATGTTTTTATTCTAGTTTATTCTGCATTTTAAACACCTCAAATAATAAAATAATTCCTAGTGTAATCATGTCGTTGTTTATTGTTTATTTAGTTTAGATTAGAGTGTTAAAAATTAAGATCGAAGTTCACCGAAGCTTAGAGCTCTGACCACGATTATTTCGTGCCACACCTTGTGTCCGACCTGCTTGAACCACCCATCAGCTCCTCTTTCATTTCTTCATCACATTCGTGCATCCAAATCAACTAGAATGTGCACTGATAGATGAATTATAGCTTTACCCTCCATTGTTCGATGGAGCTCTCAAACCCCTCCATTTCATGCATTCAACTTCAATTCTTGGGTCGAGGAGACAACCCTTGTGCTTGTGGTACCTTTTGTGCAGATTTGAACCTCTGAGGAGGCGCCTGCGAAGTGTATTAAACGAGGAATATCAGTTTCAGTTGCTTGAGAAGCCAGAGCTCCAAATATCTATCGATTAAGGTTCAGATGCATGTAATCTATCAGGTACATGCGATAAGCTTCAAGGAAGTTGGGGGTAACCAGAGTAGACAGAAGACGCTTGAGCTGGGAGAAATCGATGATTGAAAGAAGAATAGGGAAGTGTTCTTCCATGTTCTTGCAAAGGTCTTCATCATCGTTCGATCAAGCACAAGATCCAAATCTAATCTGTGCCCTTGGATTAAAGAGAACCAGTGCCTGCTAAGAACCATCCAATCTTAAGTGAGCCACGTGGGAAACGCTAACTGTCCATGATTTCCACACGCACCCCATACGTGACCCCTTGGATAAATTTCAAGCAAGCCCCTATGTCTTTTTTGTATTTCGATTTAAATATTTTATCAAATGTAATATTTTTAGTAAAAATTGCAAGTTGGACCTTGTACATTCTGTTTATTACATTTAAGTCCTCCTGCCTCACATTTTGTGCCACATATGGCACGATGAAAATTTCATGTATGCCCTTCAATTTCTAGGGTCTAATATAAAATGAATTTAATGTTTCTTTAAATTGCAAACTGATCAATCTGAATTGTGGTTTTTATTTTAATGTAAATTTATCATATTAAAAGTTTTTACTCGTCTAAAAATTGTATAAAAATTAATTTAAGTGCCTAGCATGATGCTTGTACTCGCATAAGTTATATTTTGGCATTTTATTAATTTTATTATGTATTAAACAGACAAAAGGATGTTTTTATTCTCTGTATAAATATTAAAAACCATAAAATAAAACCATTTGCCAAAAATTCCCAAAAAATTATATTATTTATAATATATATTATCTACCACACATAGAAAAATCACTAAAAAATAGAAACATAAAACCTAAAACTTACGAAAAAAATCTTATAACAATTAGAAGAAAAACATAGAAAACCCAAAAGAATATCTCTTTTCTTTTGTTTTTTCTTTATATTATATATAATATATTAAAAATAGTTTTAAGTAGATTTTATATTTATTTATTTTTATTAAACAGAAAACAAACTAGGATAAATAGACAATGCACTTTTTATTATATTTATTACTTTAAAAATGCCTAAAAGTTTGCAAAATTTCTATAACAAAAATAGAGAAAAATATAAATCCTAGAAAATACTTTGTTTCTTGTATTCTAAGTTTCTTTTGATATATCTAAAAATATAATACCATATATATACTATAAATATTATATATTACTTATATTATTTATAATATTTATATTAGTATATATATCCTATTTTAAAAATTAAAAAGAAGTTAAAAATTTTCAAAATTTAAAATAAAATAAAAATTAAAAATTAAAAAAATTTAAAAAAAAATTTAAATATAAGTAATTAAATATATATTATAGATATTAATAAAAGCTGACATAAAAATAAAAAAAAGAAGAAAATAACAAAAATCTAATAATTATTATTAATTAGGAATAATTAATTAATAATTATATCAATCTATTATTTGTTCCATGTGTTCAATACTCTACCATACCATTCCCTATATACATCTATAGTAGAGTTATAATAAATTTTAACTCACTTCATGTTTATCGCATTCCTATTTATGGGTTAATTGTTGCTTAATTTGAGATTAATCACTACAGAGATTAGGGTTCCATCCTTGTTAGGAACCCCAGGTTGATCTTGGGTTAATCAAGTATAGATTTTTCTATACTTATCTTGATTTATGCTTACTTTATTACTCTTTGATCACTATGAGGACATAATTCGTATTAAGTATAGGGGGTCGTATGTATGTATATATAGATTATCCATAACCAAACTTTCTATATTTTAAATAATATGGATAATACACTACATTACGTAAGGGTTTACAAATAAATACAATAAAGAATAAAATTTTGTAAATTTGTATGTATTTTTTAAAGAAATATTTGTAAATCGGTTTTAAACGATTTTATAAATGATTTTGAAAAATGGTTGTAAAACATTTTTAAATAGGCTTTTGAAAACTATGAAAAATATTTATAAAATGTTTTCAAACCATTTGAAAAATAATCTTTTTTAATGTTTGTAAAAAGTTTGTAAAAATGTTTTTATTTTTTTGTAAATTATTTGTTAAATAAGTTTTTAAAATATCCGACAAATGTCCGCAAAAATCTTTTCAAATTATTTTGAAAACCTTGTAGATATAATTCTTGCGAACATTCTTCAAATAAAACATGCATATACTTCATAAAAATTATTTATAAAATTCATTTTTAATATGTATGAAATATTTATGAATATTTGATACATTCAATTCACTAACCCCTTTTTTTAAAACCATAGGAAATTTAAAATGTTCAAAATTCCTTAAAATTTAAAATTCAAAACTTTTTTTGAAAATCCCATAAAAAATTCAAACCAAAATAATTATTTCACAAAAATATTTTCTGCATACATAAGCATTTTTCAGAGTGTTGTGACAATTGAACTAGTCTAAAAAAATCTGAAGATGGGAGCTTGGTCTAGATATTAATCCATTTAATTTCACAGGAGCTTTATAGGAAATGGAATTAGGACTTTTCTGGTCAATGAAACTTAATTCTTTGAGTCCACAAGACTTTGTTCACATGTCGTCTTGACTAGCATAGACTATTTCGAAGGGCACACATGACTCTTGCTGATAATGACCTAACTTGGACAAGCACTCTGCACTTAGATCACCTCTGATTATTTGTTGAGGGCATGATTCTTTAGCTTGAGAAGCACATGTATGGAAACATACATCACACAAATAGATGGCTAGTTCCCACAACCCGAGCTAGTGGCAAGGACATCTAAAAACATGACACTGTGGGTTGCAACAAAGCTTCAAAAGGGATAGTCTATTGGCTCAAGATCAAAACTTCCTTATGTGAATGCTACTGTAAAAGGTATATAAAAAATGCAAAATCAAAAAAACTCCAAAGGAATAAATGGGCACATGTCAATGAAGAATCATTCTCGTATCAATAATCAATGCTTATGCTTCAAAGTCAAAGATTACAAGTTTCATGCAGATGGACAATTGGCTACACTAGTCAAGCTCCAAAAGATATGTGACTACACTGATCACAGTCCATTCTTCTTTCTCTACCCCCTCTTCTTGAGCTGGTTGTAATTGAACTTAGAAGTAAATACCCTGCTCTTCGAGGAAAAAGAGTAGCTAGATTGGGGAATTAGGGTTACTGATGAATCTACGTTTTATCATCTTTATTCTATCACTTTGGCCGTAAAAACCCAAGTAAATGCATAAAAATAGTGTTAAATTAGGCATTTTATCATTCATGCATCATTGTGTAAATAGTGTATAAAATGCAGTTTTTAAAGTTAAAATTATAGAATAAAGAAAGAAAAAAAGAATAAAATATTGTAAATATTATATGACTCAAAATCCCGAGACCTAGGCATCTTGATGACTAGGTCGACAAGGAATAAAGTAGGGGGAGATAAGGGCCAAAACACAATAAAAATACCTTTTACTTAATTCATTCTTTATTCATTTTGGGACCTATTTTTGGTTCCACTTTTTATTCTTCAAATGAAGAAACTTTGAACATGAAAGTTGTAGATAATTAAATAAAGAAAAATATAAAATTGATTTCATACAAAAATAATGCATGGATAAAATGTTATGATCTGAATAAGTTTCCAGAATCCTAACTTCCCAGACCTGTATCTCTCAAATAAAAACTCAAAATGTATCAAACTCACCTTTAATTGTATATAATTTTCAATACGCTATTTAATGAAGGTAGTTTCATATTTTTCAGAGTTACAGTTTGAAAGTTGAGTTTTGGACCCCGCTTGTATACTTATACCGACTAAAATATTCATCTTATTTATTATTTATTATATTTGTAATTTTATATTTTTCTAATTTTGTAAATATTATTTATAATATATGTACATTCAAATCAGAATAGCACACTAAAGAAAACACAAAAACTAAATACATGTATATAATACATAGGTATAATACCTGTAAAGATACCTCTTTAGTACTACTTCTATTTTATTAAGTGTACAAAATACATCAGAAAAATAAAATAAAAATATATTTAAGTGTATATAAATATTTCATAAATTATAAAATAATAAACCAAAATAAATAAATTAAATATACAAATTAAAAGGAAAATATTAAAATATATAGATAAATATACTTATATAGACCATAAAAGGCAACTTGCAATTTTATACCTTGAAAAAATAAATAAAAATCATAAAAAATAAAAATAATAAACATTTCTCATTTAATAACCTAAAATTAATAAAATCATTTATTATTTTTAAATGAATTTAGAAATGATTTTCAAGGCCTTTTCCTGGTTGGTCCACGTGGACCAACTAGGAGGGCTGAAGAGTTAACCAGCGGTCATCTCTCTGACCCACGTCTGTGCCCTTGTCAGAGACCTCATTTTTCGACTATCTTCGTGATTTTTTCTAGGCTAATCCCTTTACCTTTTTGCGATGCAATCTTCACGACTTATGATCCTAGTGGATCCATGATACACGGCCATGCATTATTTCGATCCCTGGATCACTAACGTGCCCTAGATTAATCGTTCTTTGCACTGCTTCGGTCCACTTCTTAAAAGCCCCCTTATCCTTCTTCTCAAATTTGAACCCTCCTTTGACCCGGTTTGGTCTCCCTTCTTGCGCTCAAGACCGGAGGCTGTGACAGGGCATCCTCCAGCCAACTTAGGAGCGCCTCACGTGGCCGAGGAGTGGCTCCATCTCATCTCTGGCCAAGCGGCCGTCGAGGTACTGGTTCACGGTCATTGGCCGTTCGAGCTTGTTTTTTTCTTGCTTTTTCTTCGCATTTTTGTTATTCCCCTAAGTCTTAGAAGTCGTTCCACGCTTTTGTTCTTAATTCACACGCCTTTTTCATCTTCGCCACCCCTCGCCGGAGTTCACTTCTTCGAGCTCCATTTCTGCTAGATCAACCTTCTTTCACCATCTGGAGGGTCGCGACAACTTGCCCGCGACCCTCTTCACCCTTTTTTGCAGGTACCCTAAACGAGACGAGCGTTGGGAGGAGAGATTTTTCAAGAGGCTAGAGCTCCCTGGGGTCCCCATCATCTTTGACGTTGCAGTGGTCCTCCAGCGCTCCATCGCTCATTTTGCCTCCCCAGCCGACAAAGCATCCCCGCAGGAGTGTTTCTGGAAGGTCTAAGCTTCAACAACTGACCGAGGAGGAAGATCTATGCGGAGGAAGCTCGCTCCGGCCAAGGCTCCTCCCTGTTCTTCCAGTGTTGCCCTCCACCGTCCGATCGATGAGAGACTCCAGAACTTGCAGCTGCCATTGGATCCGCTACATCTGTAACAGTTCAATCGATATCAACGATCTAATCCCAACCGTATGTTGTGAAGCGTCTTTCCCTATGCTGACACGTGTCGACACGTGTCCTCAGTGAAGAACTAGTCGCCGTCAGATCGCATGGAGTTTTGGTTAGTTTGCACAAACACCCAAGCAATTTTTATAATTAACTATTAGGACCAAAACTTTCATTAGATGTTTTACATTTTTGTAACATTTGCATAGCACCCCCCAGGATTTGATTATTTGCGATCCGATCCCCGCCTGGTTCACGTGCTTGGCATGTAAGCTCTAGCATTTTTGCAGAATAGCCCCTGGGTTCGTAGCATTTATTTTCAATCCATGAACATTTTATTTCAGTTATAAATATTTGGTCATTTTGCACATTATCCCCTGGATTTTGGAATATTGCTATTTAGTCCTGCCAGGTCACGTGCCTTGTGCACACGACTTTGGCAATTTTGCGGAACTAACCTTGGTGTTTTAGCTATTGCTATTTGGTTTGGAAATATTTCTATTGCCTTATTGTTTTCTGGGAAATTTGCATTGATGCCCTTGAACTTTTCCATATTTACATAAAAGCCCCTGCCAGTAGTGTAGTTTCTTTTTGTTGTTAGCATTTATTTCATGCATCTATAAAATTTGAAAAATTCCCCAATATAGAGTTAAGCTCATGTTTCATTGCACAATCACGCCATAGTTTTACTTTGCATTTTTGTTGCATTTTATTATTTATAAAAATTCAAAAACATGCATTTTTTTCTCTACTTGCATTAGAAAATACATAAAAATTATAAAATGTTTTTGAAAAAAATTTAAAAAAATTATATTTCATGCGTTTTTGCAGGTTTTAACTCCAGACCAAAAATCACTAAAAAATACAAAAGAAAACTCCAAAAATTGCAAAAACCTAAAAATCATTATAAAAATCTTAAAAATTCCTAAAAAATCATAAAAACCTAATTTTTGTCTCTGAAATTTCCTTATTGAATTATATATATTTTAAAATTAATTTGGAGAATTTTGATTGTTGTTTGATATTTCCATCTCCATTTTAGTTTCAGACTTTTATTTTGTTCACTACTGTCATAATTTTTGGGTTTAAAGTACCAAAAAATTAGGAAAAAGTTAGAAAAATCACAAAAACATTAGAAAAATATAAAAATCATAAAAACATTATATTTATGGTAATTTGGATATTTTTACCTATTTGTCTCTCTCTCTCATCTCTCTTATCTATACACTCCTTATAGTTTATATCTTTATTAAAAGAGAAAAGAAAAAACAAAAATATAAAATATAAAAAGAAAATATAAAATTAGAAAATTAAAAAACAAAATATAAAAAATAAAATAATAAAACCAAATAAAAAATATAAAATTAAAGACCCACAAAAAATAGCATACATATAGACACTTGACCACATTCATTTTTGAGCTTGATTGCACCGATCTACTTGTTTGCTTCATGTGTTTGACCTCTACATACTTGCTCCTATACACATCTTTTAAGAAGAGTTATAATAAATTTTAACTCCGCACCACTTTTCATTGTTTAATCTCTGTTGTGGGTTAATTGTTGTTTGAATAGGGATTTCTACAGGCTGCAACAATGACTGCATCTCTGCCTTGTGTGAGATGTATTTTTGATCTGTGAAAAATCCTGTTCAACTAATGACGTCGTTGCCAGGGAGAAACAATGCATAGATCGGCATTTTGATTGATTGTGATTGTTTACCTATTTTTGTGCCTCTAGTCTTTGCTTCTTTATTTGATATAATTGTTTGACTTGTCTAATCACCCTCTCTTGTTGACTTTGTGCAAGGAACCTCGGATTGAGGGAGGTGCTCCAACCTAGGCGCCTATGCACCCACGTGAAGGCGGCAGGAGACTTCTGACCTAGCATCAAAGGAGACAGGGAGGACTTGAGAAGACAGTCACATTTTGAGCATTTTTTTGTATTTATTTACTTGTGTAAATTTTAGGAGAGAGAGACCACTATTTGTTGTAATAATACATGTACTCAGGACTTGGACATTCAGGCCCAATTTCCAAGTGTTTGTTCACTTGGGGGCTCACCGCGGTTTTGTCGGTTTTCTTCGTATTTTTTTATTATTTGTTTCCCGATTTCGTTTCCTTATTTTGTGTGATTGAGCCCTTAATTTTAGGATTGCTTGCGATAGATTAAGGCCAAACACCTAATATATTTGCTTGTGCCTATAGATTCGTTTGGACTTAGTCAAATTTCGAATTGCTTCTCACTTAGTCTCAGAACCACCGTGCCGCGAGAGTTCTCCATACAATGCGTGCAGGACCCACTGTTGTGGGCACCGAGGAGACTCCAAGACCGGACACTTCGGTTCCATTCTAGGTCATTAGCATCTGTTCTTCACGCTAATAGCAATATCTGACACTTAGGGCAGTTTCATCGGCTTGAATTTTCATATAGACATGTTTCAATTCTCCTGAGCATCTTTGCATGTAGAGTGCTGGAGACAAGGTGAGCATTTCTCTTTAGCATACATCATTGATTTACCGCTTGCATTACGTTTCCGACTCTACCTCTGATTTTGCCAACCTAGGTGCTAAGTAAAATTGATTCCTCGTTAGGCTCGTGCATTTCTTATTAAAAATCCAAAAAGTGATAACTAATAAAATTGGGACTGCTAACATTACTTGACCATAAAATCAACCAAAAAGAAAAATCTTGTATTGGGGTAAGTAATCCCCTCATTGTCTTCGCTTTTACTTGCTCGCGTACACACTAAGGATTAGTGCCAAAATCCCATTTCAACCCCCTAAGTGTCTGTGTAACTTTTGGACTTCTCACCTAACTCTAAAACAAACAAGATAAAAAGACCGACTTTTCGGTCTCTACCGAGTTGAGTAGGTGAATCGAGAGTTTGTATTGTGTGAGCTTTGTTTGTGATTTTTTGTGTGTATTCTAGATCGTAACTGCGCATTTGCCCCTTTTTCTCACCTCTCTTTACTTGACCATCGTGTTCTCCCGATCATTTTCCTCTTGTTACGAGATGGCCGACTGGAGCGTATTCTATCCGGACTTTGTGGATCCCTCGTTCACTCCTGCCAGTCCACCTCCTTTTTTGCAGGAGGACTTTTCTCCCGACTTTTGTACATATTCCCCTCAGCCACAGATTCAGGTCTCAGACTTCTACCCACATCCACCACCACCTCCACATTTTCCACCTTCACATTCACTCGAGACTGATCTATTGGAGTTACCTTTCATGGAGTCCACCCTTGAGCACTTGACCCAGATGATGGATCATATGAGACAGAGGATTGACCACCTCACTAGCATAAATAAGAGCGACCATGATATTCCACCATTTGATGATATGGTTTCACTTGAGGATTTCCATGAGAGCTTGCAATCACCCAAAATACAAAAAAAAGAGAAAAAAATTTAAAATCCAAAAAGAGTTCGGGAGACCTTTGGTCAAGTCAGACTGTGAGGATAGGGCCCACCTGCCAGACCCTTTGACCACACATCCACTCACATCTAGTCCCACCTTTGACCCTGAGGATGTCGTTGTATAGACTGCTCTCGACATGCCTCGTGTATATGCTGATTCTGACTTCCTCCCTTGTATGGAGGAGGTCCAAAATTTAAAAAATTATTGACTGAACCTGAAATGGTGGCCACCATTCATGATATTATTCGTGTCCCACTTCAGCAGGCCATGACTAATATATTTACTCCTCTTCCCAAGAAGAGAAAGCAGAGGAGCATATCTGAGCGTCATATATTGACCATGGCCACTGCCCATGCCATCACACACCGTCCCATTCCTAAGGAAAAGAACACTGCCACACCTTTCATTAGATGCACCATCTCTGACCACACATGTGATCACACTCTCCTCGATGGTGGTGCTTCGATTAGCATATTACTCTTCTCGTTGGTACAGTCTCTTCACTTAGGGCCTCTCAATAAGACCAGATTGATAGTACAGTTTGCTGATGGATCTATCAAGAGGCCAAAGGGTATCCTTAATGTCGTCATCTTGATTCATGACATGAGCTACAATGTTGACTTTGTTGTATTTCCCATGGATACCTCCACAGGGGAGTACTCTCCAATCATCCTAGGACGACCATTCCTCGCCTCTGTGAGGGTCGTTATTGATTATGGTTCAGGAGAGATTCGCTTCCGACCTGTTGACGAGAGCAAAGTGTTGATCACCGCACCCACAGTTGACCAGAGACCTTCACCTGATGCACCTTCACCTATCTTGGTTGACCCTAAGGACCATGACCTTGATGAGACTATCAGAGAACTTTGTTTCTTATTGGATTCCACTGAGACCCAAGAATTCCTTTCCAAGGAGGAAGACATAGAAAGCATGGACCTCGGAGTTCTTTCTTCTGGGTAGTGGCGATGTGTTGATGACATCCGTGGGATTTACATGATCGACACCATTGAGCGAAGGGTAGATTTGGAGACTAGACAGAATGGACATGACTCGACTAATTTCACTGATGAGTCCATTCTTGTTCACTTCGATACTAATGAGACAAAGGACAAATTTGATTTGGTTGATTTTATTCGGGAATTCGGGCCTTTTGATGAGAAAGATAATCGGGTTGAGATTATCAAGGATGAACAGAGTTCGACTGCTTCCACTAATGATTTTGTTCCTTTTGGTTTTAACTTGGATGAGACCTCGCAGGATGACACTAATTACACTTCTTCCGATGATGATGAGTTTGTCCCTTTCCACTTCGATATCAGTGAGACTCCCAAGGCTGGACCTAGTCATACTTCTTTCACTGATCCGTCTGTGCCTCTTCACCCTAGGACCACTAAGGACCTACATCCCGTCGACCCTGATCAGTTTGTATCATCTGAGGACCTGGATGTCGACCTGCACCACACTAGATCTATTCCTCAGCGGTCCCGCAAGAAGGTTTGCTTTCGACCTTCTTGACCATTTGTATATCCACGCTGTTGTATATTCGCTTTTGTGTACCTCCATCTCTCTCCCGTTTCTCTCAATCACCCATTCTCGTGCGTGCCTTGCTTAGGACGTACTTTATCCTAAGTATAGGGGGTGGACGAGCCGAGTGTTTATTTATCGTTCTATCTCATCACTCCTGTTGTTGCCTATACTTAGGGCTTCTTTTACCCTAAGTATAGGGGGAGTGATGTGTACATCCTTATTTATCTTCTTCCATCGTCTGATCTCTTTTTCTTTTCTACTTTTCATCTTCTATCTTTTATCTACCGAAAAGGCGTCGCCCCTTTTTATCAGACTTCTATACTTAGGACGTACTTTGTCCTAAGTATAGGGGGTGTACACCCCGAGTATCTTCTATTCTTTGATCCTCTCCACTATCTCCTCTTCTTGTCTATACTTAGGGATATCTTACCCTCAGTATATGGGGAGTCAATATGAGTATGATATGTTCATTCCCACCCTTGGCCCTCCCTGCTTTGTGTACCGTCTGCTATACTTAGGATTATTTCATCCTAAGTATGGAGGGATGATGAACTTCTCATTCGTTCATTCCTTCATTCGTTCGTATTCTTTAGATTTTCCTATACTCAGTAGAGTTATGTCTTCTCTTTTCTCTCCGATCTATGAGGACATAGCTCAAACTAAGTATAGGGGGGGTCGTATATACTGTGTATATACATTAGCCATAACTCTTACTTTCATATTTTCTCAATAATTAAGGCTAATTAATACTTATAAAATTCATTAAAAACCTTAATAAAAAGATGTTGATTATTCCTCAAATTCTCTTTGTATTTACTGGTTAATAAATCAGGTGAAAATATTTTTTGCAAAATGTTTGAAAATAGTTTGAAAATCTTTCTGAAAAATATTTTGAAAACTATTTGGAAAATGTTTTGTTACATGTTTTCAACCTTTGTAAAACATTTTAATTGAAAAATTATTTTCTTTGTATGAAATAAAAATGTTTGAAAAATGATTTGCAAATGGTTTAAAAAATGGTTGCAAAAATATATTCAAAAATCTATATATACTGTTTGGAAAACCTTTGTTAAATTATTTTCAAATGTGTGTACATGTTTGCAAAAATGATTTGTAAAAATTATTTTGGACTATAGTTTTCAAGTTTTGTTTGAAAACCTTTTCGAATAAGTTTGAGGAATAGATACATCTCACCTAAAATTCTATATTGTATATACCTATAAAAGTGAGCACCTACCCTTGTAAATCCTTAAAATCTAATTCTTGTAAATAAAAGATGCATTCCCATGTAAATATTTGTACCTAGATTCTAGCCAAAACCTGTTGTTTTCAAAAATCCTAAAAACATTTGCAAAACTAAAATTCAAAAACATCTAAAAAATCTTTTTGAAAAATCAAAAAATTGCATATGCATCATCTTTTTGAAAATCCATAAAAAAACATAATATTTCAAAATTGCATGATAAAAATACTTTCTGCATTCTGCATAGCATTTGCATAACATGAGCATTTTTCGATTGAGTTTGATAGTTGAACGAGTCTAAGTAAAATCTGAAGATTGGAGCTTGGTTGGATCTTAAATCTACCTAATTAACATGAACCTTATAGGAGATGGAATTGAGGTACTTCAGGTCTAGTTGAATAAATTCTTTGAGGATTACAAGACTTGGTTCAATGGATTCTTGACTGGCTAAGCAGAGTATTTCGGAGCACACGTACGACTCTTGTTGATAATGACCTAACTTGGACACCTGCAACTTTCACTTGGTTCAACTCAGTTGGAGTGGTGAGGGGGTTGGATTTGTCGATATGAGATGCACACAAGTGGAAACACTTGTCCTCCTCTAGGGAGGGAAGTACACCCCAACCCATCCGGTGATAATGAGTTTTGAGGACAGGAGATTGTGGGTTGGAATAAAGCTTCAAAAAAGGAATAGTCTACTGGCTCAAGAGGAAAAACTCCCTATATAAATGCTATTGTATATAGTATTAGAAAAAGGGGGGGAAAGCAAAAACTCCAAAAAAAGAGGACATGCCCATACAAAAATAAAAATGCCTGCTGGAATGTACATATGTTGTATAGTCAATAAGAAAGCTTGAGCTTTAAAGTCAAATCATGTGAGCCTGCAACTGGATGACTTGACTACACTGGTCTTGCATCCTAGGATAGGTAGCTACACTGGCTACCATCCATTCTTCTCTTCACCCCCTCCTCTTGAGCTGGTTGCCACTTGAACTTAGAAGGGAATACCCCGCTCCTCGAGGAATGAGTTGTTGGATTGGGGAATCATTGGATTGTCATATTGGAGAAGTCAGTCTCTTTGTCATTTCAGTTGGGAAGAACCACTATCACTTACACTGAACGAGTCAGATTCATAGTCGTAAACGTTTGCGTATGAGTTGAAGTATTCTGACCTGGCTATTGAGGAGACTTGAGCAGAGTTTTGAGAGTCTCGAAGGTTGTTGGATTTCAAATCCGATTCTCATTAAGGTTCCGCCCGCACTTAAATTTTAAAGGTCCGACTTGAGTGCCAAACTTTGATTTTATGAAGACAAGTTTGATAATTAAACTAAATCGAATTTTCTTCCTTTTCTTTTCTTTGTTTTTTATTTTCTGCACTTATTGCATAAGTGTTTGCTAGGGACTAGCAAAGGCAAGTATAGGGGGATGATGAATCTACGTTTCACCATCTTTATTCTATCATTTTGGCCTTAAAAACCCTAGTAAATGCATGTAAATAGTTTAAATTAGGCATTTTATCATTCATGCATCATTGTGTGAATAGTGTATAAATGCGGTTTTTAAAGCCAAAATTATAGAATAAAGAAAAGAAAAGAAAAGAAAAAGAATAAAATATTGTAAATATTTTATGACCCAAAACCCTGAGACCTAGGCATCTTGATGACTAGATCGACAAGGAATAAAGTAGGGGGAGATAAGGGCCAAAACGCAATAAAAATACCTTTTATTTAATTCATTCTTTATTCATTTTGGGACCTATTTTTGATTCCACTTTTTATTCGTCAAATGAAGAAACTTTGAACATAAAAGTTGTGGATAATTAAATAAATAAAAATACAAAATTGATTTCATACAAAAATAATGCATAGATAAAAAGTTATGATCTGAATAAGTTTCCAGAATCCCAACTTGCCAGACCTGTATCTCTCAAATAAAAACTTGAAATTTATCAAACTCCCCTTTAATTGTATATAATTTTCAATAAGCTATTTAATGAAGGTAGTTTCATATTTTTCGGAGTTTTGGTTTGAAAGTTGAGTTTTCGACCCTGCTTGTATACTTATACCGACTAAAATATTCATCTTATTTATTATTTAATATTTTTGTAATTTTATATTTTTTTAATTTTCTAAATATTATTTATAATATATTTACATTAAAATCAGAATAACACACTAAAGAAAACACAAAAATTAAATACCTATATATAATACATAGATATAAAACCTATAAAGATACCTCTATAATACAACTTCTATTTTATTAAGTGTAACAAATACATCAGAAAAATGAAATAAAAATATATTTAAGTGTATAAAAATATTTCATAAATTTATAAAATAATAAACCAAAAGAAACAAATTAAATATACAAATTAAAAAGAAACTATTAAAATATATAAATAAATATATCTATATAGGCCATAAAAGGCAAGTTGTAATTTTATACCTCGAAAAAATAAATAAAAATCATAATAAAATAATTTATAAAATAATAAACATTTCTCATTTAATAATCTAAAATAAATAAAATCACTTCTTATTTTTTAACGAATTTAGAAATGATTTTTCCAGGCTTTTTCCTGTTTGGTCCACGTGGACCAACCAGGAGGGCTGGAGAGTTGACCAGCGGTCAACTCTCCGACCCATGCATGTTCCCTTGTCAAAGACCTCGTTTTTCGGCTATCTTTGCGATTTTTTCGAGGCTAATCCCTTTACCTTTTTGCGATGCAATCTTCACGTTTTTTGATCCTAGTGGATCCATGATACACGCCCTTGCATTATCTCGATCCCTGGATCACTGACGTGCCCTAGATTCATCGTTCTTTGTGCTGCTTCGATCCACTTCTTCAAAAGCCCCCTTGTCCTTCTTCTAAAATTTGAACCCTCCTTTGACCTGGTTTAGTCTCCCTTCTTACGCTCGGGACCGGAGGCCGTGACAGGGCATCCTCCAGCCAACTTGGGAATGCCTCGCATGGCCGAGGAGCGGCTCCATCTCATCTCCGGCCAAGCGGCCCTCAAGGTATTGGTTCACGGTCATTGGCCGTTCGAGCTTATTTTTTTTCTTGCTTTTTCTTCGCATTTTTGTTATTCCCCTGAGTCTTAGAAGTCGATCCATGCTTTTGTTCCTGATTCACACGCCTTTTTCATCTTTGCCACCCCTTGCCGGAGTTCACTCCGATGAGCTCCATTTCCACCAGATCCACCTTCTTTCGCCATCTAGAGGGTCGCGGCAACTTGCCCGCGACCCTCTTCACCCTTTTTGCAGGTACCTTGAACGAGACGAGCATTGGGAGGAGATTTTTCGAGAGGTTGGAGCTCCCTGGGGTCCCCATCGTCTCTGACGTCGCGGTGGTCCTTCGGCGCTCCTCCGCTCATTTTGTCTCCCCCAGCAGAAAAAGCATCCCTGCAGGAGTGTTTCTAGAAGGTCTAAGCTTCAACGACTGATGGAGGAAGAAGATCTTTGCAGAGGAAGCTCGCTCCGGCCAAGGCTCGTCGTTGTTCTTCCAGCGTTGCCCTCCACTGTCCGATCGACGAGAGACTCCAGAACTCGCAACTGCCATTGGATCCGCTGCATCCACAGCCGTTCAATCGGTATCGAGATCTAATCCCAACCGGCCGTGTCGAAGCGATATCATCTTTCCCTGCACTGACACATGTCCTCAATGAAGAACCAATCACCGTCGGATCGCATGGATCTTTGGGTAATTTGCACATACACCCAAGAAATTTTTGTAATTAACTATTAGGACTACAACTTTCGTTGGACGTTTTACATTTGTAACATTTGCATAGCACCACCCCAGGATTTGATTATTTGCGATCCAGTCCACGTCTGGTTCACGTGCTTGGCACATGAGCTCCGACATTTTTGCAGAATAGCCCATGGGTTCGTAGCATTTATTTTCAATCCATGAACATTTTATTTTAGTTACAAATATTTGGTCATTTTACGCATTACCCCCTGGATTTTGTAATATTGCTATTTAGTCCTGCCAGGTCACGTGCCTTGTGCATGTGAATTTGGCAATTTTGCGGAACTAACCTTGACGTTTTGACTATTCCTATTTGGTTCGGAAATATTTCTATTGCCTTATATTTTTCTGGGAAATTTGCACTGCTGCCCTTGAACTTTTCCATATTTACATAAAAGCCCTTGCTAGTAGTGTAGTTTCTCTTTCTTGTTAGCATTTCTTTCATGCATCTATAAAATTCGAAAAATTCCCCAAAAATAGAGTTAAGCTCTTGTTTCATTGCACAATCACGCCATGGTTTTACTTTGCATTTTTGTTGCATTTATTATTTATAAAAATTCAAAAAATGCGTTTTCTTCACTATTTGCATTAGAAAATACATAAAAGTTATAAAACATTTTTGAAAAAAAATCCAAAAAATTATATTTCGTGTGTTTTTGCAGGTTTTAACTCCTGACCAAAAATCACTAAAAATACAAAAGAAAACTCCTAAAAAATGAAAAAACCTAAAAACCTTTATAAAAATGTTAAAAATTCCAAAAAATCATAAAAATCTAATTTATATCTCTGAAATTTCCATATTGAATTATATATATTTTAAAATTAATTTGGAGAATATTGGTTACTGTTTGATATTTTTCATCTCTATTTTAGTTTCAGCCTTTTATTTTGTTCACTGTTTTCAGTATTTTTGACTTCAAAAATACCGAAAATTTTTGACTTCAAAAATACCGAAAAATTAGGAAAAATTTAGAAAAATCACAAAAACATTAGAAAAACATAAAAAACATAAAAACATTTTATTTACGGTAATTTGGATATTTTTACCTATTTATACCTCTCTCTCACATCTCTCTTATCCATACACTCCTTATAGTTTATATCTTTATTAAAAGAAAAAGAAAATACAAAATGTAAAATATAAAAAGAAAATATAAAATTAGAAAATTAAAAAACAAAATATAAAAATATAAAATAAAAACTAAATAAAACATTAAAATTAAAAACCCACAAAAAATAGCACACATATAGACACTTGATCACATTCATTTTTTTAGCTTGATTGCACCGATCTACCTGTTTGCTTCCTGTCTTCGACCTCTACATACTTGTTCCTATACACATCTTTTACGTAGCATTATAATAAATTTTAACTCCGCACCGCTTTTCATTGTTTGATCTCTATTGTGGGTTAATTGTTGTTTGAATAGGGATTTCTTGCGAGTCGCCACAGCGACTGCGTCTCCGCCTTGTGTGAGACGTATTTTTGATCCGTGATAAATCCTGTTCAACAGTTACCTGGTAAGGGAGAGTGTTTCTTGCTATTTCCGATGGGAAGAGCTACATTCACATACACTGTACAAGTAAGACTCATATTTATAAGCATTTTCATATGAAAAGACTTATTCTGACCTGGCTATTGAGGCGATTTCAAAAAATGATTTTGGAACTTAAGGGTTGTTATGTTTTAGATCATATTCCCAATAAGGTTGTGAACAAGCTAACAATCCAAAGGTCTTAACTAAGCCCCAAGTATTGAATTTGTGAAGACAAGTTTAAAAATCATTATCATTCTAAGTTATTTATTTTCTTTTTCTTTATTTTCTCTTCCGCATCACTTATTCTTTAAATAAGTATTTTGTAGGGATTAATAAAGGTAAGTATAGGTGGTGATGAATAGCCATTCATCTATCTTTAATTTTCTATTTTGTATTGAAATCTCTACCAAAACAACTCTAAGTACAACTAACTTGTGCACACTAACATTCATTATTCATATGTAAATTGCATACAAATATGGGTATGTAAATCCAAAATTATAAAGTGAAGAAAAAGAAAAGAAAACTAAATGAAATATCAAGGATACTAAATGACCCTAAAATCTCGAGACCATGTCGATATTAACTAGGTCGACAATGAATAAAGTATGGGGAGATAAATGCCAAATACACACAGCCAAACCCTAATTTTTACTCAATAAATAATCATTCTTACACTATTTTATTCTTCACGTTACGCACCTCAAACAATAAAGTTTTCAACATGAAACTTATACATATTAATATATAGGAGTTATAAAATAATTGCTAATAAAAACCATGCACAATGCAACTTGTACACATAAATGAAAAAGTCGTGAACCGAACTTCAATGATCAATATCTCCTCCAGACAAACTCAATTTGAAACAAACTCACCTCCATTATATTTATAATTAAATTATTTATATAATGAAGGCAATTTCATTAAATTAAGATACAAAAGTTGACTTTGTACTATTGTAACTCTTCTTATACTTTTAAATAATTGTATAAATTATATAAAATATATTTTAATGTGAACATAAATAAAAAGATGTAACAAGACACAAAAATAAATAATACATTATAATACAAATAGGTGTACTATACTTATAAAATATATATACATGTATGTATTTATATGTGTAAATAAAATCAAAATACAATAGATATATGTTAATATGTATTTAATATTATTATAAATATAAAAAAATATGTAAATATGATACTTCCTATATAAAATATAAATACAAATATAATAGGTAAAATATAGGTATAAATACCTATGAATGCACATGTAAAAATTAACACCAAATGTTATATAAATAAATAAAAATCACAGAAAAATAGTTTATAAATATATAAATATTTTTTTTGTTTCAAGTTTTAATTAATAAAATCATTATTATTTATTATTGAATTAATAAGGGTTTTATTTCCTGTTTTGTCCATCTGGTCCTATTTGGACCAATGAGATCTCAGTGTTTGTTGACTACCCAATCTACTATCCAATCTACCTTCCGACTCTGTAAGAACATGCCAACCCCTTCTCTTCTCCCATTTTCTACTCTTACTTCGTGCCTCCATCTACCTTGAGACTACCACCTCTGTGAACAACCCTCATCCCTCTTCCATGCCTTGCTAATAGGATTTACAAGACCATATTCTCCTTCAGGCAATCTCATTCACAAGATTGCCACATTCCATCTGTATAAATAAAATCCCCCACCTCTATTTTTGAGTTTGGTCTCAAAGGACTCCTCGGTTGTTGAGCTCTTAGTAACAACGAGAGCTTCCTAGTCCTAACGACAAAGATAAGGTGGAGAAGAGGTCGATCCAACCGTTCACTGGAGCTTCTCAGGCGATGCTTCCTTCTACCCCTAATTCTCCTATCGATCCGATAGCTTTAGGTTTTTAGCTTTCGTTTTCAATTCTTTGCATAGTCTAATAATTAGTTTAGCTTAATTTCCTTTTCTTTAGCGTATATTAATCAATTCATAGTTCCTCAAAGCACTACTCTGGCCATGTCCTTACTATGAACCGACCCCTATATTGACTCATAGACCACTCCATTGCATTCCTCTACACTTCTCCAGCAAAATCCCTCTCCCAGATCCCCTTGATTCTACAATATTTGAGGAATGTGATCTCCATCTGTCATCCCCTCACTGAAGATTACCATACACCTCCATTTCTTGCCTAATCAGCTTCATGTTTGGGTCGAAGAGATCCCCTTGCAGCCCTTGAGTCCTTTTGTGTAGGTCAGAGGCACAGAAGCACATCTGGAAGGAGGAATTAAATGAGGAATAGGCTCATAGATAATCAAGAACAAATCGATAGCCAGACCTCTTCCCAGTGAGGTTTGCACTTGACTTATGTGTTCTACTGGTACGAAGCGTCCCCAGGAAGCTACTGGACCGAGTTGGGAGGTTGGAGACCACCATAGTCAGGGAGAATCAATGATCGAAGGGACATGGAAGCTTGTTCCTTCCTATTCTTCCTTCCAATACCTAGAGTCGTACGATGACATCCATTTAAAGGCAAAATGAATCTCACCCCTTGATGAATCTATGTTTCATCATCTTTATTCTATCATTTTGGCCTTAAAACCCCTACTAAATGCGTGTAAATAGGCCTAATTCATGCATTTTAGCATTCATGAATTTATGTGTAAATACTGTATAAAATGCGGTTTTTAAAGCCAAAATTATAGAATAAAGGAAAGAAAAGAAAAAGAAAAAAATATTGTAAATATTTTATGACCTGAAACCCCGAGACCTAGGCATCTCGATGGCTAGGTTGACAATGAATAAAGTAGGGGGAGATAAGGGTTAAATACCTGTTCATTTTATTCATTCTTTATTCATTTTGGGACTTATTTTTGGTTCCACTTTTTATACTTTAAATAAAGAAACTTTGCATGAAAGTTATAGATAATTTAATAAAGAAAAATACAAAATTGATTTCACTCAAAAACAATACACAGATAAAAAGTTATGGTCTGAATAAGATTCCAGAATGCAAACTTCCCAGACCCGTATCTAACAACTGAAAACTCCAAATGCAGCAAACTCACTTTAATTGTATATAGAATAAAATAAGCTATTTAATGACAGTGGTTTCGCATTTGGCGGAGCTACGGTTCGAAAGTTGAGTTTTGGACCCACATTGTATAAGTGTACAGACTAAAATATTCAATTTATTTTTTATTCATTATTTTTGTATTCTTATATTTTTATAATTTTGAAAATATTCTTTATAATAATTATGTACATAAAATCAAAATAAAAATGCAAAGAAAACTCAAAATAAAAATACTTATAAATACAATACATTGGTATATTGCCTATACTTATACCTATATAAACTATACTTATATTTTATTAAATACATAAAATACATCAGAAAAAAAAATAAAAATATATTTAAGTGTATAAAAGTATTTCATAAATTTATAAAATGCTAGATAAAAATAAATAAACTCAAAACATCAAATAAAAATAAAATACTAAAATATATAGATATAATACCTATAAGGGGTATAAAAGTAAACTTGTAAAAATATACCTCCTAAAAATAAATAAAAATCACCATAAAATAATTTATAAAATTAGAAATAATTTTTATTTTGTAACCATAATTTAATAAATTGATTTACTGTTTTAAAATGATTTTACAAAGTTTTTTTCAGGCTTTTTCCTGGTTGGTCCACGTGGACCAACTAGGGGGGTTGGAGAGTTGACCTCGGGTCAACTCTCTGACCCCAGCCCGTTCCCTGTCAGAACTTGGGTTTTCCCCCTTGTTCACGGTTTTTTCGAGGACGTTCCTTGCACCGATTGGTGTCGAAGTCTTCGTGAGTTTTGTTCCTTGTAGACTGGGCATACACGCCCTTAGCTATTTCTTGGGTATTGGATCAAGATCCACCCGTGATCACCCCTTGAAAGTCACGCGTCGACCACATTTTCAAATAACCATCCGCCATCCTCCTTGGTCCTTTGAACCCTCTTTTGACCAACCCAGCCCTTCGACTTGTGCCCTGGACTGGCGAGTGTGACAGGCGAGCCTCCGGCCAAGTGCACGGCGTTTGGTGAGGCCAAGGAGCGGCTCCAACCACCCCATCTCCGACGTCCGCTGTGAGGTTCCACTTCTTGGCTTCTACAGCCAATTGAGGTTGTTTCTTGTTTATTTCGTCGTAGTTAGCTAGCTGTTAGCAGTAGGAATCTGTTTGAGCATTTGGTTTTTGGTTTCACTGGTTAGTTCCCTCCGATCTCACGCCTGAACACCTTGCCGGAGCTCTTGAGCTCTGGAGACTGCCATTGACATTATGCTCGCCCTCATCTCGCCAATAAGATCCAAGGGCCTTTTATTGTCATTATTGAGCTTTCTTTCATGTCCCAGGGTCAAGGATTTCATTTGGACTCGCATCTGGCTCGGAGCGTGGTACCTGGACCCATCTTCTTCCTGGATCTCGCGGCGGCGCACTGAGGCTCGATGAGCCATTTTGGCTCCACCTGTGGGACGGGGACTCATCCAGGAGCGTTGGAGACTTCTTTTTTCCATGAAGGAACACCGGAGGAGTTGGAGCGTGTCTGAAGAAGCTCGCCTCGCCGGAGGCGGAGCCCTGTTCTTCCACCGACCTTCCGCGTCGTTGGATGCACGTTGTTCCTCCAGCGTAGCCAGCCACCGTTGGATTTAGCGTGCCCAGGACCGTTCGATCGCCATCGGTCGTCTAATCGGGGCCGCACAGATGAAGGGGCATCGCGCATCTGCGGCGTGACACGTGGCGTTAAGTGGATCATCTCCCGCCGTCGGATCAGCCCCCGCCTGGGTCTTTTGCAGCCTACACCCAGGCAACTTTTATATTTAATAAATAATATCTAAACATTCGTCTACGGTTTGATAGCTTTTGTGTATTTTGCAAGCAGCCCCCCCTTGGTTTGCAACATTTCATTTTGGTCCCCGCCTGGCGCACGTGCTTGTCACGTGCGTCTGGGTATTTTGCAAGGGAACCCAGGTTGTTTTGCATATTTATTTTGAGGCACAAAAATTTTATTGGCAGTAACATTATTTTTGGAATTATTGCATATTAGTTCCCAGTGTTGTTGCATATTGCGTTCTAGTCCTCGCAAGACCACGTGTGTGTCACGTGGTCTATGGCATTTTTGCAGATTTATCCTCGTGCTTCTTGTTATTGGTCTTTAGTCTTGTAATATTTTTAATTAGTTGTTCATTTTGTTGGAATATTGCAAGACGACCCTCAAATATTTCTATAATTACAAATATACCCCTGGCCAGTTAGTAGTTTCTTTTTGCTTCTAGTATTTATTTCATGCAGTTCCAAGTACCCAAAAATTCCATAAAAATTAAGTTAAGCTCCTATTAGTTTGCATATTAATGCCATATTTTTATTTTTGCATTTCATTGCATTTTAATATTTATTAAAAATCAAAAACATCCATTTTCAATACTGTTTGCATCATAAAATCCATAAACAAACACTCCAGAAAAATCCCAAAAAAATATATTTTGTTCCCTTTAGTGTGTCTTAACTTCAGTCCAAAAATCACTAAAAATCTCAAAAGAAAAACCTTAAAAATTAGAAAATACTTAAAAACTTCAAAAAAATCTTAAAAATTATAGAAAATCCTAAAAATTACAAACTCTGTTCCTGTAGGTTCTATATTTTATTATCTTTATTAGAAAATTAGTTTGGAAAAATTTTGTGGTTGTTTGATATTTTTAAGTTCTATTTTATCTTCAGCTAGTAGCTAATTCCCTGTTTTCCATTTTTTGCTATTTAAAAATACCAAAAACATTCTTAAAAATCCCCAAAAATCACAAAATAGTAAAAATTTATAAAAAGACCAAAAAGATTTTATTTCTGAATTTTTGACTATTTTTGCATATTTTTATAAATATTTTATCTTGTCTTTTATTATATTGCTTTCTTATTCCAATATTGAAAAAAAAATATATAAAAAAATAAAATTATAAAAATCAGAAAATTAAAAATCAAAATACAAAATAAAAAATTTAAAAAAAAAGAAATTAAAAACCCACAAAAATTCATGCATTGCATAGCGTAGACATCACTCACATTCACTCACACACATTTATTTGATCTGCCCATTTTGCTCCCTGTGTTCGAACTCTCTGCATACTTGCTTGCTATACATCTTGTGCAGAGTTAAAAATAAATTTTAACTCCACATTTATATCTTATTTCTTGATCTATAGTGTGGGTTAATTGTTGACTTTAGTTGAGATTTTGTGTGGTCAACACACCAACTGAGTTCCCGCTTTGTATGGAACTTACAACCACCGGATCTTGGCTAAATCAAATGGCGTCGTTGCCAGGGAGCAACAACACTTAGTTAGGGTCTTGTTTGTGATTGTGATTGATTGTCTATTTCACGGCTTTCATTTTTGTTATTTTATTTTCTTTATTTTTGATATATTTGTTGAGCTGTCTAACCCCCTCTCCTGTTTGACTTTGTGTGAGGTACCGCGGATCGAGGGAGGCGCTCCACCCTAGGTGCCTACGCACCCACGTGAAGCCGTCTTCTGCCAGCTTAGAACCGAGAAGACGAGGAGAGATTTTTGAAGACCAAGCTCCACCTTTAGTTGTAGAATTTTTTCCTTGTAATTTAAGTGAGTGAGAGATCCATATTATTGTAATAATACAGGTACACCCGAACACTTAGACATTCGAGCCTAACTTCCAGGTGTCTGTTCACCTGGGGGCTCACCGCGGCTTTTTACGGTTTTCTTCGCATTCTTTTTATTTTGTTTTTTTTTTCTATTTTATTTCTTTTGTGTGATTGAGCCCTTAGTCTTAGGAGTTGCTTGTGATAGAATTAGGTCCAAACACATTAATCACCCTTGCATGTGCCTATAGCATCGTTCGGACTTAGTCAAATTTAAACACTTGATTCAATGTCTTTGATTCGCGAGCTCATCCCGCCAAGCGCTTCTCCTGAACTCGATTTGTCGAGAGGAGGAGGGGTGAGCCTAGACCGGACTCTAGGGTTTAGGATTGGTGGTCAACTCATGGTTCTTCCCGATAATAGCAATTTCTGAAACTTAGGTTAATTTCATCGGATTTTGCATTTGCATATAGATGGGTTTTAGTTCTGTTGAGCATCTTTGCATGTAGAGTCCTGGAGGCAAGGTGAGCATTTCTCTTTAGCATTCATCATTGATTTGTCGCTTGCATTGCTTTTCCAACTCTCCCTCTGATTTTGCCAACCTAGGTGCTTAAAGGAAGTGAATCCTCGTTAGGCGCGTGCATTTCTCATTAAAAATCCAAAAAAATAAGTGATAATCAATAAAATCGGGACTGCTAACATTACTTGACCCTAAAATCGATCAAAAAGAAAATCTTCTCTTGGGGTGAGTAATCACCTCATTGTCTTCGTTTTACATGGCTCACGCACACGCTAAGGATTAGTGCCCAAATCCCATTCTCAGCCTCCTAAGTGTTTGTGCAATTTTGGACTTCTCACCTAACTCTAAAACAGACAAGATAAAAAGACCGCTCTTTGCAGTCTCTACCGAGTTGAGTAGGTGAATTGAGGGTTTGTATTATTTTCATTTTTTGTTTGTGATTGTTTTGTGTGTGTCCTACATCGCGTCTGCACACTTGCGCCTTTCTTCTCACTTCTCTTGACTTGACCTTCGTGCTCTCCCGATCATTTTCTTTTGTTTCGAGATGGCCGACTGGAGCGTATTTTATCCGGGCTTTGCAGATCATTCGTCCACTCCAGCTGGTCCACCTCCTTTTTTCCAGGAGGTTTGCTCCTGACTTTTGTACATATTTGCCTCAGCCTCAGTATCAGACCTCGGATTTCTATCCACACCCACCTCCACTTCCGTATTCTCCACCTTCACATCCACCTGAGGCCGAGCTGTTGGAGTCACCTTTCATGGAGTCCACCCTTGAGCACTTGACCCAGATGATGGATCATATGAGACAGAGGATTGACCACCTCACTAGTACCAATAAGAGCGACCATGATATTCCACCATTTGATGATATGGGTTCACTCGAGGATTTCCATGAGAGCTTGCAATCGCCCGAAATACAAAAAAATGAGAAAAATTTAAAAACACAAAAAGATTTCAGGAGACACATGATCGAGTCAGACTGTGAGGAGAGCGTCCACTTGCCAGACCATTTGACCACACATCCTTTCACACCCGGTCCCACCTTTTACCCCAAGGATGCCGCTGTACAGACTGCTCTTGGCATGCCTCGTGTATATGATGATTCCGACTTTCTCCCTTGTATGGAGGAGGTCCAAAAATTCAAAAAAATGTTGACTGAACCCGAAGTGGTGGCCACCATACATGAGATTATCTATGCCCCACTTCAGCAGGCCATGACTGATTTACCTGCTCCTCTTCCCAAGAAGAGAAAGCGGAGGAGTAGATCTGAGCTTCATATCTTGACCATGGTCACTGCCTATGCCATCACACACCGTCCCATTCCTCGGAAGAGGAACACTGCCACACCTTTCATTAGTTGCACCATCTCTGACCATACTTGTGATCACACTCTTCTCGACAGCGGTGCTTCGATTAGCATCATACCCTTCTCGCTGGTACAGTCTCTTCACTTAGGGCCTCTCAAGAAAACCAGGATGATCGTACAGTTTTCTGATGGATCTATCAAGAGGCCAAAGGGTATCCTTGAAAATGCCGTCATTTCAATTCAGTGCATGATCTACAATGTCGATTTTGTCGTATTGCCCATGGAGACCTCCACTGGGGAGCATTCTCCAATCATCCTGGGACGACCATTTCTCGCCTCTGCGAGGGTTGTTATTGATTATGGATGATCAGGAGAGATTCTCTTCCGTCCTGCTGACGAGAGCGAAGTGTTGATCACCGCACCTACTGCCGACCAGAGACCTGCACCTGATATGACTTCACCTATCTTGGCTGACCCCGAGGACTATGATCTATATGAGGATGTCAGAGAGACCTTCTTCATGACCGATGATGAGACCCGAGAATTCCTCTCCAAGGAGGAAAGCTCAGAAAGCATAGACCTTGGTGTTGCTGCTTCCTGTGATTGGCGATGTGTTGATGACATCCGCGGGATCTACACGATTGACACCATTGAGCGGAGGGCAGATTTAGAGACTATACAGGATGGACATGCTCTGACTACTTCCACTGATGAGTCCGCTCCTGTCCATGTAGATACTGATGAGACTAAGGCTGAATTTGATTTAGTTGCTTTTCTTCAGAAATTCGGGCCTTTCGATGAGAAAGATGATCCAGTTGAGATTATAGAGGACGAACAGAGTTCGACTACTTCCACTGATGAGTTCGTTCCTTTTAGTTTTGACATGGACGAGACCTCGCAGGATGACTCTGATTACACTACTTCCGATGATGAGGAGTTTGTCCCATTTCACTTTGACATCAGTGAGACTCCTAAGGCCGGACCTAGTCGTACTTCTTCCACTCATCAGTCTGTGCCTTCACACCTTAGGGCCCCTGAGGATGTTCTCTCTGTCGACCCTGATCGGCTTCTGTCCACTGTGGACCCCGATGTCGACCTGCACCACACCAGATCCATTCCTCAGCGGTCCCGCAATAAGGTTCGCTTTCTACCTTCTTGATCCTGTGTACATCCATCTCTGTTGTATATCCTCTTCTGTTTATCTCTGTCTATCTTACGTATTGCTCGTCCACCCATTCTCGTGTTTTCCTTGCTTAGGTCGTACTTTGTCCTAAGTATAGGGGGGTGGACTAGCCGAGTGTTCCTTCTTCGTTCCGTGTCATCACTCATGTTGTTGCCTATACTTAGGGCTTCTTTTACCCTAAGTATAGGGGGAGTGACATGTACATTCTCATGATCTCATTTCCAGTCTCATCTCTTTTCTTATTTTCTACTTTTCTTCTTTTCCTTTTCTATTTTCTTTATCTATCAAAAAGGTGCCTCCCTTGTAGATAGTTTTCCATACTTAGGACGTACTTTGTCCTAAGTATAGGGGGGTGTGCACCCCGAGTTTCTCTATTTTTCGATCCTCTCCATTGTCTCCTCTTCTTGTCTATACTTAGGGATATCTTACCCTAAGTATAGGGGGAGACAACCTGAGTACGATCTGTTCATTCCCACCCTTGACCCTCCCTGCGTTGTGTACAGTCTGCTATACATAGGATTACTTAATCCTAAGTATAGGGGGGACGGTCAACTTCTCATTGGTTCGTTTATTTATTCTTTAGACTTGCCTATACTTAGTACGAGTTATTTCTTCTCTTTTCTCTCCGATCTATGAGGACATAGCTCAAGCTAAGTATAGGGGGGTCGTATATACTATGTATATACTTTATCCATAACTCGTACTTTCGTATATTCCTAATAATATGGCTAATCATTCTTTAAAATTCATTTAAATCCTTAATAAAAAGGTATTTTGGTCCTCAAATTCTTTTTGTATTTACTGATTAATAAATCATGTGAAAATGTTTTTTGCAAAATGTTTGAAAAATAGTTTGAAAATCTTTGCGAACATTTATTGAAAACTATTTTGAAAATATTTTGTTACATGTTTTCAACCTTTGTAAAAATGTGTGGTTTGTAAAATTTCTTTTCTCTGCGTGAAATAAAATGTTTGAAAAATGATTTGCAAATGGTTTGAAAAATGGTTGCAAAAATGTTTTGAGAAACCTATATATACTGTTTTGAAAGCCTTTGCAAAATGATTTTCAAATGTGTGTACATGTTTGTAAAATGTTTGTAAAAACTATTTTGGACTATAGTTTTCAAAAAAATGTGTGAAAAAGCTTGTGTCAAATAAGTTTAATGAAGACTTACATCTCACCAAAATCCACTATATCTATCTATATGTATAAAAGTTGATCACTTACCCTTGTAAATTCTTAAAATCCACCTCTTGTAAATATAAGAAGCACTCCCGTGTAAATATTTTAACCTAGATTTAAGCCAAAACCTTTTTGTTTTCAAAAATCCCAAAAACATTTGAAAAATTAAAATCCAAAAATAATTGAAAAATCTTTTTGAAAAATAAAAAAATTGCATAAGCATCATCATCATCTTTTCAAAAATCCATAAAAAGTTCAAAATCTTTGAAAATTGCATCACAAAAATATTTTCTGCATAGCATTGCATAGCATGAGCATTTTTCGGATTGAGTTTGATAGTTGAACAAGTCTAAGTAAAATATGGAGATTGGAGCTTGATTAGACCTTAAAATCTACCTAATAACAGGAACCTTACGGGAGCTGGGTTTGAGGTACTTCAGGTCTAGTTGACTTAATTCTTTGAGGATCACGGGACTTAGTTCAATGGATTCTTGACTGCCTAAGTAGAGTATTTCGGAGCACACCCACGACTCTTGTTGATAATGACCTAACTTGGACACCTGCACCTTTCACATGGCTCAACTCAGTTGGAGTGGTGAGGGGATTGGATTTGCCGGTATGAGACGCACACAAGTGGAAACACTTGTCCTCCTCTAGGGAGGGAAGTGCACCCCAACCCGTCCAGTGATAAGGAAGTCTAAAGACAGGAGACTGTGGGTTGCGATAAAGCTTCAAAAGAGGGATAGTCTACTGGCTCAAGAGGAAAAACTCCTTATGTAAATGATGTTGTATATAGTATTTCAAGAAAAAAAAGAGAGAAAAGTTCAGGCATGTACAAAAATAAAAATCCTGCAAAGTATGTGAATATGTTGTATAGAAAATAAGCAAGCTTGAGCATCAAAGTCATATCATGTGAGCCTGCAGCTGGATGACTTGACTACACTGGTCTTGCATCCTAGGATAGGTAGCTACACTGGCTACCGTCCATTCTTCTCTTCACCCCCTCCTCTTGAGCTGGTTGCCACTTGAACTTAGAAGGGAATACCCCGCTCCTCGAGGATATAGTTATTGGATTGGGGAATCATTGGGTTGTCATACTGGAGAAGTCAGTCTCTTTGTCATTCTAGCTGGGAAGAGCCACCATTACTTACACTGTACGAGTCAGATTCATAGTCGTAAAAGTTTGCGTATGAGTTGAGATATTTCTGACCCGGCTATTGAGGAGACTTGGATAGAGTTTTGGGATTCTCAGGGACTGTTGGATTTCAAACACGGTTCTCATTAAGGTTCCGCCCGCACTAAAATTCCAAAGGTCCGACTTGAGCTCCAAACTTTGATTTTGTGAAGACAAGTTTGATAATTAAACTAAATCCAATTTCTTCTTTTTCTTTTCTTTGTTTTTCTTTTCTGCACTTATTGCATAAGTGTTTGCTAGGGACTAGCAAAGGCAAGTATAGGGGGATGATGAATCTACGTTTCATCATCTTTATTCTATCATTTTGGCCTTAAAAACCCTAGTAAATGCGCGTAAATAGGCCTAATTCATGCATTTTAGCATTCATGAATTTGTGTGTAAATACTGTATAAAATGCGATTTTTAAAGCCAAAATTATAGAATAAAGAAAAGAAAAGAAAACGAATAAAATATTGTAAATATTTTATGACCCAAAACCCCGAGACCTAGGCATCTCGATGTCTAGGTCGACAAGGAATAAAGTAGGGGGAGATAAGGGTTAAATACCTGTTCATTTTATTCATTCTTTATTCATTTTGGGACCTATTTTTTATTCCACTTTTTATACTTCAAATAAAGAAACTTTGTACATAAAAGTTATAGATAATTTAATAAAGAAAAAATACAAATTTGATTTCACTCAAAAATAATACACAGATAAAAAGTTATGGTCTGAATAAGATTCCAGAATGCAAACTTCCCAGACCCGTATCTCACAACTGAAAACTCCAAATGCAGCAAACTCACCTTTAATTGTATATAGAATAAAATAAGCTATTTAATGAAGGTGGTTTCGCATTTGGTGGAGCTACGGTTTGAAAGTTGAGTTTTGGACCCACATTGTATAAGTGTACAGACTAAAATATTCAATTTATTATTTATTCATTATTTTTGTATTTTATATTTTTATGATTTTGAAAATATTCTTTATAATAATTATGTACATTAAAATCAGAATAAAAATGCAAAGAAAACTCAAAATAAAAATACTTATAAATACAATACATTGGTATACTACCTATACTTATACCTATATAAACTATACTTATATTTTATTAAATACATAAAATACATCAGAAAAATAAAATAAAACTATATTTAAGTGTATAAAAGTATTTCATAAATTATAAAAAACTAGATAAAAATAAATAAACTCAAAACATCAAATAAAAATAAAATACTAAAATATATAGATATTATACCTATAAGGGGTATAAAAGTAAACTTGTAAAAATATACCTCCTAAAAATAAATAAAAATCACCATTAAAAATTTATAAAATTAGAAATATTTTTTATTTTGTAACCATAATTTAATAAATTGATTTACTATTTTAAAATGATTTTACAAAGTTTTTTTTCAGGCTTTTTCCTGGTTGGTCCACGTGGACCAACCAGGGGGGTTGGAGAGTTGACCTCAGGTCAACTCTCTGACCCCAGCCTGTTCCCTGTCAGAACTTGGGTTTTCCCCCTTGTTCACGTTTTTTTCGAGGACGTTCCTTGCACCGATTGGTGTCGAAGTCTTCATGAGTTTTGTTCCTTGTAGACTGGGCATACACGCCCTTAGCTATTTCTTGGGGATTGGATCAAGATCCACCCGTGATCGCCCCTTGAAAGTCACGCCTCGACCACATTTTCAAATAACCATCCGCCATCCTCCTTGTTCCTTTGAACCCTCTTTTGACCAACCCAGCCCCTTCGACTTGTGCCCTGGACCGGCGAGCGTGACAGGCGAGCGTGACAGGCGAGCCTCCGGCCGAGTGCGCGACGTTTAGTGAGGCCAAGGAGCGGCTCCAACCACCCCATCTCCAGCGTCCGCTGTGAGGTTCCACTTCTTGGCTTCTACAGCCAATTGAGGTTGTTTCTTATTTATTTCGTCGTAGTTAGCTAGCTGTTAGTAGTAGGAATCTGTCTGAGCATTTGGTTTTTGGTTTCACTGGTTAGTTCCCTCCAATCTCACGCCCGAACACCTTGCCGGAGCTCTTGAGCTCCGGCGACTGTCATTGACATTACACTCGCCCTCATCTCGCCAATAAGATCCACGGGCCTTTTATTGTCGTTATTGAGCTTTCTTTGCAGGTCCCAGGGTCAAGGATTTCATATGGACTCGCATCTGGCTCGGAGCGTGGTACCTGGACCCATCTTCTTCCCAGATCTCGCGGCGGCGCACTGAGGCTCGATGAGCCATTTTGGCTCCACCTGCGGGACGGAGACTCATCCAGGAGCGTTGGAGACTTCTTTTTGCCGTGAAGGAACACCGAAGGAGGTGGAGCGTGTCTGAAGAAGCTCGCCTCGCCGGAGGCAGAGCCCTATTCTTCCACCGACCCTCCGCGCCGTTGGATGCACGTTGTTCCTCCAGCGTAGCCAGCCACCGTTGGATTTAGCGAGCCCAGGACCGTTCGATCACCATCGGTCGTCTAATCGGGGCCGCACAGATGAAGGGGCATCGTGCATCTGCGGCGTGACACGTGGCGTTAAGTGGATCATCTCCCGCCGTCGGATCAGCCCCCGCCTGGGTCTTTTGCAACCTACACCCAGGAAACTTTTGTATTTAATAAATAATATCTAAACATTCGTCTGCGGTTTGATATCTTTTGTGTATTTTGCAAGCGGCCCCCCTTGGTTTGCAACATTTTATTTTGGTCCCCGCTTGGCGCACGTGCTTGTCACGTGCGTCTGGGCATTTTGCAAGGGAACCCAGGTTGTTTTGCATATTTATTTTGAGGCACAAAACTTTTATTGGCAGTAACATTATTTCTGGAATTATTGCATATTAGTCCCCAGTGTTGTTGCATATTGCGTTCTAGTCCTCGCAAGAACACGTGCCTGTCACGTGGTCTATGGCATTTTTGCAGATTTATCCCCGTGCTTCTGGTTATTGGTCTTTAGTCTTGTAATATTTTTAATCAGTTGTTCATTTTGTTGGAATATTGCACGACGACCCTCAAATTTTTTATAATTGCAAATATACCCCTGGCTAGTGAGTAGTTTCTTTTTGCTTCTTGTATTTGTTTCATGCAGTTCCAAGAGCCCAAAAATTCTATAAAAATTAACTTAAGCTCCTGTTAGTTTGCATATTAATGCCATATTTTTATTTTTGCATTTCATTGCATTTTAATATTTATTAAAAATCAAAAACATCCATTTTCAGCACTGTTTGCATCATAAAATCCATAAAAATATAAAAACACTCCAGAAAACTCCCAAAAAAATATATTTTGTTCCCTTTAGTGTGTCTTAACTTCAATTCAAAAATCACTAAAAATCTCAAAAGAAAAACCTTAAAAATTAGAAAATACTTAAAAACTTCAAGAAAATCTAAAAAATTATAGAAAATCCTAAAAATTACAAACTCAGTTCCTGTAGGTTCTATATTTTATTATATTTATTAGAAAATTAGTTTGGAAAAATTTTGTGGTTGTTTTATATTTTTAAGGTCTATTTTATCTTCAGCCAGAAGCTAATTCCCTGTTTTCCATTTTTTTGCTATTTAAAAATACCAAAAACATTCTTAAAAATCCCCAAAAATCACAAAAACAGTAAAAATTTATAAAACGCTCAAAAAGATTTTATTTCTGAATTTTTGACTATTTTTGCATATTTTTTTAAATATTTTATCTTGTCTTTTATTATATTGCTTTTTTATTCCAATATTGAAAAAGAAGAAAATATATATAAAATATAAATTATAAAAATCAGAAAATTAAAAATCAAAATACAAAATTAAAAATTAATTAAAAAAATGAAATTAAAAACCCACAAAAATTCATGCATTGCATAGCGTAGACATCACTCACATTCACTCACACACATTTATTTGATCTGCCCTGTCTGCTCCCAGTGTTCGAACTCTCTGCATACTATCTTGCTATACATCTTGTGCTGAGTTAAAAATAAATTTTAACTCCACATTTATATCTTATTTGTTGATCTATAGTGTGGGTTAATTGTTGACTTTAGTTGAGATTTTGTGTGGTCAACACACCGACTGAGTTCCCGCTTTGTGTGGAACTTAAAACCACCGGATCTCGGCTAAATCACCCCTCGACTGTCCATCATAAGTGATGCAGACATGGTGCGAGCTCAGTCCCCGATCACACCTCATGTACGCATTATGCCTCTACCTAGGGTAATTTCGCTGATATCATGTACTTTATGTATTTAATATTCAATGTTTAAATATAATATCTTGTGGAATATTTCTAGGATATTTTAATAAAAGGACCTCACACTTCTCTACACTAGAATTTTAGTCCCTATGTCTTACATGTGGCACACGTGAGGCGCTTTAAATATTATAAGCATATCCATTAAGTTCATTAATTGTAGATAGGCTCTGTAGCTGTGGGATTTTTACTTATTATATATTGTGCTTATTAATTACTTTATTACTCTAAAAATTGTATGAAATTAAGTTAACTGCCCGATACCATGATTAATCACACATATTTTATTCTTGAATTTTAAGTAGTTTTCTATTTTCTAAAAATACAAAAACATGCATTTTCTTTCTGTTAAGCCTAAAAACCCTATATCAATTATAAAATATTTTTCCAAAAATTCAAAAAAATATATTTTTATATTAATATAAATTCTACAGTGTATCTAAAAAGCATTAAAAATACAAATTATGAAATTCAAAAATTATAAAAATTTCAAAAAAATATATAATAATTCAAAAATATATCTCTTCATTTTATAATTTTCTATATTATATCATGTATATTAAAAATACTATTAGGTTTATTTTGAATTGTTAAATATTTATTAAAACTAAAACTATCTCGGATATTTATTTTATTCACTTTTTTGTTAGATTACAAACTTTAAAATCCATAAAATTTAGAAACATTATATATAATTAACAAAAACAAGGAAAATGCTTATATCATATTATAACTTTAATGAAAATACTTATATCTATATTATCTATGATATACATATTATTTATAGAAATATATTATCTATATTATTATATATAACTACATATCTTATTTTAAAAATCAAAAAGAAATTAAAATTTTAAAAACTGGAAATAAAATACAAAAGTAAAATAAATTAAAAATATATAGAAATCAAATATAATTAAAACCCACATAAAAATATGAAAAAACATTGAAAATATAAAAATAATAATTATTAATAAGATATAATTTTTAATAAGTAACTACCCTACCAATTTACTCCACATAGTTCGACACTCTACATACCTCCACTATACACACAATTTATAGAGTTATAAAATAAAATCTAACTCACATTAACACTTAATTGATTGATCTAGTTATTTTATGGGTTAATTGTTAGTTAAATTTGGTAGTTGGTCGATAAAACTATTACCGGATTATCTTGCTAAGTCAATAGACTGACTCTATTGATTTACTGCTATGTTCCTTCTAAAGTCTTTTGACTAATAGGTGTATTCTCTATGGAAAGGAAGATCAATATGAAATTCATTGGCTACTTGTTTGTATTGTATGTTTATGAATGCTACACTTGCCATTGATTTTAACAATTTGGCTACCTTCTCCTCGTTTTGACAATGATGGCCGCTATTGTTTTATCGTTTGACTAATTCACTAACTTTCCTAAATATTTACTTGCATGGTATATTATAAGAAAATATGCAGTCACTTTAGCAATGCTTATTCTCATTTTGCAGCTAATATGATGAAATTATCCATTTTCCTTTGTATGATTAACTTCAATGGTTTAAGGGAATTTCCCTAGATTGAATCGCTTCACCTTGGAAGTCTTGACTCAGCTTCGTTCTCTAAAGGGCCACTCAGTAGATGAATAAAAGAAAGGGATAAAGATGGATAAGGAGGGATAGGCCATTATTTTTGTTCCATTGGAGAGAGAGAGGAGAAGGAGGAATAAGGAGGAATAGGTTGTAATTATTTGATAGTCTGTGTTCGGTAGAAGGGGGAGGATAAGGAGGGATAAAGATGTAAAGTTAGATAAGATTGTTAGAAAAGCAGTAGTTACTAGTATTTTGTTTTGAGGGAGAGGCCTACGATGGAGGAATAGTTAATGATTTCTTATTTTTCATTTTGACTCCATGACCAAAATGTTGACTGTCTATAAAGGGAGAGGAATAAGGAGGGATCCCTTAAGAATTCTTGTATTGTCGATTCCTTCTTCTTCTCTTACTAGATGTGGTTGTTTATGCCTTCTTAATTTCTTTTGATTTGTATAGTGTTTCTCTCTCGCTATGCATTTATTAGCCTCAATCCTGACGTGCATGTATTTACCAGAGATTTTATTTACGTGTTACATTCCCTTTGCTAACCTTGATGAATAATTTGGTTGTGTACGGGCTAACGGAAGTAGAACCGTTGATAAATATATTGGTTTCCATACTGGATAAGAAAGAAAGGAACCATCTTATTATTTTGCAAATGGGAGAAGATTCAAAGGACATCTCAGTTCTCGTAAATCTTTGATTTCCTCTTATTATAAAATACAAGTGACTGTCACTGCATAAAAGAAAATGGAGTTGATGACTTCATAGTTTGTATATTATATAGCAACTTTTCATTTTATATACCGTCGGATTTTAATAGTTCCAGTGCATGGTTTCCATGAGATTTCTGATGGTCATATACTTTTTCTAAACGGGTAGCGTGTGAAACCAAACTTGGGTGCAATCAAAACATAGTTTCCAATGTACTGATGTTAACATTTCTATTCAAATGTCAGTCGGATTATTGCGTTTCGGGTTCTAGATACCATCTATTTAATAGGAATTAGATCCATGCCTATAATAAATAAGTAAATATGTTTTTCGTAGAGGTATTTTGCAATTTGTCATTAGTATAAATTCATGGTGGCGACTGCATGTCCTTTATTTAATCATATGCACTTTGTTTATATAATTTGAATTTAAATTGATTGGGATTTAGATCCCAACTGATGTAATGGTCATTCCATGTTTTGATTGATAACAATATCCTTCTGGAGTCTGATTGATTTGCGACTAGAGAAACTATACAAACGATAATTGATTAGAGGATTCATTGGGATTCTGATCTATATAAGTGATAATTGATTAAAGGATTCATCTGGATTTTATGCTTTTGTTCGTACCATTGGGGGTAGACTTAAAGATCTTGTTTAGGGAGTTTTGCGAAAACTACCTCTCTAAAGAGAATTGAAATGCTTCTCATTATGAAGTTTTATCTACACGAGGTATTTCATATAAACTCCCATAAGTTTAGTGTTTGTATGAAGGGAGGTTGCAAATCATAGGAAAATGTGGAAAGAATGGATCAATGCAAAACTACATGGCAACATAAATTATTTCTGCCCGTTAACGAATTCATGATTTATTACCTCTATTTTTTTCATTTTGTCTAAAATCCTTAAATATCAACTAATTATCATTAATTAACATACTAAGCGTAATGTTGATATTGTATATTCAACAATTATTAATCCAAAATAAAAGAATAAAGAGAAAGAAAAATAAAAGAAAGAATGGTGTAAATATGTACATACCGATCTAACCTCGAGACCTGATCAATATTGCTCTATTAAACAACAGAAAAAAGTAGAGGGAGAAAAGATTTTAACTTATAAAAATACCAAAAATAAAATATGAAGTGTACATATGCACATTATTCACCTTGTACATGTATTCATCTATTTTATTTATTATTCGAATTACCTCAAATCAACATACTTTCTTCATAAAAGTTATTTATAATAATGTATATTAATTTACAAAAAATATCATAAAAATTATCTAATGTATTGATACCACAGTACAATGAACCAAAAAAACTGTAAATGAACATTCAAAGCTAAATATTTACTCCGTATGAGCTCAAAACTTACCAAATTGACTTTCATTGTATTTAGAATTAATTTATCATCAACATGAAAGTAATTTTAAGAGATAAGATGTGATAGTTGGCCTTTTGGGGTATTATAGTATGTGTACAATAGTACATTATTTCTTATTATTTTATTATTCATACTTTCTCATTGTTTATATATTCATTATCTTCTTTATGGGTTATAATCAATATATAAATTCAAAATAAAAATTACAAAGCATAAAGTTAATAAAATAAAATAAATATACTTAATATATGGGTAAATCTTTCATATATTGTAAATATCTCTATTTGTTTACCTTTGTAAATATAATTATTAAAATTTATTAGAAATGTATTTAAATTTATTTTAATGTGTATTAAAGAAAGAAAAATTAAATATAATTAACTTTCAATAAAATAATAAATAAAAAATGATTATACATCTAATATAGGTATAATGTACCTATATTGTACACTAACAAAATTATTGACTAATTATTTAATACAAAAACAACAACAATAGAGCCTTTTCCCACGATTAAGTGGGATTGGCTACATGGATTCTTCGCCTCCATTCAGATCTATCTTGGATTAATCCCAGGCTTATATCCAAAAAACTAAGTTCCCTTCGTATAATCTATTTCCAACACTTCTTGGGTCGTCCTTGTCCTCTCTTAGCCGGCTCAACATCCCAACATTCACATTTCCTAACTGATACATCGGTTGATCTTCTTTGTAAATGACTAAACCATCTTAAGTGGTTTTCTTGCATCTTATCCTCGATCGGAGCTACACCAACTTTCTTTCTGATTGCATCCTTTCGAATCCAATCTTTACGTGTGTATCCGCACATCCACCTTAGCATTTTCATTTCTGGTACAACCATTCTCTGCACATGTCTATGGTTCACAGGCCAACACTCAGATCCATAGAACACAGCAGGTCTCACGGTTGCTTTTGTAAAACTTTAGTTTTTAAAGGAATTTTCTTATCACGAAGGATAGTAGAGCCTCATCTCCACTTTAGCCAGCCTGATTTATTCTATTAGTAATCTCTCCATAAATTTCCCCATCATATTGCAAATTAGATCCCAGATATCTAAAAGAATCTTTTTTCCAAATGTTATCGTCACCAATCTTCACCTCGATTCCTTCACCATTACTTCCATCAAAGGTGCATTCTATATATTCCATCTTAGCCCTACTTATACGAAGTCCTTTAGTCTCCAACTCATCTCTCCAGACCTCAAGATTCTCATTTACTCCATCTCTAGTCTCGTTAATCAACATAATATCATCAACAATTATATGGAAAGTTTATGGAAGTACAGCTCCCATCTATGTCCTTCCCAATGAAAAGTTTAGGGAAGTATTGCCCCCATCTAGTCTCTTTATTCTTCTGAGTAAGAAGCACGTGTCCTTACTCGTCCTTAATGCAATTCACTTGAGAAAGGTCTTTGCTCTATCTTTTTCTTGCTTTGTCCTACCTGAATATATCTTTCTGCCCATCCTTAGAGTCGAGATTTTTAGACAAAACATCATAGGACTAATTATTTAATATTAAAAAATAAAAAAATATATTTATAATCATTAATTAATAAAATATAAAAAATAACTTATTTATAAAAAATAATCAATAAAAAATGTATTCTATGTATATAAGTAATTTAAACATATACAATTTGATATTTATTTAATTTATTAAAAATATTAATAATATCATGTATTAATTATAAAACATTTTTATTTTAATTATTTTCTTATTTGTATTAATTTTCTCTTGGTTAACTATTTTTGATTGTATTTAATATTATATATATACATTTTTTTTCTTCTTCTAATCTTCTATCTTGTAGTGGGGAGAACCACATGGAATCCCTCGATTGATTTATTTCTCTCCATTTGATTGGTCAAAGCCCTCCTCATCTTTTTCTTTCTCCTCACTTTCTTCCTCTTCTTTCTTTCCCCTTCTTCTTCTCCCTTTTCTCCCCTTTCCTTCTTCCGTCCCCAAGTCTCCTAAAAAACACCAACAAACTCCAGGGACAACGACCACCCTCCTGACCACATCATCTCCTTCTTTCTCCTCACCAATGATCTATTTCCATCTAGGTGCAATGCATCTGGATATTCCTTTCCTCTATATAACTTAAAGACCTCCGAGCTTTCCATCAATCCGTCATTTTCCAGTGCTCTCCCTGTTATTGTGAGAGTTTGAGAGGTGACATCTATCATTTCCTTCGTAGTTGACTGAGGTCAATTAAGGAATGAAGGCATAATCCAACACCGACATAGCAACACAACTCTACCGCATCGAGCCTCTACCATCCATCACATTTGCATGAGATGGAGATCATCCACACCACATCCCATTATGTCTAGCTTGTTTCTTCTAATTATGCTCCTTTTCCTTCCATTCTCTTCTCAAATTCTCCATTCGTCTTTGTTTTGATCCAATTTATGCATAAATCCTTCGCTAATCCTATCCACATACAATCTCTTTATTTTCATATAATCTATGTTCCTAAGCCAAATATGACCACCACACCACCTGCATGATTTCTTATAATTGGTGATGAGCCACCATTTCACCTAAGGACTCGACAGATTAAACTGGGAGGTGATCTTATGATTATCGATGATGGGGTGGAACTTGGAATCACCTAGGAAACTTGAGTGTCAACACAAAGCCAATATTTGGACAAGGTTCCCTATACTAACTTGATTTGTCCTAGGTTCCTGTGCCTGCTTAAAACCTAAAAAATTATAGATCAATACATGCAAACTTGGTAAGAGTTGAGGAGCTACCAAGACCTCCTTTGTATTTATCATACTTTAAAAAAAACTCAAAATCTCATAAAACTTCCACACAGAAAGAGACGAGTAAACTGTAAGCTCCAACCTTTTGAGTGTCCACTTGAATCAAGAGGAAGTTGGCACCAATATCACATCTTCCCACTGCTAAAGACCACCAAATAAGAACCATGTCAGGCACTAAAAGAGGCTATGTATTGCAGATGCTACAAGTTTTGGGACAAAGGTACCAATGAAAAGATGCATGCCGATGCATTTCCAAAAGACAAGTGCATATAATTTATAATCATTGACAGACATGCTAATCCACACCAAAAAATACATGTTTGTGTGTGCGTGTATATGTACTTGACACTGAGTGGTCCCTTGTGCAATGTGAGGAAAAAAGAATAAAACACAATCGTACTCATTCCATTGTTTGTCTTTCACGCTCATATTTTTTAGTATAACTACTGAAAAGATGGTGGATGGAGTTGAGATTTATCTCTAAAACTAGAGTTGAGTATTGATGCTCTAATCTAGCCTCATAGATTAGGCCTTTGGGTGAAACATCAATTGTACATCTTGTATGGTAATCAATCCCAAGTCATATATGTTATTTATTGTATAATAGAATGTCTAAGAATCAGACACCTTGAGTTCCTTTTGGGGATAAGAGTAGAGTGATACTTGACCTTGATGAGTTATTGAAACTCTAAGCATTATCGATGAGTCTTGTCATCACTTTCACAGTCAGGAATTCAACCCAAAATTCTTTTCTTTTCTCTTGTTCTCCAAATAAATATTTTCTAAGGGCTTAGAAAATTCTAAGTCTATGGGTCAATGAATCTATGATCCATTATCTTAATATCTCAATTTTAAATTCAATACCTATTTAAAATACTCAATAAATACACCCAACATCAATAATTTAATAAAATAAATGTTTAAATAAAAATTAACTAATAATTTATTGTTATCTTCTATATAATTTCATAAAATTAGTTAGAATAAAGCTATAAAAATAAAGAGTTAAATTTGTAAATATTCAACTATAAATAGCTCAAATTTCTAAATTTATCAATAAATTCAAATTAATTTTAATGAATATGAAATCAACTCAATATTATACATATGACCAACTAACTAAATAAAAAATACTTACAACATACTAACTTGCATATTTGTGAAACAGAATTAAAAACCTAATTTGGAGATAAAAAGGCATAAAAAATATCTTCTTCAAACAATCTCCTATTGACAGGTACTAACTTTTTAATTAAGTTACTTTGAAACTATCTAAAAATAATGCCAAATTGACGAATCTCCATTTCATCACCTTTATTTTTTCATTTTGGCCTTAAACCGCTAGCTAAATGCATGTATATAGTATTAATTTTTACAGAAGAGAAATCAATAATTGATCTTTAAATATTGTACAAAATATTATATTTAGTACCAAAATAAAATAATAAAGAAAGAGAAGAGAAAGAATGAAGTGTAAAAGACATTGAGTGACCCTAGACCTCGAGATCCAGTCATCATGATGACTTGGTTGATAAGGAATAAGTAGGGGGAGATAGGACGGAGAAATATTATAAAATACATCTCAAAATCTTAATTTTGTTCGTGAATAATAGGCTCTTGGGACCTTTTTTCCTCATTTTTATACCTCAAACATAAAAACCCTAAACATGAAAGTTGTACATAAAAATACCAAGAAAAATACAATAGTGATTTCTCTAAAAAATAATACACAGTGCACTGGGATACATAAAAGAAAAGGTTGCAAAAAACTTCACAAACCTATATTTCCTCCATACATACTCAAAATTCACCAAGCTTACCTTTATTGTTCATAATTATCCATTTAATAATGATGGTTTTATTTAATTTTGAGTTGAGATGCAAAAGGTGTCTTTTAGACCCCTATTGTATAGATGTATATATTAATCAATATATTTATTCATTATATTTTTCACTTTGTTATTTTTTTACATCTTTGTAAACAGTATTCAAATAAAAATAACATGTTAGTAATAAAAATTAAAATAAAACCATGAAAACTATATTAAAATAAGCAATTTACTAAAATACATAGGTAAACTATGCCTATAAAATATATGCATATATTTATTTAAGTGAACAAATAAATTCAAAAATAAAATAAAATAATATGTAGAGATGTATTTAAATAATTTTTAAATATTGAAATTATGTATATAAAAGAATAAATTCTAAAGCACAAAATAAAATAAATTTATCATATATAAGTATTTATACCTATAATTATACATGTAAAAACTAACACCTAATAAATCACCTTGTAAAAATAAATAAAACTCATAATAAAATACTATATAAAATAATAAACAATTTTCATTTTTAACTTTAATTTAATTAATTAATTTACTATTTATTTATATGTAGTTCTTCTTTTTATTTATGTTTTGCCGTTTTGCGCCTGATGTGGACCAATCATGGCTCAGCAAGGGTTGACTTTCTGTCAACTATCCTTGCCTAGTCCTGGGATCATGTCAGATGTGTTGAACCCCTTATTTCCTTGATTTTTCCTCCAAGTTCCATGGCCTAATTCTCTCTGATTCCTTCATGAAATATCTTGCCTTTGCATCCATCTATCACACCATAGCATTGAGTAGTACATTCGACCATCTATTCTCGTGTAATCCCTTGGTCAATCCTCGCATGTACATAAGCCCCTCCTCTGCCATTTTTCTTTTTTGTTCCTTCTTAGATACTTGAACCCTTAGATCTCTAGTAGATAGGTTGAGCTTGGTGACAACTCACTCCCCATCATATTTGCAGCATGCGAAGGACATCATTGGAGTGATCCATACTTCACCAGACCATCTCTAGCGAGGTTTGGGCTCCTTGTTTTCCATGTACGAGTTGTCTCTTTTCATGTGTTTATAGGTAGATTTATGATCTAGCATTTCATTTACATTTTTGATTTGATGCATATAGTTAAAGTTTAATCATAGATCCAAATGCTAATTTTCCCCAGAGCTCTAAGGCTCCGGTCATTGTTCCATTGTCAAATATCCCGGTTCCAATCATGCCACAATTTCCATTTTCCGCTCCTGCATTTCTCCACAGCCTTGATCACCACGACCACATTAATACCTTATGGATTGAGCCGCCACTCTCCTTTGCTTGCCATAGGACTCCATTTTGCCTCATTTCCTGACCATTCCACCTCAATAAAGTGCTGACAACTTCATCCTCATCATGTGAGCTTTCCTATGCAGGTAGCAGGGCCAAAGGGCATCGACTGGAAGTCAATTTAAGGAGGCACATGAGCTGCAAGAGCCTCACTTTGTCACGCATGTGTTGTTCATTCCTGTTCTCATGGAGGAGTAGTTGTCGTTGGATTACCCCTTTTGTTTCAGATCTTTCGTTGGTCATCCGAACAAGCAGTGAATCATCCCCTTTTTGTCATCAGATCAAGCCATGTGTCACTCAGTGCGTCCTTCGATCACGAGCTTTGAGGGTTAAATATATAATTAACCCTCACCTTTTTGTATTCAATATTTGGTCCTATAAATATTAAGTTTAGTTTAAAAACTTCTGGAGTAATTGAATAGGACTCCTGGACTTTTGTATATTGCTCTTAGGTCCAGTTCCAGCTCACCTCACGTGGCGACCCACTTGTGGTTGGAAAATTAAAATGGGACCCCTCTAGATTTTCCTATTTCCTTTTAGTATATCAATTTGTGATACTAGTGTTAGAACATTGGGATACTTTCACGTACCTCTATATTTTATTCTTATTGCATAAATGCCCCTAGTAAGCTGAAATTAATTTTTTATCTTTTTATTTTATTTATGTAGCTTTTCTTCTTGTAAACTATTGGGAAAACCATAGTAAATGCATGATATGTTGACTATTCATGCCATTATTTTTATTTAGCATTTACTTGCATTTTCCATCTATTAAAAATCATTTAAGAGCTATTTATTCCTTATCTAACATTAAAATTCAAAAAATAATATAAAATTTATAAATATAAAACCTTATATAGATAATTTATAATATACATACTTATATACTTACCATTATTATTATTATTTAGAAATACCTATAAATATATTTAAATCTTTAGAAAAAAGGACTGTACTTATATGCATATTTCCTTACTTTTTTATAGTTATTATATATATCATCTATAAAATGTATATTATACATCTTTTTATATATAAATAAATGTACATGCTTAGTATATGTTTAATAAAAAAAGATATTAACAATCAGAAAAAAATAAAATTTAAATTTAAATTTAAAAATAAAAAACATAAAAAATATAAAATTAAAATTCAGAAAAAATAAATATAATTAAAAACATACAAAAAAAACCCGAACGCTAAAAAAGTATAAAGATAATTGTTTATTTTTAGATAATAATTATACCCTATCTATGTATTTGCTCTCAGTGGTTCGACCTCTCCACTTGCTTGCTATACACATTTATTTGAAGGGTATAATAAATTCCAACATGTACAATTTTCATTGATTCATCTGGGATCTATTCTACAATATAATAAATTCCAACATTTATATCGAGGTGAAAATTGGTGACAATAACATTCAGAAGAGAGATTCCTTTAGATATCAGGGATCTATTCTGCAACATGATGGGGAAATTAATGGAGATGTTACTAATAGAATAAATGCAGGCTGGCTAAAGTGGAGAGGAGCCTCTGTTGTTCTCTGTGATAAGAAAATTCCTTTAAAGATTAAAGGAAAGTTTTACAAAGCAGCTGTGAGACCTACTATGCTTTATGGATCTGAATGTTGTCCTGTGAACCATAGACATGTGCAGAGAATGAATGTAGAAGAAATGCAAATGCTAAGGTGGATGTGTGGACACACGTGTAAAGATCGGATTCGGAATGATGCAATCAGAAAGAAAGTTGGTGTAGCTCCGATCGAGGATAAGATGCGAGAAAAATGCTTAAGATGGTTTGGACTTTTGCAAAGAAGATCAGCTGATGCACCAATTAGGAGATGCGAGTGTTGGGACGTTGAGATGACTAAGAGAGGGTGAGGATGGCCCAAGAAGTGTTGCAAAGAGATCATACTAAGGGATCCTAGTTTTGTGGATATAAGCCCGGGATTGGCCCAAGATAGATCTGAATGGAGGCGAAGAATCCATATAGCCGACCCTACTTAATTATGGGAAAATGCTTTGTTGTTGTTATATTACTTCCTATTTTAAAGAAATACATAGAAATAAAATCCATTAAAATATGAACAGTAGAAGTGTTGTAAATTAGTGTGTATAATATGGATATTTCTTTATTTTTTTATTCTTTATTTCTTAATTATTATGGTACAAAAGTTAGATTTGTTTGTAATTCATTTCTAGTATTTTATTTCATCTCATTCTATATATAGATTTTAATAAGAAATAAATAAAAAATAAAATATGAAAAATGGGCAATTTAATCCTTATTTGCTTTTATGGTCTAAATCGATATTGTAGACCTCATTGGGATCTATAATTTTTTATACCATTTTATGATTGAAGTTTTCTTTTACTTTATTTTAATTTGTGTTTCCTTTTTTCTAGGTTAACAATAAACATGTCATGCCACTTTTCTTTTTCCCTATGGGTTGCACCTTGATGCAATTTAGACCCTATTTTAGGGGTCAAAAGAAAGTCTGTCAGGATTTAAAGTAATAACAAGGACATTGTTGCAATTGTTTTATATTATTATGTATTTTCTATTTTTGAGTCCATAGTCTAGGGTTTTGCTCCCAATGTTATAAAAGGGGCCTCATAGGGAAAAGGGACAACAACTTTTTGGAAGAAACACAAACCCTACGGGCCTTACCCTCTCTTCTCCAAAATTCCATGCCGCCTTCTTTTCCAATATCCCTCTTCACCCGTTCTCCTATTCGTCTCCTTCCAACCCTAACCCTCTTTTTTCCCTGTCTTTTCTCCTCCTCTCCTCTACCATCACCGGCCACCACCTTTCTAACTCCAATGAATGAGTAATCACAGCCTGCAGCCGCCTGCTGTCGACCTTGACTGCTGCCAACAGCTTGCTGCCGCCCATTCCCTTGCCATCAACCACAACCACCGTCGACGACCTCATTTCGTCCTACACACGTCATTGTTGTTCCTCCCCTCATCGCCTAACAACTCCAACGCCCCTGCGAGCTGCCGCCCAACCAATCCGTGCCTGTCAAACTGATATTGTTCTCTGGTATCTATTATCGAAGTTTGGATCGTTTTTTCTTTACTATTTGTCTGGTTATGTGTATGTTCTGTGCATGGTTTGGAATTCAGACATCTGGAGCTTTCATTTAATTAAATCCAATTATGTTTCTCCTCATGTCAGTATGTTTCATTGGTTTCATTAGTCTACAGTAATCATCTTTGAATATTCTTATTAAGATGAATGTTCTATTGGGTGTCGTTGATGCTCGTCCTCATTACCTGTTAGTCACGCTTGTTTATCTATTTAGGGATTTCTTTATATTCTGTTTTCCTGTGAGGTTACATCTAGTAATCCCAAATATTTCACTGCTTAACACTATTGTTTGGACTTACTTGGGGTAGTGGTTTGAAGCTGCATGTTATGTGGTTCTAGTTTTTATATTTAGGTTTGGATTGTTGCAGTATGTATTAAGTTTATGTGGTTGCATATAAAGTTAGGATAATTTGTGTACCAAGTTTGCGTCAAGTGGTGTCAGAGCGAAAGATCCGAGTCATCTACATTGTCTTGCATTTCACAAAAAAACAAAAAAAATCATATTGCATTTGTTGAGTCCCAAGACCCGTGAGAACCGAACTTCTATGGCTTGCCACCCTGATCCACATCACATGGCGCGACTGGAAGCATTGATAGCAAACTTGGGTGAGGAAATCCGGCGCACTAACACCCGTCTAGAAAACATAGAGAGGACGGTAGCCAATAACACTCAACAGTTGGAAGTTTTGAATTTTGACAGAATGGATAGGGAGTACAAAAGGGAACACAGTAGAAGGGACACTAGCCGCTCTTCAACTTTAAGTAGGCGGGATCATAACCCTCGTAATCCCCAACATCATGGACATGACCCAATTGTCTTTGATCCCAATTCTGAAAGGATGTTAGTGATGAACCATCCCTTCATCTGGAGACGCCGCCTCCCTCAGGTGACGAGGAGGGTGAGAATCGACTACCCTGCAGACGTCGACCTGAAGAACATGATAGAAGGAGCGAGCCTGAGCTGCGTGGTCGACCATACAATCAAAATCAAGATCCTAATTGGGACCGGGGGAATAAGAATTGACGTTGTCGACTTTGATGGACGACGCGATCCAGACATCTTTCTTGATTGGATGAACATTTCTTTATTTGGAAGGAACTGCTGAGTGAGCGGAGAGTCCAGTTTATCACGTTAAAGCTGAAAGGATTTCCCTTACTTTGGTTGAAACGTCTCCAGGAAGAACGTCACCGTCAGGGAAAAGAACGCATTCGTTCTTGGACAAGGATGCAACAAAAACTTCGGGACAAGTTTCTCCCAGAGGAGTACCGACAGAACCTGTACAATCGCCTTCAAAACCTTCATCAAAGAGCACACACTGTTAGGGAATATACTGAAAAGTTCCAAGTTCTGATAGCTCGGAATAACTTAAAAGAAAGCGATTCTCAACTGGTGGCTCGATACACACATGGATTACGAACCAACATCCAAGATGATTTGTACATGTGTGACTGTCGAATAGTAGATGTTGCCCATGATAGAGCTGAGAGGGTTGAAGAGAAGTTATCCAGGAACCTCACACGATGCAATATGATCACAATTGCCTCTACTTCTACCCCCTCTGCACCAAACATCTCTACCGGACAAACTAGGGTGGGCGCACAGTCAACCATCAAATTAGTGGGCCCTATACCACGCACTATTACTGGAAGTACAAGTGCTCATCTCCGACCAGCTCATGCTGGGTCAGGAATTCTCGGGGCTCGACTTGCCATGGGTCCCGATACTTGTTTCAGGTGCCTTCAGAAAGGGCATCGTGCAGCAGAATGTCCCAACCCACGTGTGGCAAGTGCACACTTAGTGCATGACGAATTTTATAATGAGAACACCCATACCAAGGAGAATGAACCAGAAATGGTGACCGGCTACACCGACGTCAATGAGGATTACGAAGAAGTTGAAGTTGAAGCAGAGACCCATGGACCCTTCCTTTTGATTGAACATGATGACTCCATACGTGAAGATGATGCACCTACCGAAAAGTTGGAACATCTTATGCTGGGCCCAAAAGTTGAGAGTGACGATGCTTGGTTAAGGAGAAGCATCTTCCGCACTACATGCGCATCCAAAGGCCACCGGTGTTCTTTAATCATTGATGGGAGAAGTGTGGAAAACTTTGTAGCCCAAGCAATGGTGGATAAGTTGGGATTGCAAACACAACCATTGGATCAACCATATAATATGGCTTGGTTTAAGGGTGGGACTCAAATGCCAATCCAACGTTAATGCCTTGTCAAATTTTCCATAGGACCCGCATATAAAGATGAGATTTGGTGTCATGTTGCACCTATGGATGTGTATCACATCTTACTAGGACGACCTTGGCAGTTTGATCGAGACACAGACCATAAGGGAAGGAAGAACACCTACACATTTTTGATGGACAAGATGCGAATTACCCTCAAACCTCAGCAAGATGCCCCTAGCCCTAGGCAAACAACAACCATTTTTACAAAGGCACTTCGATTGATCGTCAAAATTCTGTAATTGCCCAAACACCACCACACTCAGGTGAGTCACTTGTGGTTCTCCAAGCATCTTCCTTTCAAGGCCAACTCCAAGAATCGCAGGTTGTCTTTGCCCTTATTGGAAAGGAGATTGAGAGTGACATTGTGGATTCCGATAAGGTAGAACCAGATGTCGCTCCGATCATGGAAGAGTATGCAGATATCATGCCAGACGACCTCCCCGAAGGACATCCACCGTTAAGGGACATACAACACCATATAGACCTAGTCCCTGGAGCTAGCCTGCCCAACCTGCCCCACTATCGAATGAGTCCGAAGGAACATGAAGAGATGCAACAGCAAGTAGTGGAACTGTTGAGTAAAGGATACGTACGCGAAAGTATGAGTCCTGTTGTTGTTCCTGCCCTCTTAACTCCAAAAAAGGATGGAACTTGGAGAATGTGTGTGGACAGTCGAGCCATCAACAAGATCACGATAAAGTACCGCTTTCCGATACCTCGACTAGATGACATGCTGGATATGTTGACTGGGGATTGCATCTTCTCTAAGATGGACCTGCGGAGTGGTTTACCACCAGATCCGAATTAGACCTGGAGATGAGTGGAAAACGACCTTTAAGACTCGTGAGGGCCTGTATGAGTGGTTAGTGATGCCCTTTGGCTTGACCAATGCTCCTAGCACCTTTATGCGTATAATGAACCATGTTTTGAGACCTCTTATTGGGAAATTTGTGGTTGTTTATTTTGATGACATCCTAATCTACAGTGGCAACTGGAGCGAACACTTGAGCCATCTACGTCAGGTGCTTACCATCTTAAGAGAACATAAGCTCTTTGTTAACTTCAAAAAGTGTGCATTCCTCTTCAACTCAGTTAACTTCTTGGGTTACATTGTCTCCGTTGATGGTATCAAGGTTGACCCGATTAAAATTGAAGCCATTAAAAGTCGTCCAACCCCTAAGACCCTTACAGAGATACGTAGTTTTTTAGGCTTTGCTTCCTTCTATCGACGCTTTGTGAAGAATTTCAGTAGCCAAGCTGGTGCAATCTCAGACTGCTTACGTGGAGGTAATTTTTCATGGACATTGGAAGCTGAAAAGGGTTTCCAAAAGCTCAAAGAACATTTAACTCAGGCCCCTACTTTGGTTTTACCTGATTTCAACAAGATATTCGAAGTTGATTGTGATGCCTCACATGTTGGTATTAGCGCCGTCCTTAGCCAGGAAGGACGACCCATTGCTTATTTTAGCGAGAAATTGAATGATGCACGCTCACGTTACTCCACGTACGACGTGGAATTCTATGCCATTGTTCAAGCTCTTAAGCATTGGCGCCACTATCTCATCCAACGTAAGTTCATCCTCAATTCTGACCATGAGGCCTTACGCTACCTGCAGTCCCAGAAAAATCTCAACAAAAGGCACGCAAAGTGGGCAAGTTTCTTGCAAGAATACACATTCCATTTGAAACACAAGGCTGGTATTAAGAATTGAGTGGTCGATGCTTTGAGTCGTCGAACCCACCTGGTTGCAGCAGTCATTGTAGAGACCATAGGGTTTGAGCATATCAAAGTATTATATCAAGAGGACCATGACTTCAACAAACCATACCATGAGTGTCTGAATCATCTTACTGATCAGTATCTCCTCCAAGATGGTTATCTCTTACGTGGGTCACAACTTTGCATTCCAGCCACATCATTACGGGAAAGCTTAATTTTGGAATTGCGCGGAGGGGGTCTTGGTGGGCATTTTGGGATTGATAAAACTTTAAACCTCCTTCGAGAGAGATTTTATTGGCCACGATTGAAGAAGGATGTGATGCAGGCAGTTCAATGTTACCAGATTTGTCAACGTTTTAAGGGTCAAAAATAGAACACCGGCTTGTACAGCCCCTACCCATTCCTGTGCGTCCTTAGGAAGACATAACTATGGATTTTGTTATCGGGCTCCCTCAGACTGCGAGGAAAGTGGATTCCGGGTTTGTCGTAGTTGATCGGTTCTCTAATATGGCACATTTTATCCCATGTAGGAAAACATCTGATGCATCTCATATAGTTGATCTTTTCTTTAAAGAAGTTGCCCGTCTGCATGGCATACCGCATTCATTTACGTATGATAGGGACACTAGGTTCTTAGGTCATTTTTGGAGGACATTACGGTCTAAGTTGGGCACTCGTCTACAATACAACACTGCATATCACCCCCAAACTGATGGCCAAATAGAAGTAGTAAACAGATCTTTGGGAAACTTGCTTCGTTGTCTTGCAGGAGAACGACCCACTCAGTGGGACTTAGTCCTTCCTCATACTGAGTTTGCGTACAATAGTTCGTCTTGTCGGTCTACCGGCAAATCTCCTTTTGAATGTGTCTTTGGTTACCCCATTCCTCATGTCCTTGATAGAGTTCCTCTGGATCGACCCCGACGGGCAAGTGCTACTGCGGATGAGTTGGGTGATCATATCCACCTACTCCACCAAGAAATCCATGCCAAACTTCAAGAAACTTCCACTAAATACCAAACCCAAGCCAATACCCACATGAGGAAAGTTGAATTCAAAGAAGGATATTTGGTAATGGCCCATTTTCAGAGAGAGTGTTTCCCTGAGAGAACCCACCACAAATTAAGCCCTAAGAAATTTGGTCCTTTCAAAATCATTAGAAAAATTGGTCCGAGTGCCTATGTCTTGGATTTGCCGCCGGAATTCAGCACCTCGCCAATACTTAATGTATCTGATTTGTACCCATATTTTAAGAAAGACGTAGTTAGTCCAGAAATTCTACCAATGATTTCATCATCGACAACCGTTGCAACTGCACCATCTCCAAATGCGATTGAAGATATATTGGTTGTTCGTGACTTGGCAACACGCCACGACATTACTCGACGCTTCCTAGTACGATGGATGGGATGCTGCTTGGAGGATAGCTCGTGGATCGAAGAACATGAATTGGAAAAGCTTCGCCCTGATCTTTTGCAAAACTACTACCATGCAATCTTGCCCGAGCAAGATTCTCTCCAAATAGGGGGGAATTGATGCAATTTAGACCCTATTCTAGGGGTCAAATGAAAGTCTGTCAGGATTTAAAGTATTAACAGGGACATTGTTGCAATTGTTTTATATTATTATGTATTTTCTATTTTTGAGTCCATATTCTAGGGTTTTGCTCCCAATGTTATAAAAGGGGCCTCATAGGGAAAAGGGACAACAGCTTTTTGGAAGAAACACAAACCCTACGGGCCTTACCCTCTCTTCTCCAAAATTCCACGCCGCCTTCTTTTCCAATATCCCTCTTCACCCTTTCTCCTCTTCCTCTCCTTCCAACCCTAACCCTCTTTTTCCCTGTTTTTTCTCCTCCTCTTCTCTACCATCACCGACCACCACCTTTCTAACTCTAATGAACGAGTAATCACAGCCTGCAGCCACCTGCTCTCGACCTTGACTGCTGCCAACAGCTTGATGCTGCCCATTCCCTTGCCATCAACCACAACCACCGTCGACGATCTCATCTCCTCCTAGACACGTCATTGCCGCTCCTCCCCTCATCGCCCAACAACTCCAACGCTCCTGCGAGCCGCCGCCCAACCAATCCGTGCCTACCAAACTGCTGTTGTTCTCTGGTATCTATTGTCGAAGTTTGGATCGTTTTTTCTTTTCTATTTGTCTGGTTCTGTGTCTGTTCTATGCATGGTTTGGAATTCAGCCATCTGGAGCTTTCATTTAATTAAATCCAATTATGTTTCTCCTCATGTCAGTACGTTTCATTGGTTTCATTAGTCTCCAGTAATCATATCTGAATATTCTTATTAAGCTGAATGTTCCATTGGGTGTCGTTGATGTTGGTCCTCATTACCTGTTAGTCGCGCTTGTTTTATCTATTTAGGGATTTCTTTATATTCTGTTTTCTTGTGAGGTTACATCTAGTAATCCCAAAGATTTCACTGCTTAACACTATTGTTTAGCCTTACTTGGGGTCGTGGTTTGAAGCTGCATGTTCTGTGGTTCTACTTTTTATATTTAGGTTTGGATTGTTGCAGTATGTATTAAGTTTCAGTGGTTGCATATAAAGTTAGGATAATTTGTGTACCAAGTTTACGTCACACCTTCCAGCTCAACCCCATCTAGTGAAAATAGCCAACCAATTTATTTCCACTTGAACCAACCACTTAGAAAGTGACATGTCAGCAAACTCAATCCACTGACGAGTCAATAGAGTCATCTCCCTGATGTTCCTTTTGTAATTGCAAGTTTCTGCTCACCTACAAACTCCAACCTTTTCATCTAACCACCAACTCCTCTTGTCAACTTCGGTCATCCACAACTGCTACACACATTGTCCCCTCACTCCAACGAACCTCCATGATATCCATATTCAAAACAAAACCCATTCAAAAACCCAATATAGCCCCCTATATCACCATGTTTCCCCATTTGCAGAGAGGAAGGGAGAGAGCCGACGACAACCTAGGTGACAATTGAGGTGTGTTAATGGTCGAGAAAAGACCCCCCATCTCTCTAATGAGATCTAGGAGCATGACCTTCTTCTGCAGTTGCATCCATTGTTGCTGCTAAGATCTATTGATCTGGGACATTGATCAACGATCATAGCAAGGAGGTTTCTTTCCTTGGCACTAACCTCCCATCACTCAAGGTAAATTTCCTATATCTTTACCTTCTTTTTCCTCTTGTCACCTTATGCTTCTTCTATTATGATATTCCTTCTCTTCCTTTCATGTTATTAGATCTATATCCCATTTTTTGGGTATGAGAAATTAATTCACAAATCCTATTTTTTGGGTATGAGAAATTAATTCACAAATCCTATCATCCTCGCTCTCATTGTAGAAACTAAAGCAACTCCAAGTCGGATCTCCCTGTTAAAGAACACATCATGCATATACGTACATACATAAGATTTACGAGTTGTTTCAGTTTAAATCAAAGTATGTATGCTTCTAGATCATTAATGACAAGAAAGGTATCCGTTTGAAAATCAAATTCATATCAGAGCAAGGCAAAAATTCGAAAACAATCATTATAGCAAGTGACAAGACAAAGAAAATAGAGGTTTAGAGATTACATTCGAAGCATCATGTTGTAGGAATCCCTTAGAGATACAACACCCCCACTTTACAAGTGCACATGACCTTAGAATGACGCTCCCAAGGTACAACAGATCCATGCTCGTCGACGGTGCACATTGTGCTTAGGTGTCCTCGAAAGTCACCTTCCTAGATGAAGTCTAAGATTGTGAGAGGGAGAAGGGATGGTGGGAATGAGAATCCTAGTCCACTACTTTGAGAGTGGTACTTAAAACTATTGGGGAGGTTATGTAGTGAGAGAGGATAAAGGGATGGTTCCTTTGGAATTCAAATCAATCTGTGGTTACAAAAAATGGACTTGATCTTTATTTCACGTCAAACCATGCCACGTTGTTGCTACGGTCGCACCACGCCCATGCTCGTGCTTGAGACTATGCCCGTTCATGTGCTCGACCCGACCCGGCATGGCATGATGTGATAGATGGGCATGCATGCATGTGTGTGGTGGTCCAAAGTTCTCTCTAGTCTGTTTCTAGACTTGTCTTAGGACTTCACTAAAAATCAGGTACCAGTTTTGATACCCCACGATGTGGGATTAAATAGTACCCCCACATGGATGAAACATTGAATTTCAAGAATTGAGTTACATTAATACAATTTGATATTGATCATCAAGTTATATCAAACATCCCAACTAAGTTAATTCCATTAATCCCCCATGAATTCACTGTTGCAACATTAATGAATTTGAATTACCCTCTTAAGTGTCATTTTTATGTTGTAGACGAGAAATTGGGATCAATCTAAGAAAAATAACCACATAATTAATTAATATAATTTTAGTTTGAGTGGTTTTATGTTTATTTAACCTGGAAAATCTGTGGGTCGAAATCAAGGAGGTAAAGGAACAACCTAGGTTTAAGTCTATCAAATTTAATATGTAGTTATCGAGGCAGTTTTTTTGGTATTTTTAATGTAATTTTTGATAGCAAATGCAAATGACAATCAATTTTAAGGATTAGAAAACTAATAACAATCAAACAATGTCCAAAAATCACAAAACTTAGCCTGGTTTTAATTATGATGAATAGATACTATGCATTTTTTTGGAATTTTTGCATGCAAGATGAGTATTTTATGAATTAATGATTGTAGACAATGTGAATCACACTAATTAATTGTAATAAATATAAGCCTACTTATTTTTTGGGAATAAAATTAAATAAGATATATCAATATGTAATCTATCTCAGAAAAATCCTAAACCGAAAAATGCGAAATTGAATACCTATTAAAAATTAAATAATATAATACACAAAATAATTTTTGCAAAGAAAAATATGCATGCAAATAAAATGATTTTTGGACACAATGTTGAATACAACTAAATCTATGATCAGTGAATTTTTGGCAAATTTTCGAATAGCAGGTAATTATCTATGAATTTACAGCCTCAATTGGACAAAATGTCTAATGTACAACACAAGAATAATTGTTAAAATTCAACCACAAATCATAAAAGTGATATTCACATTCCATGTATAAATAATTCATTGAAGAACAATGTTTGAATTTTTAAATAATAAAATGATGCAAAAGTGAGGTTCAAATCACATACAAAAGTCAGGGTTCTCACTGTAAATTATAATAATAAAATACAAAAATGCAGAACAAGAATACTGATGCAATACCTAAAACCAGAGGGGGGTTTTCACAAAATTTCAAGGATGGCGCATGTTGGACATGCGAGCCCACGGCGAGCCATTATGCAGTAAATGTTATTGCAATTCACTCCTTGATCTGAAATAAAGAGTACATAGTTTGCATAATAGGTCCCTTAGTACGATTAGGGTTATGTATCATGGCCGTCTTAATGATCATACAGTTGTTGATTCAATTATTGAATCATAGAGGCTGGTGCTTAGATGAATATCTAATGAGTTAGATTGAGGACTCGTCAAGCACCGTCAAATGATTATTAAGAGATGATCTCCAGCCTGAGTAGGAGATGGCAATCCTATCTCAGTTAGGCTAATATCTGACCGACCTCTTGATGCAGGTCCTCTGCATAGGAATAGAGATTCGGAGGTGTCAGATTAGTTAGGTCAAAGAGTTGACTTAACGAGATCGAGATAACCAAAGTCCTATATCGTATGCTGTCACGATACAGGCACACATCCTCTGACCGGAGACAGATGTGTTACTATATGTTTGAGTATGTACATTTGGCAGACCAATAGGTTGATGACCTAATCAAGGTCTATACACCGGCGCGCTGGTGTGCATATAAGGGCATATGAGTAATACGATCTCTCAAAGGGATCATACAGGTTCAGTTACTGAACCGGAAGACATGAGCTCACTCATGAGATATTTGGAAGAATCAAATTCCATGCGCATGGTCGTCTCGCTTTAGAAGCTTGACTGAATTTGTAGGTTTGATATATACTTTTAGAAAGTATATGATCAAGACCTAGGTATGATATATGCTTTTGGAAAGTATATGATCGATACCGACTTCCAATGATCGAATGAGAAACTTACTGATAAAACCCTGAAGTAGGCAGTGTAAAGTTGATCTAATACTTCGGATTTAATCTGAGTCTTCCAGTATGCAGGATGTACAGGTGTTGGGAATACCTGAGGGTGATGTGATCATAAACGATTGTATAACCATGACGCTTCCATTCCTAGGGAGTGATGAAACGGGTCTGGATTTTAGTGACTCCTCTCAGTAGAGAAGTAATCTGATCTTAGTCCAAATGTTAGGACATTGATCTGAATGTGATTCAGATTCAATGAGAAGATTAGATTTGCGGTCTTGATTTAATCAAGCATCTATGGGAGGCCCGAGATCTGGATTTGAGATGTGATCTCATTATCCATGTCACTATACGTGGAACAATACAATCGCCCTGTCCTTATCTCCAAGTATTCGCGGAGAAAGCGCATTATCTATGAAAGAGTTCGTGGATAATTCTATTGTTGATATATGTATCCGAGCATTGAGAAAATGGATAATTAAATGTGATTTAATTATCAACATTAATATGAATTTGATTCATATTATAAAGAGAGTTATCTTAGATAATTAAATGTGATTTGATTATCAAAGATGTGAATAATGTGAATGTGATTCATATTATTTGAACACATGAGATAAAGAGATCCAAGATGATTAAATATGATTTAATTATCAAGGATAAGAATAATGTGGATAGTAATATCCAATTATTCATAATATATTATAAACGTGATTTATAATGTATTAGAGAGAGCTAATTATAATTTATATGTGTTGATTAATTGTTATGTGTATTGGATACACATTGTGTAATTAATTGACAATGTAAATTACATGTTGTTTTGGGATGTGAATTTGATTCACAATTTTTCTATGGCAAGATTGCAATATTCTCAAATATAATTGTGAATTATTTTTGAAGAATAAAAAGCCAACAAAAGTTGTTGGAAATAAATAGAGGAGATTTTCAAGGAGATATACAATCTCATGGATTTCCATGAGATTGCTCCCTCCATGGAAAGAGGGGGCGACACATCATTCCCAAAAGGAATGTGTGGCCGTCCACATGGAAAGTGCATGGAGATGAAATCTCCATGCACATTCTCTCCTTATTTATTGAATTGATTTTGGATTAATTTGTATTTGATTTTGTCAAATATATTTTGATCTAAATTTGTTGGTTTTACCAACAACAATCTTAGCCATTGGATTGACATAAATCAATCTCACCCATTGATTTTATATGTCCCATGGATTGAGATCCATGGATCCCAAAACCCTATAAATAGAGAGGCATACCCATGCTCTCTCTTTACACACATAATGCTTGAGAAGCATCTCTCTCTCCCTCTCTCTTTCTCTTTAGAGGTCAGCCCTCTCTCTCCCTCTCATGGCCGTCCACCATGGATGCCATGGAGAGGTTCTCCATCGCCGCAGCATCGTCGTTATGCTGCCCGTTCTTCTGCTCGTGGATCTCCGTATCCTTCGGTGCACCTCGCTCGTGAAGAAGATGTTGGATCTCGTATGTCGAGATCAGGAGATCCGCCGCTTGGATCATCAACATGGATTGCGAGAAGCACGCGGTTCATCCCCGCGCTCGCAAGCGTCTCCTTCGTCGGATCGGACTTGAGACAGGAGGTCTCTTCGTTTAGAGACTTGATCGCAACCACGCTTCAAGAGGTAATCCTATTACTTGTTTGTGGTTTAGACGAGACGATCCGAGAAGTGTTCTTGGATCATGTGGTCTCGTCGTAATAAAATTTTAAATTCCGCTACATCGAGCAACTAGTGCGACTAGTCACTCCTCGTCGTATTCGATATGACGCTCACGCTTCCGTGATGCGCTTGAGGATCTAACCATATCCTTCAAGTGGTATCAGAGCCTTAGGTCGACGGTTTCGAATAGTGATTCGCTAACCGAGGACGACTTGGGTTCGCTAAGGTCGCGAAAAATTTTTCATCGCATTTGTTTTCGCAGATCTGTTTAGTAAATAAATTCGGCACTGTTTAGATTGTTTAAACACAAATTTTATACCTGGATTTTGTTCCCCATTAAATAAGGAAACCATAGGATCTGAGTTTGCGTAAATCGGATTTCGTTGCTCTAGATATGGTAGTTTTAATGAACATGTATGCACTGTTGCGGGAACTGTGAATCTGAACGTGATTAAAGTGTTAATTACTGTTTAGACTTGCCTCGAAATGCGTGAAACATCACTTAGGTTCTGTCCTAAATCAAATTAGCAAACTTTAGAAATTGACTTTGCTTAATTTGGATTTAATATGATTGAGATATGCCAATTTTAGTAAGTAGGGGTCACTGCTGAAATTGCTTTCCTAATCTAGAACCAAGTGATGGTCAATTAGTGAAATTAATTGTTAATTTCGTAAAATAATCTTGAAAAATATTTGTGAAATATTGAAACATGATTATTTGCCTAATTGACTTGGCCCCAACCAATTAGTTGATTAGATTTGATCTAAACCTTAATTGGAATTACAACCATTAAACTTCTTGCTTGAATAGGACTTGGGAATTTGCCTAGCAAATTTCCTTAAAATCAAAATTGTTTTGATTACTATATGGTATAATTTCGGTTGAAGAACCGATGATCATCTCAAGTACAAAATAATCAATTTGGCATTATCCTTTCCCGAGGTGGATATGGTGTCTAGTCGGGGATCGCTGGTCAGCGGGTTGCAACGTATGTGGTCCGCCCCACTCCCGTCGGTACTGGCCATGACAGCGGGTAGGGCCGGGATAATGTCCGAGGGATTATGATGTATTTTTCTAATTATTAAAATACGAATTAATACGTACTTTGAGAATAATACCATATATATATTCAAGCATAAAATTAAGTTTGATTGATTAAATTGGATTGATAATTAATTTAATATGATTAAGTTAATTATATCCAATTAAGAATACTCTAATATGATTAGAGTTGATAATTCCCTTGGAAGAATTAATTATATGAATGTGATTCATAGTAATTAATTAAATTTGAATAAGAGGTGGAGGATCACATAAGTGACATCCATGGTCTCCCGTCAAGGCGAAGGGTTTCCGTCGCCAGGGATTGTATATAGGAGACGCCTGTACGAAGTGACAGCTCCTATATGCAAGCGCATCTGGATCGGACTCTTTGCTTCTCGAAAGAGTAAGGCCGTATGCGTAGTGACCCCAATATCGGATCCTCATATTATTGGGGCGATATTGGATTGCGCATAGAGAGTTCTATTCCTGTTGACGGTTGGTTCAATTAATGACGGGTCAACATCACCTTAGGGGTGGTGGGCCCGGGTATTAAAGACCGAATTGGGAGATGCAAGTTGGACTTGCAAGGCGGAATGTGTTCCCGCTTCTTTTTATCTGAGTTGCAGTTTCTCATATTATTGGGATGTAACAAAGATAAGGAAGGAGATCCCAGATCTTGCTTGAGATATAATGGTAAGTATATCTCTTACATTGAAAGTGATTAAGGGAATGAACTTTCATTGTTGACATGGCAAGACAACTTTGATATAAAAATTCCTAAATCAAAGTAAATTAAATATTTATATATATATTTATGCAAATTTCTTATTTCAGAGAATCCTTCATTAAACCCACTCAATATTATACTCAATAATAACCAGTAAAATATCATGGATAGACTCTTGATCCAGATATTGTACTTGCAGTTGGACACATAATGTATGTGGTTTCAATGTGCAAGTTTCCTCATAATAATGAGGAATGACAATTGAGTAGATAATAGGACTTCAAACCTAGGGTTTGGATGTTTCTATGATCTTGATATCATCAAATGTACTTTGGAAGTGACATGTTGATGATGATCGCAATTGTCAAATTAATCCTTATAAAATCAATAAAGATATTCTGGCATACATATGTGCTCTCAACATTCAATCATGAATGACATGGTTCTCTGCATCATGCAGAATGGTGGCTCTATAAGAAGATGATGTATTCAAATTGTTTGAATACCTACCTGAACCTATATTTTAAGAGTTTAGATGGATGTAGATGATGAGTGTCATCATTCTACTGTCTATACTCTAGTCATTCATGAAGCTTCATAATATTCATATTGTATGAACTTAAATGAAGTTTGTGTAAATGTTGAAATACTCTTATATTGAAATTTTTAACATAAGAGGTCCTTAGTCTTAAGCAATAGTTGCTTATAGATAAAGGGAGCGCAGTGGAAGCATGGGTTGGACCCAAGTAAGAAATATAGTCAAAAGGTTGATTGTATTTCTGTAACTTCCATATGACATTTAAAGAGTTGAATGAATGCCAATACTGCAATAAGTTGATGTGTTGATAGTATGACTATCAAATCTGTCTAGAATCCTTAGAGAAGGAATCAGATAGTGCATCAGATTAATCTACATATAATCATTGATATTGACTTACTTATTTGATAAGATAAAGTCTAATAATTGTATCTCAATTTTCTAATGACACTTGTAATTGGTTGCATCTGTATTAGAATAATTTGATCTTAAGGTTTATTGATCATCATGTTGGGAGTGATGCAAGTGTTGCAACAATTTCCATTGGATCAATGAACTTCATATTTTCAGTGGGAGCCCTTAGTCTTAGAGAATGTCTCTATGACCTAGATATTAGAATATACTCATTGTTTATTTCTAATTGTTGGATATAGACATGAATTCTGTAATAAATCTATCATAAAGAGTTATGATGGAGATATTTCAGATAGTAATCTAGTGGACTCTATTAAATTAGAAAATTAATGAATAGTTCATTAAGATTTCTAATACTGAAAATTAAACCTATAAAGATCAATAGGAGGACAAAGATCATTTAACAATGATCTGGCATCAAGTTTTTGGACATATGTCTGTTGATGAGATCAATGGACTACTAAGACATGAAACTTTAGATTGTCTAAAGATTCAAATCTCACATACTTGTGAATATTGTATTCAAAGTAAAAATGTCCAATACACCCCTCTTTGGGAAAGGTGTAAGATGTTAAGGTATTCAAGATCTCATACATATTAATGTGTGTGAATCATCTATATCAAAATAAACATTGTGGATATGTGATATCTATTGGTGATTATTTGTGATATGAGATTTCTTCTCTTCACTTAGAAAACTTTGAAATGTTCAAAGATTTCACAATTTTTGGTTTAGAACCAAAGTTTGATGAAAGATGAAATGAATTTGATCTAATCAAGGTAGCATGTACCTATTAGATAAATTCAAGAAATACCTTATGGAGATATGAATATCATTTCCTATCTCAATCCTCCTAATTAACCTTAACTCAATGGAGTTGTAGGGAGATACAATTGATCATGTGTGACATGATTTGATCAATGATTAATCCTAGCATAATTATCTCTTAGTTTCCAAAGTATATATGTAGTAGAGACTACATTATATACTTAATAAGGTTCCATGCTTGAAAGCTGGAATCTAGCACTAGAGAGTGCTACTTCATTAGGAAAATAAAGGATGGTATTGTATACCTACTTTATGACCTTGAGATTCTTAAAGGATCTCTTCTCTGAGAATGTGATTCTTAGAGGATGACTCTCTTAAGAATCAAGATAAAAATGAAGTAAAGGAACTCATTTAATCTTGAGAAGATAATGAGGCTCCTAAAATTGGAAACTAAAAGGACAAAGATGAAACACTAATACCTCTTCAAATAAGTTTGAGGATGGATTCCATGTGTCAGAGAAATCTGACAATGATCGGATTTCATGTGATGAAATTCCTGAGGATCATAACATGGAAAGATGGATGTTAGCAATAAAGGTCTAATGTAGACTTCATATACAAGTGTTGTATATGGACCCTCGAGGATCCACCTATATGGGCCAGACCCATTAAGGTGTAAATGGATCTTCAAGAGAAAGAGGGAACCTGATGAGAAGGTATAGACCTTCAAAGCACGGTTCGTAGCCATGAGCTACACACCGAAGAGAAGACATCGCTTGCGATGAGACTTGCTCTCCAGTGACCTTGCTTCAACCCATCAGAATATTGCTAACTATAGCTACACAACTTGACTATGACATCTTCATGATGTGAGTCAAGATTGTATTCCTCTATGAATACCTCTTTGAGGATATTCATATGAACTGGCCCCAAGGCTTTGTGGTTGAGGAAAGCAAGGTGTGCAAGCTAAAGAACTCCATCTTTGGACTCAAAATAAGCTTCTTGTAGTTGGAACATAAGATTTGATGAAATTATAAATGTTATGATTTCAGATAAAATCTTGATGAACCATGTGAAGCTTAGTGGGAGTGCCATTGTGTTCATCGTGCTAAATGTAGATATTATTCTAATCATTTGGAATGATATAAGAATAAATAATAAGTGTTTTATAATTTGGTTGTTCCATACCTTGAGATACGATCTCAAGGATACCTCTTAGATCTTAATTCTGAAGTCGTTCAGAAGCAAAGAGAAGAGGGTATTGGGACTGTCGCATTGGTAGTACACCTTGGACTTATTCCATTTTCTGGAAAATTCCAAGAAAGGCTTCCTTCCCTTAAGATGTGGTAGTGACCTGTCTAAAGGGATAGCACCTCAAAGAGTTGAGGAAGTGAATGCTAGAACTGCTTGCACTTGTGCATCAGTTATGAGAAGCTCAGTATATGCTAGATGTGTACAAGAACCAGATGTCTGCCATGCAGTGGGAGTAGTAAACTGTTACTAATCCTACTATGGAGATAAAACACTTGATTGTAGTAATAATAATATCTTCAAAGATGATAAAACTTAGAGATAGTGATCTCAAGGTCTTATCTTCAAAAGTTTAAGATCTTGTAGATAGTGATCTATAAGGGTCTTAACTGTAGATACCTTAAGAGATAGAGATCTCCAGGAATGAAGGTATTCTGATAAGGATTATGGGAATACTGGTTATGATAATTAATAAGATGTAGTGTCAAGGACACTAAGACCGACAAAATTGAGTATCGGTTGCATGAGATGCATATTCGCATTGGATGCGAGCACTGTTACTAGGAGATATGCAAGTGCCGTAAAAGGACTTGGCGTAGTCTCTTGGGAACGGAGTGACTGATCAGACTTACCTAGCTATTTTCTAAAATAGCCTATGATTGTCACATGAGTGTGGGTTTAAATGATTAGCCCATTAATGGCTCTTTGGGCTAGTGGGAGATTGTTGGACATGCGAGCCCACGGCGAGCCATTATGCAGTAAATGTTATTGCAATTCACTCCTTGATCTGAAATAAAGAGTACATAGTTTGCATAATAGGTCCCTTAGTACGATTAGGGTTATGTACCATGGCCGTCTTAATGATCATACAGTTGTTGATTCAATTATTGAATCATAGAGGCTGGTGCTTAGATGAATATCTAATGAGTTAGATTGAGGACTCGTCAAGCACCGTCAAATGATTATTAAGAGATGATCTCCAGCCTGAGTAGGATATGGCAATCCTATCTCAGTTAGGCTAATATCTGACCGACCTCTTGATGCAGGTCCTCTGCATAGGAATAGAGATTCGGAGGTGTCAGATTAGTTAGGTCAAAGAGTTGACTTAACGAGATCGAGATAACCAAAGTCCTATATCGTATGCTGTCACGATACAGGCACACATCCTCTGACCGGAGACAGATGTGTTACTATATGTTTGAGTATGTACATTTGGCAGACCAATAGGTTGATGACCTAATCAAGGTCTATACACCGGCGCGCTGGTGTGCATATAAGGGCATATGAGTAATACGATCTCTCAAAGGGATCATACAGGTTCAGTTACTGAACCGGAACACATGAGCTCACTCATGAGATATTTGGAAGAATCAAATTCCATGCGCATGGTCGTCTCGCTTTAGAAGCTTGACTGAATTTGTAGGTTTGATATATACTTTTAGAAAGTATATGATCAAGACCTAGGTATGATATATGCTTTTGGAAAGTATATGATCGATACCGACTTCCAATGATCGAATGAGAAACTTACTGATAAAACCCTGAAGTAGGCAGTGTAAAGTTGATCTAATACTTCGGGTTTAATCTGAGTCTTCCAGTATGCAGGATGTACAGGTGTTGGGAATACCTGAGGGTGATGTGATCATAAACGATTGTATAACCATGACGCTTCCATTCCTAGGGAGTGATGAAACGGGTCTGGATTTTAGTGACTCGTCTCAGTAGAGAAGTAATCTGATCTTAGTCCAAATGTTAGGACATTGATCTGAATGTGATTCAGATTCAATGAGAAGATTAGATTTGCGGTCTTGATTTAATCAAGCATCTATGGGAGGCCCGAGATCTGGATTTGAGATGTGATCTCATTATCCATGTCACTATACGTGGAACAATACAATCGCCCTGTCCTTATCTCCAAGTATTCGCGGAGAAAGCGCATTATCTATGAAAGAGTTCGTGGATAATTCTATTGTTGATATATGTATCCGAGCATTGAGAAAATGGATAATTAAATGTGATTTAATTATCAACATTAATATGAATTTGATTCATATTATAAAGAGAGTTATCTTAGATAATTAAATGTGATTTGATTATCAAAGATGTGAATAATGTGAATGTGATTCATATTATTTGAACACATGAGATAAAGAGATCCAAGATGATTAAATATGATTTAATTATCAAGGATAAGAATAATGTGGATAGTAATATCCAATTATTCATAATATATTATAAATGTGATTTATAATGTATTAGAGAGAGCTAATTATAATTTATATGTGTTGATTAATTGTTATGTGTATTGGATACACATTGTGTAATTAATTGACAATGTAAATTACATGTTGTTTTGGGATGTGAATTTGATTCACAATTTTTCTATGGCAAGATTGCAATATTCTCAAATATAATTGTGAATTATTTTTGAAGAATAAAAAGCCAACAAAAGTTGTTGGAAATAAATAGAGGAGATTTTCAAGGAGATATACAATCTCATGGATTTCCATGAGATTGCTCCCTCCATGGAAAGAGGGGGCGGCACATCATTCCCAAAAGGAATGTGTGGCCGTCCACATGGAAAGTGCATGGAGATGAAATCTCCATGCACATTCTCTCCTTATTTATTGAATTGATTTTGGATTAATTTGTATTTGATTTTGTCAAATATATTTTGATCTAAATTTGTTGGTTTTACCAACAACAATCTTAGCCATTGGATTGACATAAATCAATCTCACCCATTGATTTTATATGTCCCATGGATTGAGATCCATGGATCCCAAAACCCTATAAATAGAGAGGCATACCCATGCTCTCTCTTTACACACATAATGCTTGAGAAGCATCTCTCTCTCCCTCTCTCTTTCTCTTTAGAGGTCAGCCCTCTCTCTCCCTCTCATGGCCGTCCACCATGGATGCCATGGAGAGGTTCTCCATCGCCGCAGCATCGTCGTTATGCTGCCCGTTCTTCTGCTCGTGGATCTCCGTCTCCTTCGGTGCACCTCGCTCGTGAAGAAGATGTTGGATCTCGTGTGTCGAGATCAGGAGATCCGCCGCTTGGATCATCAACATGGATTGCGAGAAGCACGCGGTTCATCCCCGCGCTTGCAAGCGTCTCCTTCGTCGGATCGGACTTGAGACAGGAGGTCTCTTCGTTTAGAGACTTGATCGCAACCACGCTTCAAGAGGTAATCCTATTACTTGTTTGTGGTTTAGACGAGACGATCCGAGAAGTGTTCTTGGATCATGTGGTCTCGTCGTAATAAAATTTTAAATTCCGCTACATCGAGCAACTAGTGCGACTAGTCGCTCCTCGTCGTATTCGATACGACGCTCACGCTTCCGTGATGCGCTTGAGGATCTAACCATATCCTTCAAGACGCACATCACAAGCTCCCTTGGGTTGTTGGACCTGGTGAGGAATATGGCAGAGTAGGAGGGGGTCGTCAGCGAATGTCCCCACGCATGCATATGAAGATCACGTGGGGTGCTTATGTACAGAAGTTCCCCCAAACCACGCGCATCTGACATGGGAGGGGCCTCGGGCTTTGAGCCCGGTGAAGGAGAGGAGTCGAGGTAGGGCGCAACTCTGTGCTTGAAGGTGTCATGAGTCATGACAATGAAGAGCAGAGCGCAGGTAGAGGAGCACCTGGAGCTGGAGGAGGCGGCTCAATGGCGTGGCTCCACTCGTTGGATTTGGGGGCCCCTGGAAGCTGAAGCCGTCGAAGGAGTTGGAGGAGTCCAAGAGCTGGGGGCATTGTTAAGGAAGCTGGACCGATTCAGGACATCCACCTCCGACCATGGAGCCACGGATGTTGATGGAGAGGACAAGGTGGAGGCACTCCGATGGCGGTGAGGCAGTGACGAGCAGAGCAGGCTGGAGTCGAAGGCGGAGTTGATGGTGCTCGGAGGCACGAAGGGAAATGCGGTGGAATAGATGATCGGGGAAGGTGGAGGATAGTGGTTCGAACTGTCTCTACGGCCGAAGGTCGGAGCGAGCCGAAGGTTGAAAGTGTAGATGGAAGGCCAATTGATGGACTACATAGGATTATGTAATTTCTTCTCTCCCTCTCATTGGAACAAGGATCCAATCGAGTGCCTTATTAACACAACACATGTATTTTGGGTTGTTGACTAGTGCGTCCGTCAAGAGAGCCCAGAGTTGTCTAAACTTGTTTTCCTAGGAGTACATCGGAGTGTGTCTCTTTTGAGCACATATTGTACCTTCGATACACAGACTTGTATCACCATATGATGTAGAACCCTTTTTTGGTGCTATCCTGACTCCTAGTCCTCATAGCTTTGGTCCAAGTGGACACTTTGAAATGGTTGGGAGCACACCCCTTTGGTAGAAGCTCTTTGAGTTTGTATTTGTGATGAGAGAGCCTTTCTTTATATTTGAATGAGATAACTTCTTATGAAATTTATTTCATTAATGGTTGTCTAACTCAACTACTTTTACCAAGTTGGCACACATTGATCAACAATTAATTAAGTTCAATCAAAACCCTGTCACATAGGTTCTATATCAAGAGATTAGTACCAGAACCTTGTTCTCGTACTAGCTAAGGATCTTGACTCTCAAGTTTCATGAAGACTTCATCTATTTTATCCCATCCTCGAGCATCATAAAATCGAGTCCAAACTCAAATCCCTCATCCCAGTTCCTCAAATGAAATTTCAACTCATCTCATCATAACTGTAGTCATGCAAATGAGGTGCGTATCATATTATTTTAAGGTAGAGACTAAGTATGCAATATAGAACACACATCATTCAAACTAGAGAAATGTGAATAATTAAGTTATAGACCATAATGACTAAGGCTGATTAAATCAGAATCTTAAAACCTCATACACAAAGTGTCCTTGAACTTCACAAGTCTTATGTTAGAGTGTAGGTGTCAGGGATACATCCAAGTAAAGAATGCATGAATGAAATGCAAGTGTGCAAAATGTTTTTTTATATTTTTTTGCAAGATTATTTTGTTTTTTTGTTTTTGTTTTAATGAAAAAAATTTAAAAAGAAGCCTATTTTCAACACATTAGTTACACATAAAATTGGACACATACATTGTTACTTGCAAAACTCTTTTTTTAATGTTTTTTTATGTAAGTTATACACTCCATAAATAAAATATAAACTGAAGTGAAAGTACGAGCTATGGGTAAAACATATACAAAGTATATACACCCCCCATACTTAGCGAGTGATATGTCCTCAGAGAACAAGAAGGGTAGAGAAGACATAGCTCAGGCTAAGCATAAGACAATGAAAAAGAAAAGGAAAAATATAAGGTAGTCCACCCCTTGTACTTAGGCTCTGAATAGTATAAGTAGAGAAGAATAGTGAAAATGTGGTCGATGAGGGCACAAGTGGATGAGGAGAGTGAAGGACATGGTAAAATCCTTAAGCACGTGATATAAGCGTGAGGATCACCTCGTATGATATTGAGAGAAACTAGTCGCATTAGTTGCTTGAGGCAGTGGAATTTTAAAAAGGTAATCTGATGAAACTCACAAGATCCAAGAACGCTTTTCAGACCGTTTCATCTAAACCATAAACAAGTATTAGGGTTACCTCTTGAAGCGTGGTTGTGATCGAGTCTTTAAATGAAGAGACCTCGTGTCTCAAGTCCGATCCAACGGAGGAGACGCTTCTGAGCGTGTTGATGAAACACGTAATTCTCGCAATCCATGTTAATGATTCAAGTGTCAAATCTCTTGATCTCATCACACAAGATCTGATATCTTCTTCACGAGAGAGGCGTACTGAAGGAGACAAAGATCTATGAGAAAACAATCCAGCAACATAATGGCGAGGTTGCGATAATGGCAACTCTCACTAGGGCTCCACGGTGAACAGTACAATGAGAGAGATAGAGGGAGTTGGATTGTAGAGAGAGAGAGAGAGCATATCGATGTTCTCTTGATGTAACTTAAAGAGCAAGGGGTGCATCTTCTTATATAGTATTTTGAGAGTTCCTGGATAATAATCCATGGAAAACACAAAATAAATGGATGAGATTGATTTGTGCTTCTTTCAATGGCCAAGATTTTTTTTGTAAAAACACAACAACAGTTAATATAATTTAGACTAAATATATATTGAAAAATCAATATAAATCAATCCCAAATTAAATCAATCAAGCATGGATATTATGGAATGGAGATTGCCTCCTTCCATAACATGGGAGTGGACGACCACCCTTACCTAATGGTAGTTGGTGGCCCTCCACCTTCCCAATTGGGAAGAGGCCAATCTCATGTAATCTCATGAGATTACATTATTCCATGGAAATCTCCAAGATTTACATAAACACTTGTTGTAAATTAATATACAAAAATAATCATAAATTTTTTATGAATATTACAATATTGCCATTGGAAAATTGTGAATCACATTCTCAACCTAAGGTAAAATGTGATTTACGTTTTCAATTAATTATTCAATGTGAATCCAATTCTCAACAATAATAAATCAACAAATATAATTAATAATATGCTCTCTTCAATATATTATAAATCCAATTTATAATATATTTGAATAATTTAGATAGTGTTATCCATATTATTCATATATATGATAATTAAATCACATTTAATCATCTTGAATAATTAAATCAAATTTAGTTATCTAAGATAACTCTCCTTGTAATATGAATCAAAATTATATTATTCATCATATATAAATCATATTTAATTATCAGCTTTCTCAATCCCTGTATATATACATACATATATATATATATATATATAAACAATGAAATTATCCTTGAACTCTTTCAAGGATAATGCACTTTCATGGAGGATACTTGGAGATAAGCATAGGGATATTGTATTGTTCCACATATAGTGAGTTGGATATCGAGATCACATCTCAAATCCAGATCTTGTAGGTCTCTCATAGATGCTTGATTAAATCAAGACCACAAATCTAATGTTCTCATTGCATCAGAATCACATTCAGATCAATGTCCAACATTTGGATGAAGATCATCCATTGATTTTGTACTATCCATGGATTGTTATTAATGGACAATCTCGGTGCGTCGTTGCGAGGTCGGAGAAGAGAATGGGCTCCAAGTACCATGCGCCTTACAAAATTTGACCCATTTGGGGGTCTTTTGGCTCATATCCCTGCAAGTAGGTTTACACACAAAAAATGGAGTTCTGGAGCCCTTATTGGCAAAGGGATGCGGCTGGTGGGGCATGTGGGAGCTCTTTGGCAAACACTGGCGGATGGAGAGATGGGATCCTGCTCCTGAGAGAAACAGGTTGGATTGAGTGGTGCAGGAAAAAGATCAGATGATGGGGAAGGTCTAGAGGGATGATGAATCTCGGATTCATCACTCAAAATCTCATTTATTAAGCTCAATTCCCTCAAAATCAACAGCATATCTGCATCTATTCTGCATAATTAGCATTCATGCATGTTTTCATAAGAATGGCGTGTTATCCATCATTTTTTTTGCACAAAATAAGAAGCCAAAAATCCAAGCCAAATTTGATCTGTAAATAGCCTAACTTCCCGGATTTTTAACTCCTTCATGCTAATACTGCATAACCCAAAACCACCTCCACTGTGTACATATCACTAATCAAAATAAATGAAAAATACAAAAAAATCACTAACCCAAATAAGTGGACCAAAAACCCAAACCCTAGTTTCAGGATTTTCGGACTAAAAGCCACATATCTTCTCCATCCAGTATCCGATTTGATCCTACTTACTTTTGAACTACTATACATTCAATTACCTTCAAAACAAAACCAAGTTCAAGTGAATCGGAGCTCGTATGTGAAAGTTGGGTTTTGGGCCTCTTTTGTACATTGTATATTTTAGCGGTGTTCGACTCGTATTTTATGTACATATTTTATTAATCAATAAAAATTAAAAAAAAATTAGATTAAGGTGTTTTTATTTGTCTTTGATTTTTCTGTATTTTTCCGGATTTTTTATCTTGTTTAAAAATGAGAAAAAAAATTAGAAAACCAAAAATCAAGGTATTATATGTACATAGGATACCCCAAAAATTCACTTTTTACATTTGACCGATTTTGGATTTGATGTCTTCATAAAAGTTGTAGATCTCGTCGAGACGAGCATTTTTCGTGAAGGAATTTTTTCGATCCGAGGTCATTTACTATTTCTTTTTAAATTTACAAAACCTTTCTCTACGATTTTTCTGGTGCTGACACGTGGCAGCCCCAGAGGCCGCCACATGTTAGCGATTTTTGGGCGTTTTTTAATTCATTTTTATAAATAATAAAAAAAGTAAAATTAAAATCACCGCACGTGCTCCGCACGTGCCGCGCCCCACTCTCTCACGCCCCTGCCATGTGGCCTTAGCAGGGCCGGCCGATCTCGGCCGATCGGACGGCCCCTGCCCATTGTCCTCCTCCCGCGCCCATTCCCCTGAAACCTCCGCCACCACCTCCTCTATCTCTGCCAACTACTTCCCCGTCATCTCGCAACGGCCCAACCACTTCCCTATCTTCGCCAACCATCTCCCACCGGCCGCCTTCCTCGTACCTTATTTAAAGACCTCGACGCCCCTCCCTCGACGATTATCCGCCGCTTGCACGAAAAAGCAAGGGCCCGGGGTGACAGGCCGGCCCTCCTCCATTGCGACGAGATCCGAGGATCTCGCGACCCTCGTTGCAGACGTGGAACTCCTTCCCCGATGACCTGCTGCAGCTCCGCCTCCTGCGTCGAGCCCACAACTCCGCCATCCCCCTTCACTACTTCTCCGCCTTCAACGATCGTCTTCTCCGACAATGATAGACCCCCTACGACTTCATCTTCGAATACCCCCGTCAATGACTCCATGACTTCAACCTCCTCCATCTTCATCTTCATCCGACCAACGCCTCATTCACGATCGACTCCAGAGCTTCCCCAACTTCACCGTCACCGACCACTCGCTAGCCACTGCAGCTCCGTCTTGACGCCACCGCTCTACGGCGCCAGTAGCTCCAGGGGCCTCCACCGGAGCGACCCTCTTCCATGCCACCGTGCCTTCTTCATCGTGTCACCAAAGCCACCCTCCACCAGAGCAGCCCCCTCTCCGCTAGCACCACCAGCCACGCCAGGCCAAGCTCCAAGCCCGAGACCCCAGCACGTGCTTCGCACTTGCGTGGGGGACGTCACCCGTCGTCATCCCCCGGGTCACGTGCTCCGCACGTGACCGCGGGTAATTTGCAAGAAGCCCCCTGGAGAGATCAATCTTCGCGCCTCAGCCCCCACCGACCAGTTATCACGTGCACTGCACGTGATTTGCTAGAAAATTGAAGAAACACCCCCTTTGTTTAGGTAATTAACATTAGGTCCCTCTGCATGTTTTATATTTATTGCTATTTGCATCTGTACCCCTGTCTTTATCATTCATTTTAGACCTCTACATTGCATTATTTTATTTATCAAAAATTGGCATTCTATTCTACATTCAATTCTCTACATTTTGACATACTGTGGGTATTTTCGTGATCAGTGGTTAATTAATAACTAATTGTTTGGTGGAAACTAGCATATTTTACCCATTTTATGCTCTTAAAATTGCTATTGATTAACCGTTGCTTTAAAAATTCCCGAAAAATCACATATAGTAGAGTTAGTTGAGTTTGACATTGTGCCCAAAAAGATTTGCATTTGTAGGTTGAGTATTTATTATAATTAAATATTGAAAATCATTTTGTTTGCATATAAAAATTCATAAAAATTTTATTTTGCATCTAAAAATTCCAAAAATATTACAGTGCATTCATTTCATCATAATCTACATTGTGGCCAAGTTTCGTATTTTTCGGACATTGTTTGATCGTAATTTGCATTTTAGTCCCTAAAATAGGCCAACATCGCATTTTACATCCCTTATTTGCATTGAAAATACAAAAAAAGGACCGCCTTGAAAACTGTACAGGAATATTGATAGACATAATTCTAGGTTGTTCCTTTGCCTCCTTATGATCGACCTTGGGACTTTCCCAAGTAAAATAAACATAAAACCACTCGGTTAAAAATTGAATAATATTTGTGGTTTGACTGATTTCGATCGCCGCCTACAACGAACGACACTCTAATCTTTTAGCACGAACATTACAAAAACAACTCCTTAATTTAGCATTTTCGGACTCGTCAGATGGCGCCGTTGCTGGGGAGGCAAACGGCTTAGTTTTGTGTTTTGAAATTTTTGTTCGATTTTCCGCATTCGGGTAGTCTGACCCCCAAATTTTTCATTATGAATACCATTTTATTTCCAGCATTTATTTTTCAGCATTTATTCCTCTTATTTTCTTCTTGATTGATTTTCTGAGTCACTCTCTTACATTTTCTCTCTTATTTTTCTTGCGAGGTACCCGGCGTACGTGGAGCGATTTTCAAGAAACCGACGCATCTTCACCGACATCCGTAAAACCGCAATTAAACTAAGATCGAGTCGAGTCGTGAGAGAGCGTAGAGTCTAGGTTTTTAATTTCTGCAATTTTTTTTCTGTAATTAGTTGCTCATTTACAGCGGTGTCTGATTGGACTCTTGCGTGTGTAAAAAAGACTCTGAACTCTTCTTGTGGTGTGTCATGGCCTATTTCACTCTCCGGTGAGGGTGGGGTCCGACGTGAGTGGCGATTAGGATAGACCTGCATTACGACTCTTAGAGCATTTTTTTATTTTTGATTGTGCTCGTAGGATCTTAAGCCACACTGCACGTTAATCAAGACGCACATAGATCGTTCAACTTATCCAAATTTAAATCAATTCTTCCATCTAATAGAACTTTCTGCCTAGGTGCGGTTTTCATCAGCTTGCATTTCATCTAGAATAAATTTTCAAATTCTGTATTGCATCCCACGTGGAGATTGTGAGGAAGCACTGTAAGTCTTCTAACTGAGCATACATCATCGTTTTCGCATGCATCAGCTTTTCCCGAACTCCTCTCTCTTGTTTTATCACATAATTTTAAAGGAAATTGGGACTGGACGGTAGACGTGTATTTGTGCTCATATAATTCTTCAGTGATCACCTCATTAAAATTGGGACTGCTAAATATAGCCGATCTTAAGAACCCATAAAATCAAGAATTTTTGCGGGAGAGCAACCCCGACCTTGGATGATTTTATTTTTCTGAGTGAGCGAGAGACGACACTTAAGGTTAGAGCCAAGCTCCGACACCTAACAGCTCGCTAAATTTTGGCCAAGATTTATTTAGGGATATTTACACCCATAACCCTGAGTAATCTCGTAATTACCCCAGGAACCTTGTGTAAGCACGAATTACACCCAGAACCCCGAATAATGTTTAACCCTTACATTACATAACCCTGAGTCAACTTCCATCCATTTAAGCTGTTAACTTTAACAGGTTCCATCCATTAATGACAATTTTACCCCTAAAACAAAATCACATTCTCAAAAAATACCCCCGCCACTCCCCTGCATCCCTCTCCCTCACCGTGCCTCCGCCCCCGAGCCCCGAGGAGCCCCGCGTTCCTGCTGCCTCCCCCCACTGCCCAGCTGCAGCCCTCCCCACACCGCGCCTCCGCCCCCAAGGAGCCCCACGTCCAGCTCTTGCTACCTCCCTCTCCCCCCGCCAAGCTGCAGCCCTCCCCCTCACCGTGCCTCCGCCCTTGAGCCGTCCAGCTCCTGCTGTCTCCCCCCCGCCCCTCGAGTTCAAGCTGGCGCCCACTCGAAGCTCCGTCCATGGAGGCCCCCGTGGCTGCTTCCCCGACACCCCTACTGTCCGCTCCCCCCTGCTACCGCCCGTTCGGAGCCCCCCCTTCCTCGAGCCCCGCTGCCTTGGAGCCCCCTGACACCCCCACCGCCTGGTGCAAATACGGACCCCCACTCCTCCGCCTGCAAAGCCCCCCTTCCCCGACACCCCCACCGCCCACCCACCCACGCTCGCACCTCCGCCCCTCGCTCGGACCCACACCCGCCTGCAAATCCCTCCCGACGTACCGCCCGCAAATCCCTCCCGTCGCTCCCCCCCCCCTCCCCGAGAGCCCAACTCCCCCTTCCCCGACACCCCCACCGCCCGCTCCCCCTGCTACCGCCCGTTCGGAGCCCCCCCCCTTCCTTGAGCCCCGTCGCCTTGGAGCCCCTCGCCCCCTGCCACCCCCACCGCCTCGTGCAAATACGGACCCCCACTCCTCCGCCTGCAAAGCCCCCCTTCCCCGACACCCCCACCGCCCACCCACCCACCCACCCACGCTCGCACCTCCGCCCCTCGCCCAGACCCACACCCGCCTGCAAATCCCTCCCGACGTACCCCCCGCAAATCCCTCCCGTCGCTCCCCCCCTCCCCCCCCCTCGAGAGCCCCCTGCCTCCTCCGAATCCCACCAAGCCCCCCTGCCTCCTCCGACAGGAGCTGCCCCCTGCCTCCTCCGAATCCCGCCAAGGCCCTCCTGCCCAAGAGCCGCCTGCCTCCTCCGACAGGAGCCGATGACACCCCCCCCAAACCCGACGCCGTCCCTCGCCTGCAAGGCCCCTCTCGAAACCTCCCCCACCTCGGTGTCTCTGCTGCAGATCCCTATGCCTGGAACAAAACCCGATTCCTTTGTCTTACTTTTTTTTTTACTTCTGATTATCCAACCGTTGGATTGTACACTGGTTAGATTAACTCATTCATGTGGTTGAGCCAAAGAACTAAATAATGGAAGGTTACGAGTGTAAGACGGAGTATTTATTCAGGGGTTTGAGTGTAATTCGTTATTATCGAGGGTTTCCGGGGTAATTACAGTATTACTCAGGGTTATGGGTGTAAATATCCCATTTATTTATCACCAACTAAAATTGAAAAGATAACAGCCGAACTCTTACGGCTTCATTGTGTGAGTTGGTGAACCTGGGGTTTGATTTGTGTTTGCATTGGTGTGCACAAATCGATACCTAAGATTAAAAACCGCACGTTTGATAAAAACTCTCTTCCCATGCGATTATCTCTTTCCTCTCTTGATTCAAAATTCACCATGGAATTCTTCTCCAATAACTCTTGCAGACCCAACCCCTCATTCCTTTCAACTCTTTCAAAAACGGTCGAACGTCTATCCGAGAATCCATCAGAGCTATACTATGAAAATGAATTCGTATCGGTTAGACCCAAAACACCTCCTCCTCAACCACCAATAAATTCATCTCCCTCCGCTAATCTGATCTGTTTCATGAATGACAACCCTTTGTATTCAGAGCAGACAAACAAACAAATGATTGAGGGCTTTACTTCTTCATTTATCAATCCTCTTTACGCTGACCATACAATTCATCCTTCATATTCGGTAAATGTCAATCCATCATTCATGGTAAATGATAACCACATGATCGAATTAAATACTTCTTCACCTCTTCCATCGACCCTCCCCTTGAACACCAATGAACAATCATTATCTTGGATTGAACATAACAACCCCCTCTTCACTCATACAGAGGATTGGGCCGACCACATAGGAACACATCAACCTGTATGCTGACTCCACAATATCAAGGTCCGACCACTCAAAAGATTGAACTCTCCTCGGACCAACTCCACATACCTAGACCATATGAGTAGCCACCTTCCATGATTATTGAGGAGCTACTCTCAGAAAACGATGATTGTATATCAGATCTTTTAAGAGACTCCTCTCCTAGTACATATAGAAAAATGGAAGAGGACATTCAATTACAAAAACATACCCCAACTGCTCCCATGCCTGGTCATGAAGAAATTTTGTAGAATATTTTGAGGATGAATAAGAAATTTGATTTAATGGAGGATAGATTTCAAGAACTTGCAGATCAATTAATCTCTGGTAGCTCGGATATAAAAATGAATGAGGAAATGATTGGATCTGAGATTGAAAATTTTGAGGATATTCAGAAACCTAGGGATGATTCTGACAATATCGCTTCCGCATATTATTCCCCTAGAGATGACTATGCCACTGACTCTCACTCTGAACACCTAAACCCCTGCTCATCTGAGGAACACACCACACCCCAACACCACACAGAAAATACCAAAAAATGGAAATATTTGAAAACCATAAAAAATGAAAATTCAGAAAATTTCATAAAAATTAAAACTGAAGACGATCTGAGGAATTTGGATCCGACTGTACGGGAAGCACTGGAAAAACGCTTGATGTTTGAACTTCCTTTTATACAGACCATTGAACACTTCACCGACCTTAAAAGATTCATAACAGATAAATTAATGAACAAAAAGTCAGGTAGGATATGAACAAAGACAGAAAGACATATCTTGTCAATGGCCTCCTCTTTGGTGTTGAGGAGAAAAACCAAGAGCCGCATAGTGAAGCAGTTACCCATATTTGACTGCGAAATCAAAGACACAATTTTCACCCATGCTCGGATTGATGACGATGCACCAATCAATATCCTCCCGACCTCTGTATTTCATGAACTCAAACTCGGATCGATTCGGAAGATACGAGAGATTATTCAATTGGCAGACCGATCGATAAAGCGGCCGAGAGGAATCATTTCTGTCATCATGAAATTCCAAGGTGCTCCGCTCAAAGTAGAATTCACGATTATTGATATTGAGCATCAAGGAGAATTCACCCAGTCTCCAATCATTCTCGAAAAGCTGTTCTTAGTATTAGTTAAGGCAATTATTGATTGTGAGACTCGGGAAATCAATTTTAAAGCATTGGAAGCACTTAGATCGGACCATGTCTTTGAGGAACCACGATCTTCTGAGGAAACCCACGAAGTCCCCGACAGCCGCAATCATGAAGAGGTAGAAGAGCCCCACCCTGGGGCAACACGTGAGATAGCGGTTGTTGATAAGATTATTGGTTTAGAGACACTCCCCCGTATTTCAATCCCCGAGGATCTCAAAATAGACAAATCCTTCTTCTATGATCCTGAGACTTATGCATGGTTGATGAATCTGTGATTCATCACATCAAAAGTCAAAAATAGAGCCTTGTTCCCGAGAAAATAGAGGCATATTTCCTTTTATCTTGCATAAATAACACTCATGCATGCATCCATAATTCATGCATTTTAGCAGCTCATCTGCATTTAAATAAGAAGCCAAAAATCCCCTGTAAAATACCTCTTCATCAAAATAACTTCTTCTCTATAATATATGTATATATTCCTTAATAATATAGGGAAGATTGCTAAAAATCACCCTTGTAGAATAGCCACAATAGCCGGAGAACCTTTGTACATTAAAACACAAATAAAGCCCTCATACAAACTCCTCGTTAGGTCTACTCATTCTTAGATTACTACATATTAAAAGACCTTCAAAATGAGACTAATTTCATTGAAATTGGAGCTTGTATGAGAAACTTGGGTTTTTGGGTCATTTTGTATACTACATATGTATATTTATGTATCTTTGTATTTATGTATCATATTTGACCTCATCCCCGTCCTTGGTCAACATGAAACTTGTAGATCTCATCAAGATCTACAACTTTCATGTTTTGAGTTTTTCCAAATTCGGCTTTCTCTTCTCTCTACACGTGTTTCTTCATCCAGCCATTCACAGCAGGCCACGTGGCGCCCTCTGATTGCGCCACGCGGCCCGCTGCCCATCGCCTCATCCGCCCGCGCCTCCCGCCGTTGGATCGCGCTTCTGATCCAACGGTCCAGTTCTTTCCACGCGCCTCCTTTCTCCTGGCCGTCAGATCTCCCCCGCGCTCCATCTGATCCCTCCATTCGCGCCTCTTCCTCAGCCAGACACGTGGTGCATCCATCCACCGTTGGATCGCGCGTTTGATCTTCCATCTCAGCCGATGCTTCCCCCGTGATCCTCATCCGCTCGATCGGCCCCCACTGTCCATCATAGCCGTTCGTAACCGCCGAAGCCACAGCGCGCCACGTGGCGCTTCCATCCGCCTCTGATCGCTCCTTCCCTGATCGGATCACCACCGTCACTCCACGCTCTGATCTCCACCGTTGGATCACAAGATCCAACGGTGGAGACCTTGTCTTCTACCTCCAGGCGCCCCTCTCCCCCACGTCCCTTGCCTTGCGGGAGGGGCGCCCCCTTTCCTTTTCTGGACACACGTTAGCCACCTCCTCCGGCAGCTGACTTCCCCACGACATCCCCCACTCGTCCCTCTCCCTCGCCAGCTCCCTCAAGCACCACCATCTCCACCACACTCGCCCCACGACGGCCACCAACTTCGCCCCTCACCCAGCCAGACCACCTCCTTCTCCCTATAAATACCCAGCCACCGGCACCGTTCACCCCCATCCGCCACTCCAGGGAGTCCCTCGAGCTCCAAGCTTCCTAGTGGTGACAGCAATTGGTTGATTTGTCGAGCGACGACAGAGATCCAACTCCGGCGAGATCCACGGCCGCCACCGCCGTGCCGCAACCTCCCTCGAGCAGCTGCTAGAGCTCGGGACCCTACCGATCCCTTGAGCGATGACCTGGAGCTCAAAGCTGAGCCCCATTCCCCAGGTAACTCCCTTCATCCGTCCTCCAATCTTCTTCTTCTTTTTCTTGGTTTTTCTCCGCTTTTATTCGCCGTCACCAGCCATCTTCGCGCCTCCCAATCACTCCGACGAGCTTCGTGTTGAAGCTCTGATCCTCGATGGCCTCTCTACACCTTCAGACACTCTACTCCACCATCCATCGACCTTCAGCTCCGCCACCTGGCCGGAGCTCCGTCAGCCGACCACCTCCCTTCGCCTCAGGCCTCGCCGATCACTCCATTCTCCTCCACGAACACCTGCACGCCTCGGCTATACGTCTAACCCTTTGCAGGTCCTAAATTCGTCATTGGCCGGAGCCTCGCCGGAGCTCCCTTCGAGCTTCATCGACACAGAGCTCCAGCACCTCTCCCAGGATCCAGAGGCCACCGGAGGCTTCGCCGTGCACTTCCGCTTCTTCCGAGCTACGTGGGAGCTGACGAAGCTTTTCATCGGCGCTTGGCAACCGAGGCGGAGCTAGGCGACCTTCACCGGAGCACCGCCTTCTCCTCCGCAGGCGGCGGAGGACTGTTAGAGATGAAGAAGCAGCGGCCGTTCGATCATCCGATCAAACGGTCCTCGTCCCGCCACGTACTCCACCACCGCGACAGTCCTCAACCGTTCATCGCGCTTCTGATCGACGCCTCGCCAGTCGCCACGTATCTTCATCGACATCCTTTGGATCCATCTTGATCCAAGGGCCTTCAGGCCGCCACGTCTCCTTATCCGAGCCTCGGCCTCCAAGCCTAGGCTCGGATGACCCGAAGCTGCACCGAGGCTAGTCCGAACCTCCAGAGGACCCGACCCTCGCTCCAAGCCTTCAACGCCCGCCGAACCTAGGTCGGCCACGTGAGGAGCACGTGCGACCTGGGTTATTTGCACAGACGCCCCCGAAGCTTTTGGAAATTACAAGAAGGTCCCTGTGAAGCAGACCCCACGTGAGGAGCACGTGTCTCGTGGAGAAATTGCATACAAGTCCTACATGTTATCGGTAATTGCATTTTAGTCCCTGTCAGCATATTTAATTGTTGAAATTTTAATTTCCAGTATTGCATTTACACCCTTGTGTTTGCACGTGTCCCTAGAGTGCATTTTTCATCATTTTGAGACGCTAAAAATTGCATGTTGTTGGAAATTTTGTCCTCTATCTGTTAGTACACGTGTCTGATTTTTGTTGGTTCACTTGAATTATTAATAAATTAAATGGTTCAGTTGTGACATATTTTGCCCAGTGATGCCTTTTGATTTTTAGTTAATTATCTGTGCCTTCAAAAATCACCAAAAATTCATAGTAGCTTAAGGACTTTATTTCTAACACACCATAAAAATTTCATAGCTTTTGCACACATATCGAGGCCTAAATAAATAGTTTAGTGATTTTCTTAAATTAATTTTAATTAATTCATTTCACAGTGAATTTAAGTCTTGTCAATTTTCCTAGGTCCCTTATCATTAGACCCACCTAGGATAATTTTAGTTCTTGAAAAAATTGTGATTTGATATTTATTAAAAATTAAATACTGAAAATCACTCTGTTTGTTTATTTAATTCATAGAAATTTATTTTGAGTCGAAAAATTCCAAAAAAATTAGTGTAGGTCATTTTCATCATAAATAATCATCTGGCCAATTTTCATTATTTTTGGACTTCATTTGATACATCAATCAAATTAAACGCTAAATTGGCTCACCTTGTCTGCATATGTCTGCATAAAAATTAAAAAGACCAAAAAAATTGATTCTCAAACATCAACACTTGAAGAATTGCTGTAATTTACCTAAGGAGACAGTTGCCTCCCTGAGATCGACCTTGGACTCCACCAAGTAAAAAAATATCATCACTTAATATTAATCACTAAGTGGTTTTTGATCAACCTCTCGTATCCGACTGCAACGAATTATTAACATTAATTTGGACATTAATCTGACCGAATTAACATAGGGTGCGGGAAGCGTTATCAAAATGGCGCCGTTGCCGGGGAGGCACGGCTTAGGTTAATTGTAGCTTATTTTTGAAGTGTTTGATCTCCAATCCCCAGGTAGTCTGACCCCCGGTTTTTCTTGTAATTATTTCTCTTATTTATTTTCTTTTTGCATTATTTTTGTGTCACTCTCTGACCTCTATTTCATTTTTGTGTGAGGACCGCGAGGAGTCGGCGACGCTTCGAGGACTTAGCATTTGGATTGTGTTGAGAGAAAGAGAGGCATTGTACTTTTTATTTTTTTCTTTTGCATTATTTCCAGCGGTTCCCATTTGGGATCTCGCGCGTGTAAATATAGTGGAAACCGTGTCCCGTGTGCTGTGTGGGTGATTGTAATTTAGCTTGCACTAGCGGCTCCTCGAGCCACTCTAGGATTTGCCTGTGCTCGTAATCAATAGCACCACACATTACACATAAAAGACGCACCTAGACCGCAGGACTTAGTCAAATTAAACTGTTCTTCACGCTAATAGAACTGCCTGTCTAGGAGCGGCTTTTATCGTCTGCATTTGCATGTAGAGTAAAGTTTTCAATTCTGTATTGCATCCTGCATCAAAAAGCGAAGGGATCACTGTAAGTATTCTCTACTCAGCATACGCATCATCGATTTCAACTTGCATCGGCTTTTCTCGATTTCCCCCTCTGATTTTCTCACTTAAATTAAAAAGGAAATTGGGACTGTCCGATAGGCGTGCTTTGTGGTGGATTAATTAAAGTGATAACTTAACTTAAAATCGGGACTGCTAACAGTATTGACCAAAAAAAAGAATAAAAACTGAAAATTGTTTGCGAGAGACTAATCCCCGACCTTGTTTTCAGGCTGAGTGAGGGTACCTAAGTGTGTGTGAACACCCTAAGGTAGAGCCCAAATCCCCGTCTTCCATATCACGTTCTGACTGATCCTAGCAAATATCACAAGTTGAATAATTTCAGATTCATTGACTAGTACCAAGTAGCCTCCGCCTGTCTCAAGTAGATAGGGGCGAAATTGCGGTACTCTGCGACAAGCTGCCAGTAACCCCCAGGGGTGAAGTTCCGGCCTTGTCAGCCTCCGCCTGCTTGCAGATAGATAGGGGTGTGGTCATTGAATCCATCGACTTGGGATAGGAGCGAAGAAAGGAAGGAGCGGCGGTATCTTAGGCAACAGGTTAAACAGGGAAGACGCATCCGGCTCTGAGCCGACTTCCCTTTAGGCCGCGTAATCCTTGCTATCTTGTCTGTTAAACTCACACTTAAAATCAACCAGATTAATCGGACTCGATTTAGAGTCCTTCACCGTGTTGAGTGTGAATTTGGAGTTTGCTCTTGCATTTGTCTTTGTGTCTGTCCGTGTGCGTTATCCTGTGTAGTTGCGCATTTTCTACCTCAATCTTCTTCCTTTCCTCTTCAAGATGTCGGGATATTGGTCCCCATACCCGGTGACCTCTGGTCACTCCTCCTCGACCATATACCGTTCATCTTCGCTTTCTCCTCCGCCATCCACGGGAGACCCTTATCCGTGGTCGGCTCCTCCTCAACCCGATCATGAAGTCAGAACTCCGACTGACTTCTCCACTTCTACGCATTTCTCACCTACTCCATATTCTGACATTCTGGATCCACTTCCATCTTGGGCTGACTGTACTTATTCTCACGAGCTTGCAGGAATTAAAGAATCGAATGCAGAGCAAGCCACTGCTGAGACAGATGATTGGCAGAATTATATGCCCCCGTATACTTCATTCTCACCTCAAGTAGGGACCAGACATCAATTCACATATACACATCCCGACTTGGTCATAGGGCATAACATGGTCGATCAAACAACCCGAATAGAGAGGCTTGTACACCAGCATTTCCCAGACTTGATTGACTTTAGTGATCAAGCCTCCATTAACCAGCCTTCATTCGAAAAGCCTATACAATCACAAGATTGGACTCATGACCTAGACTTATCAGTCCCTGTTTCACTGACTCCATCATATGAGGCTCCGACCAGTATTTGCCATTTGGATGGTCCATACTCGACCCAGGAATACATGCCAGAGTATAGGTATGTTGAGTATGAGACCTCAACATCTCAGCGGTCTCCTCCAATTGAGCAGAACTCTCCCATGAATTGTCATGGGAATTTTGTGGAGGATGACATTTCCAGACTTATTGAGAAAAGTGAATCATTCGGTAATGAGTTGAGAAGTGTCATGGAAATATTGAAATCAATTTCTACCAGCTTGAGAATGAAAGTGGAAAAGGATATGAGTAATTTTGAGGTTGAAAGCCAAGCAAACATTAGGGAACCCACACCGTCTGTACAGCTGGAGTCCATTCTATCTCCCTCTTCTACTAACCACTTGCCCTCCAATCCAGAGTCTGATCATTCATCCATCAAAAATACCAAAAAAATTGAAAAACCAAAAAACCACATAAAAATTGAAAATAAAAATGACTTAAAAAAATTGGATCCTGCCCTAAGGGAAGCACTAGATGAAGAATTGATTTTCAAACTTCCCTTAATAAAGGCCATAGATCACTTCCCCGACCTCAAACGATTTGTGAGAAGTAAATTGATGCCCAAGAGGTCGGGCAATAAAAGAAAAAGGACTGAAAGACATATAGTGTCTATGGCCACATCCTTGGTAATGGGGAGAAAGACCAAGAGCCGCAGAGTGAAGCGGTTGCCCCGAGTTGAGTGTGAAATCAAAGACACCATCTTCACCCATGCGAGAATCGATGATGACTCACCGATAAATATCCTCCCAACCTCTGTGTTTGACAAGCTCAAACTCAGGCCAATCAGAAAATCGAGAGAGATCATTCAGCTGGCTGATCGATCTATCAAACGGTCTAAAGGAAATATTTCAGTCATCGTTACTTTCCAAAGTGCTCTACTCCAGGTGGACTTCACGATCATTGACATCGAGCATCGAGGAGAGTTCTCCCAGTCTCCTATTATTCTCGGGAAGCCGTTCTTAGCCTTGGCTAAGGCGACTATAGATTGCGAGACTCGGGAGATCGATTTTTCAGCATTGGGAGCACTTCGACCTCATCCATTCTTTGATGAACTTTACTCTAAGGAGACCCACACATCCGCTGACAGTCGTGACCATCGAGAGGAAGATGAGTCCCACCTCTCTACTACACCTGAGAGACCGATTGTCCGGCCGACCATTGGATCAGAGACTCCCCACACCTCCACTTCATCAACTGCTTGCACCACCACCATGACAGCTTCTAAGGAGGACTCACGACCGGAAGCTATCATTGAGTCGGACACGATATTTGAGGATTGCCTTGATCATTTCAATGATCCGACACAAGAGCCCAATAATGCCAAGCCAACTGAGACCACTAGCTCCTTCCCGAGACGCGTGCTGACCCTTCAGGAATATTACAATCTTTATGGTGACTCGTCTGATGAGGAACCCATAGTCAGCACCACACCACGACTCGGACCTTCTAAGGAAACAACCCAGACAAAATTGACACCACATAAAAGCACGGTTGCTCTCTCTTCTAGTCGGTTATCTAGTGAGAGGAAGTTGAGAATTGATTCCTCGAGGTGTCCCCCCGAACCTCTCAAGGCGCGTCGCTCTCATCTCTCTCTCAATGATTCAGGTTTTAGAAAATCGACTAAGAAAGTCTCCTTCACCACTCCGGAGAAGGAAGCATCAGAGGAATCCTCATCGGGTCCAGATAAGGTGATTTATGTGAGTGAGTTCAGCTCGGCTGTTCTTAAGCCTTATCTAAGCAAGCAGCCATGTGTCGACCCTCGTTGGACGATCCCTACACCTCACTATTATTCATCTGAGGACGATTCCGATAGCGACACATATGTATATTATCCACCTCCTCGCGTCCGCAAGAAGGTTCGTCACAAACCTTCTTAATCCTTGTATATTCTAACTCTTTCTTGTACATAAATTCTCTCCCTCCCTCCCCAGTGATTCGAATCACTCGCCCCAGTTCCATATCATCTCATGACTATACTTAGGATAACCACATCCTAAGTATAGGGGGAGAGTGATCCGCATCTATTCATTGTACATCCTCCAGATCACATCGGTTCTCATACTCACTCTTGTCCTATACTTAGGCTGACCTGAGCCTGAGTATAGGGGGGACCGATGCCCGCCGTGTATATATTCATCCATTTCCCCTCTTTTCCTCGTCCGCCCCATTTTTGATCTTCTTCTACACTTAGGCTGTCAGTGCCTAAGTATAGGGGGGCGAGACGACTTCTATACTTTCTATTCCTCTTTGGCTCTCCTACGCTTAGCACAAGCTATGTCTTTTTCCTCGCTCTTCGTGCTCTGAGGACATAGCACACGCTAAGTATAGGGGGCGTGTATATATTACATATATACTTTACCCATAGCTCGTACTTTCGCGTATTTTTGTATATATATTTACAATAATTACGGGTGGGTAAAAATGAAAAAAAAAATTTTTTTTAGGCTTCTTATTTACTCTCGCATATCATCTCTGCATAAAAAAATAATAACAAGAGTCTTGCATTTTCATAGCATGACATCTCATCTCATCTGCATACCTTGCGTATGCGAAGTGAAAAGTTAGTGGGTTCTAGACCAAGTTATGAGTAAATATTGAGGATGGACTTGATTTGACCTTAATTCACCTAATTTCAGAGGAACCTTATAGGAACTGGAGTTAAGATTTCTCAGGTCAAGAGACTTAATTCTTTGAGTCCGCATGTCTATGTTCACATGTCATCTTAACCAGTCTAAGTAGAATATCTCGTGCATACGCAGGATTCTTATAGATAATGACCTAACTTGGACGAGCACTATGCACGTAGCTCTTCACTGATGAGGTGGTGAGGAGGTAGAATCCTTTAACTTGGAGTAGCACACGGGTGGAAACATCCGTCCTCCTCTAGGGAGGGAAGTGCGTCTCAACCTAGTCTAGTGGTGTTGACATCTAAGGACAGGGTGTTGTGGGTTGCAATAATGCTTCAAAAGAGGGATAGTCTACTGACTCAAGAGGAAAAACTCCTGATGTACATGCTGCTTTCTAAAAAAAAAATTGCAAAAACTCCAAAAAATCTGACAGGTTCAAGAAAAAAATAAAATACCTGTCGGAGCCTGTATACTAGTAAAGAAATGCAGCTGGATGACTTGGCTACACTGGTCAGGCATCCCGGGATAGGTAGCTACACTGGCTACCGTCCATTCTCTTCTCTACCCCCTCCTCTTGAGTTGGTCGCACTTGAACTTAGAAGGGAATACCCGCTCCTCGAGGAAAGAGTTACTATACCGGGTTATTGAGTTACCTTGTTAGAGGAGGCTGGTTCCGAGCCATTTCTGATGTGGAGAGTTGCAAATCACTTACACAATACAAGTAAGAATCATAGTCATCAGAAATTTGCGTTTGAGGACTTGTTCTGACCTGACTATTGAGGCGTCTTGAATAGAAGACTTGTGGAACTAGAAGTCTGTTAGGTCTTAAGTCCAGGTCCAAATAAGGTTCCGCCACACAATTAATCCAAAGTTTGAGTCAGGCTCCATTTTTCAACTTTTGTTCATGACCTTGGTATGGAACCCAAAATCATTTCACTCTTGCATTTCATTTTAGTTGCTCGGGGACGAGCAAGGTTTAAGTATAGGGGGTTGATGAATCTGTGATTCATCACATCAAAAGTCAAAAATAGAGCCTTGTTCCCGAGAAAATAGAGGCATATTTCCTTTTATCTTGCATAAATAACACTCATGCATGCATCCATAATTCATGCATTTTAGCAGCTCATCTGCATTTAAATAAGAAACCAAAAATCCCCTGTAAAATACCTCTTCATCAAAATAACTTCTTCTCTATAATATATATATATATATATTCCTTAATAATATAGGGAAGATTGCTAAAAATCACCCTTGTAGAATAGCCACAATAGCCGGAGAACCTTTGTATATTAAAACACAAATAAATCCCTCATACAAACTCCTCGTTAGGTCTACTCATTCTTAGATTACTACATATTAAAAGACCTTCAAAATGAGACTAATTTCATTGAAATTGGAGCTTGTATGAGAAACTTGGGTTTTTGGGTCATTTTGTATACTACATATGTATATTTATGTATCTTTGTATTTATGTATCATATTTGACCTCATCCCCGTCCTTGGTCAACATGAAACTTGTAGATCTCATCAAGATCTACAACTTTCATGTTTTGAGTTTTTCCAAATTCGGCTTTCTCTTCTCTCTACACGTGTTTCTTCATCCAGCCATTCACAGCAGGCCACGTGGCGCCCTCTAATTGCGCCACGCGGCCCGCTGCCCATCGCCTCATCCGCCCGCGCCTCCCGCCGTTGGATCGCGCTTCTGATCCAACGGTCCAGTTCTTTCCACGCGCCTCCTTTCTCCTGGCCGTCAGATCTCCCTCGCGCTCCATCTGATCCCTCCATTCGCGCCTCTTCCTCAGCCAGACACGTGGTGCATCCATCCACCGTTGGATCGCGCGTCTGATCTTCCATCTCAGCCGATGCTTCCCCCGTGATCCTCATCCGCTCGATCGGCCCCCACTGTCCATCATAGCCGTTCGTAACCGCCGAAGCCACAGCGCGCCACGTGGCGCTTCCATCCGCCTCTGATCGCTCCTTCCCTGATCGGATCACCACCGTCACTCCACACTCTGATCTCCACCGTTGGATCACAAGATCCAACGGTGGAGACCTTGTCTCCTACCTCCAGGCGCCCCTCTCCCCCACGTCCCTTGCCTTGCGGGAGGGGCGCCCCCTTTCCTTTTCTGGACACACGTTAGCCACCTCCTCCGGCAGCTGACTTCCCCACGACATCCCCCACTCGTCCCTCTCCCTCGCCAGCTCCCTCAAGCACCACCATCTCCACCACACTCGCCCCACGACGGCCACCAACTTCGCCACTCACCCAGCCAGACCACCTCCTTCTCCCTATAAATACCCAGCCACCGGCACCGTTCACCCCCATCCGCCACTCCAGGGAGGTCCCTCGAGCTCCAAGCTTCCTATTGGTGACAGCAATTGGTTGATTTGTCGAGCGACGACAGAGATCCAACTCCGGCGAGATCCACGGCCGCCACCGCCGTGCCGCAGCCTCCCTCGAGCAGCTGCTAGAGCTCGGGACCCTACCGATCCCTTGAGCGACGACCTGGAGCTCAAAGCTGAGCCCCATTCCCCAGGTAACTCCCTTCATCCGTCCTCCAATCTTCTTCTTCTTTTTCTTGGTTTTTCTCCGCTTTTATTCGCCGTCACCAGCCATCTTCGCGCCTCCCAATCACTCCGACGAGCTTCGTGTTGAAGCTCTGATCCTCGCTGGCCTCTCTACACCTTCAGAAACTCTACTCCACCATCCATCGACCTTCAGCTCCGCCACCTGGGCGGAGCTCCGTCAGCCGACCACCTCCCTTCGCCTCAGGCCTCGCCGATCACTCCATTCTCCTCCACGAACACCTGCACGCCTCGGCTATACGTCTAACCCTTTGCAGGTCCTAAATTCGTCATTGGCCGGAGCCTCGCCGGAGCTCCCTTCGAGCTTCATCGACACAGAGCTCCAGCACCTCTCCCAGGATCCAGAGGCCACCGGAGGCTTCGCCGTGCACTTCCGCTTCTTCCGAGCTACGTGGGAGCTGACGAAGCTTTTCATCGGCGCTTGGCAACCGAGGCGGAGCTAGGAGACCTTCACCGGAGCACCGCCTTCTCCTCCGCAGGCGGCGGAGGACTGTTAGAGACGAAGAAGCAGCGGCCGTTCGATCATCCGATCAAACGGTCCTCGTCCCGCCACGTACTCCACCACCGCAACAGTCCTCAACCGTTCATCGCGCTTCTGATCGACGCCTCGCCAGTCGCCACGTATCTTCATCGACATCCTTTGGATCCATCTTGATCCAAGGGCCTTCAGGCCGCCACGTCACCTTATCCGAGCCTCGGCCTCCAAGCCTAGGCTCGGATGACCCGAAGCTGCACCGAGGCTAGTCCGAACCTCCAGAGGACCCGACCCTCGCTCCAAGCCTTCAACGCCCGCCGAACCTAGGTCGGCCACGTGAGGAGCACGTGCGACCTGGGTTATTTGCACAGACGCCCCCGAAGCTTTTGGAAATTACAAGAAGGTCCCTGTGAAGCAGACCCCACGTGAGGAGCACGTGTCTCGTGGAGAAATTGCATACAAGTCCTGCATGTTATCGGTAATTGCATTTTAGTCCCTGTCAGCATATTTAATTGTTGAAATTTTAATTTCCAGTATTGCATTTACACCCTTGTGTTTGCACGTGTCCCTAGAGTGCATTTTTCATCATTTTGAGACACTAAAAATTGCATGTTGTTGGAAATTTTGTCCTCTATCTGTTAGTACACGTGTCTGATTTTTGTTGGTTCACTTGAATTATTAATAAATTAAATGGTTCAGTTGTGACATATTTTGCCCAGTGATGCCTTTTGATTTTTAGTTAATTATCTGTGCCTTCAAAAATCACCAAAAATTCACAGTAGCTTAAGGACTTTATTTCTAACACACCATAAAAATTTCATAGCTTTTGCACGTATATCGAGGCCTAAATAAATAGTTTAGTGATTTTCTTAAATTAATTTTAATTAATTCATTTCACAGTGAATTTAAGTCTTGTCAATTTTCCTAGGTCCCTTATCATTAGACCCACCTAGGATAATTTTAGTTCTTGAAAAAATTGTGATTTGATATTTATTAAAAATTAAATACTGAAAATCACTCTGTTTGTTTATTTAATTCATAGAAAATTTATTTTGAGTCGAAAAATTCCAAAAAAAATTAGTGTAGGTCATTTTCATCATAAATAATCATCTGGCCAATTTTCATTATTTTTGGACTTCATTTGATACATCAATCAAATTAAACGCTAAATTGGCTCACCTTGTCTGCATATGTCTGCATAAAAATTAAAAAGACCAAAAAAATTGATTCTCAAACATCAACACTTGAAGAATTGCTGTAATTTACCTAAGGAGACAGTTGCCTCCCTGAGATCGACCTTGGACTCCACCAAGTAAAAAAATATCATCACTTAATATTAATCACTAAGTGGTTTTTGATCAACCTCTCGTATCCGACTGCAACGAATTATTAACATTAATTTGGACATTAATCTGACCGAATTAACATAGGGTGCGGGAAGCGTTATCAATGGTCGCACCCTAGAGCAACATTCTCTGATTACCTGGACCAAATCATCCCAAATCGAGAGTGCACCAACATTAGGGAGACTAAGAACAAGCACATAAGCCGAGCACCGACCAAGGAGAATTCCAATGGCTATTCATCTGGATATTCAAGTGAACCGACACCTTCACAAAGAAATAAAAATAGAGTTACCTTTGACCTTTCGGAAGAGGAATCAGCTGACGATCGCTCATCAGGTCCGGAAAAGGTAGTATATATGAGTGAAGTCTGTTCGGCAGCTCTAAAGCCATATCTTCGCAAGGATCCAAAAATCAATTCTCATTGGACAACTCCCGTTCCTAACTATTACTCATACAAAGCTGATGCTTCTGCCCTCTTCAAGTACACCGGAATTCTTTCATATGAGCTGACTGAGACCGGTGCTTCTGAGTATTCATCTAAGGAAAAACCGCTTGACCCCAAGAAGGAACGAATTCTGAGAAAACAATTAAAGAAACAAAAAGACATGAATACTTGGAGTATGTCCACTTTCAAATATTACTCCTCTGAGGATAATTCTGATGATGGATACCTTTCATCTGACTCAAATACTTCATCCATTATCCATCATGATTTTTCTGAGGATAACAATGATAATAGTTGGGAATCATATGCCTCATCTTCACCTCATCATTACGATCTCCCACCGCAGGCTCACAAGAAAATCAGCCGAAAACCACCTTAATCATCGGCTACCCACCCTCCCTCCCGATCACATCGGCCTCCTTGTACAAATCTTCCTCTACTTAGGTCAAGGCCTAAGTATAGGGGGGACCGATGCCATTTGTATATACCATTCTCCCGCATCACACTCCTATCTTCCGATCACCTCACTTCCACCCTACACTTAGGCTGACCAGAGCCTAAGTATAGGGGGAACCGACACCCACCTGTATATACTCTCTTCATCCACATATCCCGACCGCTTCATTTTTCCACTCTTCTTCTATACTTAGACTGTTCACAGTCTAAGTATAGGGGGGCGGACCATTGTTTTATAAATTTCTAACTCTCTTATGCTTAGCCCGAGCCATGTCTTCATTACGCTTCTTGTTCTCTAAGGACACATCACTCGCTAAGTATAGGGGTGTCTGTATATATACTTTGTATATATTTAGCCATACCTCGTACTTTCACGTAAGTCTATATGTATTTACGGGGTGGGTAATTCATTTGAAAAAAAATGAAAATAAAAGAAAAATAATTTTGCTACTGACACTGACTTTGCCCCAAAAAAATTGAAAATGGCTTCTTATTAATTCTTGCATTGAACAAAAAAAATCTCCTGCATAAAAAAAAATGTGTTTGCATTTCACACACATGCACTTCATCCTGCATCGCATTCATCTACATCTGTGAAAAGTCATTGGTTTCTAAACCGAGTTATGAGCAGAAACCGAGAGTGGTCTAGACTTGATCTTAATCCACCTAATTTTCAGAGGAACTTCACTGAGAAATAGTATTTTAAGAACTTCAGGTCTTTTGATGTAATTCTTTAAGTTCCACATGACAATGTGCAGCGTTTGACTCTTAATGTCTAACCTGGTCTCTTCATTCTAGGTACAACTCTGGAATAGGGAATTAATTTGTACTCTCGCACTATGCACATAGCTCAACTCAGACGGGATGTTGGAAGACTGTGTGAGTCTCTTTTCTGGTAGCGTGGAAATCTAAAGACCGGAGTACATGTTGAAATAAAGCTTCAGAAAAGGGATGGACGACTGGGCACAATTTTTTTTAAGACCCTAAAAAATGTACAGAACAAAAAGATTCTATATCCATAGGGGCACAACAAGATCCAAGCAGGACCACCAAAAATTCCAAATACAAATAAGCAACTACCAAATAAAATCCGACCAAAAAGGTCCAAGCTTCAAGAAACCTGCAGATCTTGGTGGAGACTCGGTTACACTGGCCATCTTCACAAGGAGAGGTGACTACACTGGCCACCCTCCAATTCTTTTCCCCTTCTTCTATCTTCTCCCCCAATTCGATTGTGAACACAGTGCGACAGACCTTAGAAGGAAATATTTGACTCCCCGAGGACGAGTTACTGGAGAGGAGAGGAGCATGGTAGTCCGGCATTCTGGATGGGAAGAGCTAAAACCCTTCATACACATGAGTCGGTTGTTCAATGTTCATAGGGTATACTTTGGGAAGAGGATTGATCTAAGATGACTTCTGAGCAGAAACTGTGACAATGATGTGTAGAACTTGAGAGCTGTTGATTTTAAAATTCTAAGTCTCACAGAAGTTCCGCCACACTATTAATCCAAAGGTTTAGTCTAGTTTCACTTTCACCTTCAGTTCATGGTCTTGGTATGGAACCCAATCTCATTTCACCTCATGGCATTTCTTTTTGATGCTCAGGGACGAGCATGGTTTAAGTATAGGGGGATGATGAATCTCGGATTCATCACTCTAAAACTCATTTATTAAGCTCAATTCCCTCAAAATAAACAGCATATCTGCATCTATTCTGCATAATTAGCATTCAGGCATGTTTTCATAAGAATGGTATGTTATCCATCATTTTTTTGCACAAAATAAGAAGCCAAAAATCCAAGCCAAATTTGACATGTAAATAGCCAAACTTCCCAGATTTTTGACTCCTTCATGCTAATACCGCATAACCCAAAACCACCTCCATTATGTACATATCACTAACACAGAATAAATGAAAAATAAAAAAAATCACTAACCCAAATAAGTGGACCAAAAACCCAAACCCTAGTTTCAGGATTTTCTAAAAGCCACATATCTTCTCCATCAAGTATCCGATTTGATCCTACTCACTTTTAAACTGATATACATTCAATTACCTTCAAAACAAGACCAAGTTCAAGTGAATCGGAGCTCGTATGTGAAAGTTTGGTTTTGGGCCTCTTTTGTACACTATATATTTTAGAGGTTTTCGACTCGTATTGTATGTACATATTTTCTTAATCAATAAAAATCCAAAAAAATAGATTAAGGTGTTTTTATTTGTCTTTTATTTTTCTATATCTTTTCGGATTTTTTATCTTGTTTAAAAATGACAAAAAAATAGAAAATCAAAAATCAAGGTATTCTATGTACATAAGATACCCCAAAAATTCACTTTTTACATTTGACTGATTTGACTTTGATGTCTTCATGAAAGTTGTAGATCTCATCGAGACGAGCATTTTTAGTGAAGGAACTTTTTCGATCTGAGGTCATTTACTATTTCGTTTTGAATTTACAAAATCTTTCTCTACGATTTTTCTGGTGCTGACACGTGGCCGCCCCAGAGGCCGCCACATGTCAGCGGTTTTTGGGTTTTTAATACGTTTTTTTAAATAAAAAAATAAAAATTAAAATCACCGCACGTGCTCCGCACGTGCCGCGCCCAACTCTCTCACGCCCCTGCCACGTGGCCTTAGCAGGGCCGTCCGATCTCGGCCGATCGGACGGCCCCTGCCCATTGTCCTCTTCCCGTGCCCATTCCCCCGAAACCTCCACCGCCGCCTCCGCTATCTCCGCCAACTACTTCCCCGTCATCTCACAACGGCCCAACCACTTCCGCTATCTTCGCCAACCATCTCCCACCGACCGCCTTCCTCGTACCTTATTTAAAGACCTCGACGCCCCTCCCCCAACGATTATCCACCGCTTGCACTAAAAAGCAAGGGCCCGGGGTGACAGGCCGGCCCTCCTCCATCGCGGCGAGATCCGAGGATCTTGTGACCCTCATTGCAGACGTGGAACTCCTTCCCCGACGACCTGCTGCAGCTCCGCCTCCTGCGTCGAGCCCACAACTCTGCCATCCCCCTTCGCTACTTCTCTGCCTTCAACGATCGTCTTCTCCGACAACGACATACCCCCTACGACTTCGTCTTCGACTACCCCCAACAACGACTCCACGACTTCAACCTCCGCCATCTTCATCTTCATCCGACCAACGCCTCATTCACCATCGACTCCAGAGCTTCCCTAACTTCGCCGTCACCGACCCCTCGCTAGCCACTGCAGCTCCGCCTTGACGTCGCTGCTCCACAAAAAGAATAAAATATTGAAAATATTTTATGACCTGAAACCCCAAGACCTAGGCACCTCGATGACTAGATCGACCAGGAATATAGTACGGGGAGATGAGGGCCAAAATCCAATAAAAATCCCTTTTATTTAATTCATTCTTATTCATTTTTGGGGCCTATTTTTTATTCCACTTTTTATACTTCAAATAAAGAAACTTTCAACAGGAAAGTTGTATATAATGAAATATAGAAAAATACAAAATGATTTCACGTAAAAATAATATACAGATAAGAAGATATGCTCTAAATAAGATTCCAAAATCCCAACTTCCCTGACCCATATCTCTGAAATAAAAACTCAAAATGTATCAAAATCACTTTAATTGTATATAAATTTTAATAAGCTATTTAATGAAGGGGTTTTCATATTTTTTGGAGTTATGGTTTGAAAATTAGGTTTTGGACCCCGATTGTAAACTTATACCGATTAAAATATTCAGTTTATTCCTTATTCATTATTTTTACTATTTTATATTTTTACAATTTTGTAAATATTATTATAATACATGTTCATATTGAAACATGAATAAAATGTTCAAGAAAACATAAAAATAAAATACTTGTATAAAATACATAGGTAAAATAACTTATATAGATAATACAACTATTTATTTAAATGTATACAATACATCAGAAAAATAAAATCAAAATATTTTTAAGTTTATAAAAATAAGTTATAAATTTATAAAATAATAAAACTAAATTAATAAAATTAAAAATAGAAAATAAAATAAAAGATCAAAAATATAGATGAATATACATGTATATAGCACTTATAAGGTAGCTTGTAATTAATTACCTCAAAAAAATAAAAATCATAAAAACAATTTAGAAAATAATAAATATTTTTTATTTTATAATTTAATATTAATAAATTCATTTATTATTTTTAATCGAATTTCTAAATAGTTTCTGACGGGATTTTTCTAGTTTGTCCAAGTGGACCAACCAGTTCTCCTCGTCCGTTGACCTCGGTCAGCTCTCTGACTGAGGGCTCCAGGCATATCAGAACATCTTTCTCCTTGATTTCTCGACTTTTTGGAGACCAATCCTTGCACCATTTGATGTCGAGGTCTATCCTTCGATTTGTGATGATTCACGCCATGAGTTTTCCTCGGGCTGTGAACCATCAACTTGCATCATATTCACCGATTTTGGAGCCCACTCGTCAACCCTATGCAAAAGCACCTCCGATTCTCCATTCAATTTTTGATCCCTCTTCCACCTTCTCGCCTTTGAGCTTCGAGAAAAAATCCTAGTGATAGTAGGAGCCTTCTTCGAGTGTAGGGTTTCGTGTCAAATTCGAGGTTGGCCCGCTGCTCTATCGCAGCTCCTCCCCTGGTGCACACATCCAGTGAGCTTCTATTCTCTTGCTCTTTCGATTTTGCAGATTAGCGTTAGGGTATTATCGTGCTTTGTTTCCTTAGATTGGGTCTCGCTTGGATCAAAATCCACATCCCATCTCACCGAAGCTCCCAGCTCTACCGCCATGTTACACCAAAACTAACACCCCTTTGCCCCTATCTGCACCCTTGACGAGTCCGAAAATGTCGAGTTAAGGAGTTGTTTTTATAATGTTCATGCTAAAAGATTAGAGTGTCGTTCATTATAGGCGGCGATCAGAATCAGTTAAGAAATAACCACAAATATTATTCAATTTTTAATCGAGTGGTTTTATGTTTATTTTACTTGGGCAAGTCCCAAGGTCGATCATAAGGAGGCAAAGGAACAACCTAGAATTATGTCTCTCAAGATTCGTGTATGGTTTTCAAGGCGGTCTTTTTTTGTATTTTCAATGCAAATAAGGGATGCAAAATGCGATGTTGGCCTATTTTAGGAACTAAAATGCAAATTACAATCAAACAATGTCCGAAAAATACAAAACTTGGCAACAATGTAGATTATGATGAAATTAATGCACTGTAATTTTTTTGGAATTTTTGGATGCAAAAAATTTTTTTTATGAATTTTTATATGCAAACAAAATGATTTTCAATATTTAATTATAATAAATAATCAACCTACTTATTTTCGAGGACCAAAATTATCTAAGATCTATCACTAGGTGATTGATCTTAGAAAAATCCTAAACCTCAAAAAATGTAGATCTAATACCTGTTAAAAATTAAATAGTGAAATATGAAAAATGATTTTTATATGGCAAACGATTTACGCAAATGCAAATCTTTTCTGGCACAATGTCAAGCTCAACTAACTCTACTATATGTGATTTTTCGGGAATTTTTAGAGCAACAGTTAATCAATAGCAATTTTAAGAGCATAAAATGGGCAAAATATGTTACTTTCCACCAAACAAGTAGTTATTAATTAACCACTGATCACAAAAATACCCACAGTATGTCAAAATTAGAGAATTGAATGTAGAATAGAGTGCCAATTTTTGATAAATAAAATAATGCAATGTAGAGATCTAAAATGAATGATAAAGACAAGGGTACAGATGCAAATAGCAATAAATATAAAACATGCAGGGGGACCTAATGTTAATTACCTAAACACAGGGGGGTGTTTCTGCAATTTTCCAGCCAATCACGTGCAGTGCACGTGATAACTGGTCGATGGGGACTGAGGCGCGAATAATGAACTCTCCAAGGGGCTTCTTGCCCGGGGGATGACGACAGGTGACGTCCCCCACACATGTGCGAAGCATGTGCTGGGGTCTCGGGCTTGGAGCCCGGCCTGGCGTGGCTGGTGGTGCTAGCGGAAAGGGGGCCGCTCCGGTGGAGGGTGGCTTTAGTGATGCGGCGGAGAAGGCCCGATGACATGGAAGAGGGCCGCTCCGGTGGAGGCCCCAGGAGCTACTGGCGTTTATTTTCTTTATTCTATAATTTTATCTCTAAAAACCACATTTTATATAGTATTACAAAAAGATGCATAAATGATAAAATGCATGAATTAAGCCTATTTACATGAATTTACTAGAGTTTTTACGGCCAAAATGATAGAAAAAAGATGATGAAATGGAGATTCATCAGATGAGTCACTAAAATCTAGACCTGTTTCATCACTCCCTTGGAATGGAAGCGTCATGGTTATACCATCGTTTATGATCACATTACCCTCAAGTATTCCTAATACCCCTACATCCAGCATACTGGAATACCCAGAATAAACCCGAATTATTAGATAAATTTTACACTATCTACTTTAGGTTTTATAATTAAGTTTCTCATTTGATCATCGAGAGTTGGTATCCTTCCCAATATCTCATGAGTGAGATCATGTCTTCCAGTTTAGTAATGAATCTATATGATCCCTTCGAGAGATCGTATTTTACTCATATGCCCTTGTATGCACACCAGTGCGTCGGTATATAGACCCTTATTAGGTCATCAAACTATTGGTCTACCGAATGTACTTACTCAGACATATAGTAACATGTATGTCTCTAGTCAGAGGATGCGTGCCTATATAGTGACAGTATACAACATAGGTCTTTAGCTATCTCGATCCTGTTAAGTCAACTTTTAACCTAATTAATATGACACCTCAAGATCTCTATTCTTATGCCGAGGACCTGCATTAAGAGGTCAGTCAGATATCAACCTTTAGAGAAAGGATTGCCATCTCCTTCTCAAGCTAGAGACCCTCTCTTAATAATCATTTGATGGTGCTTGGTAAGTCCTCAATCTAGCTCTTTAGAAATTCATCCAAGCACCAACCTCTATGATTCAACAATTGAATCAATAGATGTATGATCATTAAGAAATCCATGGAACATAACATTAATTGTACTAAGGGACATATTATGCAAATTAGTTAATCTTCATTTCAAATCAGGGAATAATATTTGCAATAATATTTATTGCATAATGGCTCGTCGTAGGCTCGCATGTCCAACAATCTCCCACTAGCCCAAAGACAAAAATTAAACCCACGCTCATGTGATAATCATAAGCTATTTGATATAGTTATGTAAGTTGATAAGTCACTTTGTTCTTGAGAGACTATGCTAAGTCCTTTCACAGCGCTTGCTGATCTCCTAGTAACAATGCTCTCATCCAATGCGAATGTTGCATCTTATGCAACCAATACTCAATCTTGTTAGTTATAGTGTCCTTGACACTGCAGCTCAATTTTTATTATAACAATTATTTCCATTATAATTATTAGAATACCCTAATTTCAAGAGATCTCTATCTCCTAAGGTATCTGCAGTTAAGACCTTTTAGATCTCTATTCATAAAGTCTTAATTTCTCAAAGATAAGACTTAGAGATCACTATCTCGAAAGTCTTGTCCTCTTTGAAGATATTGTTATTATTGCAACTAAGTGTTTTGTCTCCACAATATGATTAATAGTAGTTTACTACTTCCACTGCATGGCAGACATTTGGCCTTTGTACACGTCTAGCATATACCCGGTTTCTCATAACAACATTCACTCCCTCAACTCTTCGGGGTGCTATCCCATCAGATAAGTGATGAAACCATGTTTCATGATGTTAATTCACATTTATTAACCCCCCTTTCTTAAATTAATTATAATAAAAACCAGATAAATCCTTGTATATATTTGAACCCTAGAATAAATAAAAAGTACAAAAAATAACAAAACAAAAATTCGTAGCCTTTTTATACCCTTAAAATCGCTCACAAAAATATTTTCCACTTTATTTGACCTCGTTTTTTGTCACAATGAAACTTGTAGATCTCATTGAGATCTACCACTCTCATGTTTTGAGTTTTTCGAAATTCGACCTTCTTATCCTTCATATTTCACCTTCTTTATCTGAATAACCTGATTGGGCCACATGGCGTTTTCTGGTTACGCCACGTGGCCCGCTCACTGTGTGCCACCCCCCTCTTTTCTCGGTCGTTCGATCGCTTCTGGGCGCTTCCATCCAAGCCATTCATTCCCTCTCTTTTCCTATCCCTTCGATCAAGTTGCAGACTTCATCACAACCATCCACCCCCGCATTCATCTCAACTCGCCACGTGTCATGCTCAGCCATCACCCGATCTTATTTATCTCTCTCTATATCAGCCGTCATCTTTCTCGTTGATTATCAACATTCGATCCAAGCCCACACTCCATCTTGGTCGTTCACTTCTGCCCGCACCCACTCACGACACATGGCGCGCTCCATCACCGCTCGATTGTACCACCCTAGATCGAATCCGAGCCGCTCTTGAGCGCCCTCTTCTCATATGTTGGATCGTAAGATCCAACGGTCGAGGACCCGTCATCTACCTCCCACCCCATCTCCTTCCAACATTCTCCACCTCACGTGTCAGCATCCCCCTTTCCTTTTCCCCAACCTCATCTTCCACCTTCTCCACTCGCTAAATGGTCCACGACGAAGCCCGTTCTTCCCTCTTCCTTGCAACCACCCATTCGCTCCAGACATCCATCTCCTTCACCCCATGTTCCACACTCAGTCCACGACCTTTGTCATCTGAACTTCGACCTCCCACCTTCACATACACCTCCGCCACCACCTTTTCTCAGGGTTCGCCTTTATATGAGGCTCCGCCTAGAACCACCCTCCTCCCCGTCACAGGGGGAGGTGCGATTGATGGCGCCACGGTGACGATTGCCCCCGACGTCGACCCATGGCCAATGTAGGCCAGGTTTCCGGTGCCTCGCCATCGCTGAGCTTCTCCCCGTGGCCGGGGGAGTCCAGCGAAGTCCCGAGCATATCTCGAAGCTCAATTCCAGGCTCTACCACCACCAATTTCTCCAGGTAAGTATCCCAATCTCCCTTTGCATTTTTTGCTTGATTTATTTAATTTATTTTGCCTCTTCTACGCACCTTCACCGTCCATTGATCGTCCATGGAGATGCACCATACATCAGCCGTCCACGCACTACCCTCCAACCATCCTCTCGATCCATAACCTCCTCCCACACCGACCCATATTGTCTCCGATCACGCTAAAGAATATGACCTAGCCTCCCACTTCTTTGCCCCGCAAGGCCTAAACATCACCTCACTTCACTCATGAGTTCACGTGCATTCTTCAGCTATGGGTTCTAACACTGCATGTCTTCAAGAATGGAGAGAGCACACCTGCTCCGATCTCCTACTCCGCCTCCGGTGACTCTTCACTCTCAGCATCCACTAGCCACCCCCACAGTGTCTCCGATCTCATCCCATCTTCACGAAGGAAGCCTTATCCTTTTGTAATCTTCAGGCGACTGTGGTGACAACGGTGGTGCTCGTATGGGCTCGTCGAAGATTCAATCATGCCGCCACCCCACAGAGGAGGAAGAAGCACCGAGGAGAAGCAACAACTGTTGGATGGCAATCCCCGGTGCTTATCCAACTATCTGCATTTCGCCACATCGCAGCCTCCGAGGCACCAAGGTTTGAGCAGCCAAACCGACAATCAAAGCTATTACATTTCGCCACGTCGCCTGAACTGCCCCTAAGCTGAGGATCATCACGATTAGATGTCGTTCGATCTTCCTAGATCATATGGCCCACTATCAGCCACGTCGTCGTCCAAGTCTGCAGGCTCGTGCCTCCCGAACCCATCACCCGCAACACTAGAGCTCTCCCGAGCAAACTCTAACCCTGCTTAATCACGTGAGACTGGCCTCATGTGTCCCTGCCATGTGATGGCTGGAAAAATTGTAGGGATATTCCTCGGACTTCTTCAATTGGCAAGGAGGTCCTAAAGCACGGGCATACCATGCATGCCTGGGGTTATTTGCATCCGAACCCCTGCAAGTTTTAATAATTGCAAATATACCCCCACGCCTATCTGTAATTTAAAGGCAAGTCCTCGTAGTTATATTTATTTACATTTTAGTCCTTCGAGGGACTTGTTTGCTATTTTCCTTAGTTATTTCTATGTTTCCATTGCATTTATGCCCCTGGTTTCTTTCTTACATATCTTGAGCATCCGAGCTTCGTTTGAGTTGATTTTGATCTTGATGTGAAGATATTTTAATTCCCTTTATAATGACATAGCTATTGTTTTGTTTTGATATTTTTAATTTTACTTATTAAATCTAATTACGTAGTTTCAATTATTCAATGATTTTCACGTTATTAAGTAGCCTTGTCAATGAAAATGGCTTCATGAACTCTTTCTGAAATTGACTACAATTTATTGCTCAATGAGTCTGTATAACTTGGACATAATTGCATCATTCTAATCTTTCATTTCCTTGCATATTAAAAAGCAAATAAAAAGTCTTTTTTTATGTATTTGCATTCTATGTCTCTTTCTTTGCATTGACCATTGGATTTATAATTCAACACTTAATTTAGGTAATAAGAATCTAGATAATACTTAAGAGGATCGGGCCCCAGAGTTTGACCTTGGGCTTGCCCAAGTAAAATATAAATTGATCGTTTTGCCTTTAATTGATAACTATAATGAAGCGATCTTTGATGCATCTGATTCAGCCAACTACAATGCACTAAAACAACACATTAAAGGGCTGAATTTTGGGCTCGTTGAATGGCACCATTGATGGGGACACGACTCAACTTTTGTTTTATTTGGATTTTTATTTATTTGATTAAGTGGTTGATTCTAATTTGTAGGTCAATTTGTTCATGTCTCATGCATTCTTATTGATAATTCTTTGATGGATATCTAACGTTTGTTTTTGTGGCAGGGCCCTTCGTGTTCAAGGAGGCGAGGAGCAGGAGTTCCCACTGCGAGGAACTACAAAAGCAAACCTTGGAGAAAAATCGAAGAGATTTTTTTTCTGTCTTTCATTTTATTGTATTTGATGTAATAATAATCTCTACAGCGGTGTTCGTTCGAAGACTCACTTTTGTAATGAACGAGGTATATTTGGTTGTGTGGGTATTCACCCCATTTGAATGTCGACCTAGGATTAGGCACACGACTCTCCGAGCTTCTTTGACATTTTGTATCTTTCGTATTTGATCGTAAGTAGGATACATTTTAAATCTAGATGCATATAAACATCGCTTCACGTATCAAAAAATTCAATCTATTCTTTCCCGCTAATAGAAGCATGTTGGATGCAATTTTTCATCAACTTGCATACATTTTGGGTTAGATTTTAACTCAGTCTTATTTTCATGAAATTTTTCTCAAGGCGCTGCGAGTTTTATTTTAGCTCAGATCATGATTTTATCGACTACATTGGCTTTTTTCGACCTCCCTTCCTAGCTTGATCACCTAGGTTAATGGAACTTAGGAATGAGGGGTAGACGATGATTTTTTGATTAATGTTCACATTTATCAATGATAACCTTAAGCAAATAATTGGGATTGTTAATTCAAGTTGACCTAAAATGGAGTAAAATAATGTTTTGGGAAAGCAACACCCTTGTCTATGTAGGACGACCTTATCTTACATTTTCTTGATTCTCACGTAAATTAGAATGTTTTAATTACCAATAAAAATGACAAGATAATCAACCAACACTTGTAGGTTTCACATGTGAGTTGGTGAATTCAAAGGGTATTGCATGCTTGATTGGGCCTTGATTGCTCCGACACCCTCCCCTAGCCCTTAAGTACTCCATTCATCTCTGAAGATTCACTCGCTCACTTGTATATCCATCCTACTTCTTCGTTCCCCTCAGGTCTCCTCAACATCAATTATCCATCTCTGTACTTAGGTTACTCTCAGCCTAAGTATAGGGGGTGTCTGCCTTAGTTCGTATATTTTTCTTTACTTAAATGGATCTATGACTTTGTATCATCGAGTGCTATGAGAACATAGCAAAGTTTAAGTATAGGGAGTATACCGTATATAGTATATGTACTTTAGCTATATTTCAAAAAATATTGAAAAAATTACAACTTTTTGGGCTAAAGTATAATCTTTTGAACTAAGTGGACAAAATGTTTTCAAGGTTTTTTCTATACTATGTTACACTATTTTCAAGAAAAATATTTTTAAACTGATTTGAAAAATGGGTTTTCACTTATTTTGAAAAATTGTATGAAAAATGTTTGATATGTGTGTATGTGACATGTTGTTGAAATCATTTTCTTGATTTCAAGGAAAATGTGTCTAACTTGTATTCTAACTTTAATAAAAAATCCATAAAAATGAGAAAAACAAGAAAATATTTTAAAAGTCAAAATGACTACTAAACTCAAATAGGTAGCCACATTTAATGAGGGTTTCCCTTAGCAGAGTAGGTGGTTTAGAGGACATCGCGTAAGGCTCTGTCCTTAAGCAACGGATTCCGTTCTACGGCCCGTACTTACACCTATACTGGTTGAATGCAGATGCATCTACTCATTTGTGTTTAGGCAGTCATTATGTCTTTTAAAGTCATCATAAAAATTTTAAAAAATTGATGAGGGAGTTGGATTAAATCCCCTACATTTTCACTTCTACACAGGATCAATGATGTTTGAGAACACCTAGTTTAAGGGTCTTGAGATTTAATGTTAACCAGCCTTAATCATCAGGGTCTTAGACTTAATTATCCACATTTCCCTAGTTTGCTAGATTTGTGTGCTTTATTGCATGCTTAGTCTCCTACCTTAAGAATATGATCAGCACTTCACATATACGATTGCGGTCATGTTGGCATGAGTTGAAATTTCACTTGAGGAGCTGGGATGAAGAATTCAAATATGGACTTGATCTAATGATGCTCGAGGATGGGATAAGATCATTGAAGGCTTCATGAAACCCGAGTGTCAGCATTTCTAGCCAATATGAGAACTTGGTTCTTATGCTAATCTCTTGATATTGAACGAAGTGCCAGGGTGTGAAAACTAAAAAATATTGATAAGTGTGCTCAAACACTTGGTAAAAGCAATGGACCTCGTCAAAAATAGTACAAAGCAAAGAAATATCATTGTTGAAAGAAAAGCTCTCATTCCACAAAGTCAAATATCAAAAGAGCTTCCACCAAATGCGAGCACTCCCAACCTTTTCAAAGTGTCCCCTTGGACCACCGCTATTAGGACAGGAGTCGGGCTTGCACCAAAAAAGGGCTTTGCATTGTAAATGCTACAAGTCTGGGTATAGAAGGAAATGATAGGTACAAAAAAAAGGCACACACCAGTGTATTCCCAGGAAAACAAGTGTAGACGACTCCAACTTCTCTTGACGGACGCACCGATCAACACCAAAAATATGCGTTGAGTTAATAAGGCACTCGAGCGGATCCTTGTTCCAATGTGAGGGAGAGAAGCAATGAAACAATCCTTAACCCTCCATAAACTGGTCTGCCACCTACACTTCTATGTCTGAGAAACTAAAGAAACAGTGGATTGGATGCATTATTTGATTTATTCCATAGTGTTGAAATTGGGTCCTTAGGATAGTTTCTTGGATTGGAACCTTGGGTGACGTTGTGACTCTACTCTCGTGATCGCGGTCAACACTTAAATTCATATCCTTAGTTTATATGTTTACAAGAGAGAGTCTGGAAAATTATAGGAATTGGATGCCTCTTGATTAAGGTTGGATTGAGCTTTGAGATTTTGAATCTTTAGAATTGGGAGTTCTTGAACAGATCAGATCCTTTACGCACATGCACAAGGGGGTTAATCCAGCTCATTCATTTTTGAGATGCTCGAGGATGAGCATAGTTTAAGTATAGGGGGGAGGTATATAGTATATACAATATATGTACTTTAGCTATATTTTAAAAAATATTGAAAAAAATAAAACTTTTTGGACTAAAATATAATGTTTTGAACTAAGTGGATAAAATGTTTTCAAGGTTTTTCTGTACTATTGATGACACATGATTCTCGAGGATTGATAATTAATAATGGACGAGTCATCGTTGTCCCAAATAATTCCACGACAAACAAACATTTTTTCTTCTCAAGATGCAAAATTAACTAAAATCGAATAATGAAGCAAGAGAAATTTTCGCTACTTATTTACTTGTATAGCAGACATGATTGAACTCAGGGAGGCTAAAATTTCCAAGGGTTATTCAATTAATCAATTAAAATCAATTAAGAGAAAAGACAAGAATCTCAAAGGCAAACTATCCTCAATTTTTGTGGAATTTTTCTCTTTTTAATTTATTTTTTAATTTTCAAATTTTTAGTGATTTTAATTTTGCAATTTTTTATTTTCAAATAACAACAATATGTACAAGATAAGAACTACACATAAAGAACACTTTTTGTGTTTTTTAATTATATAAAAAATGATCAGAAAAATCCAGAGAAAATATTTTTTGTTTTTAAAGATTTTGAAATGTTTTTGGGAATTTTTGTAGAATTTTCAGATGTTTTTGCATTTTTCTAAAAATCAAACAGTGACAAAAATGAGAAATAGTGCACATCTTGGGGTAATATGCAACTTAAAATAATTTTAAGTGCCTAAAAGTCCTGCTAATTATTTCTATGATGAAATATATGCAAATATCTATAAATAGGAACTAAAATCACGATTTTTGGATTTTTTGTTGATTTTTTTATGATTTTTATAAGTTTTTTGATGTTTTGCAATTTTTTATTGGGTTTTAAAAAGCATTAATGTGTGAAATTTTGATAAAATTAAAAGATAATAAAATAAAACAAATCTTTTTTTGGAAATTTCAAAGCAATTTTCAAATTTTTATGGATTTTTAAAATTCAGGAAAAAGAAAAAGATATTGTTTTTTATTTTTTAATAATATGAAATGAAAATGAAATGCAATGAAAATTTTATGCTAGAAAGATACACACATTAGGAGCATAGCATAATTTTCTCAGAATGAGCAATAAAATCTATTTATTCTCATGAAAAGATCTTGCAAATTTAAATTTTGGAATTGAGTGACTAAAATGTGAATGTTTTAAGTTCTGGAATAAAATGTAACAATAAATAAAGAGTAGGTAAAAATAAAAAATTACCCAAAGAGAGCGTGTTGTGCACGTGATCTCTGATTGACACGGGCATTCTTGCAATTTTTAGAACTTCGGAGGGGGTAGTTGCAAATTGTTCCAGACTAAAAAAATCACCCTAAGGTTCTGTCTCTTCCCTTCCTTTGTTTCTTTAAAACAAAAGCAACAACAGGGGTCGTCTCCACTACTTCTCTTCCTAGGAGACAGGATCTACGGCGGTTCCAACCGCGGGCGGCAGTGCGGTGGAAGGCTTTATACGCACGAGCGACGTGTCTGGCAACGCCGGACGGAGGACGGAGGTGTGCGGCGCACTCGGGCGCAGACGATGGCTAAGGGGCTGCGGTGACGAGCGCGCGCAGGTGGAGTTGTGACTCTTGCGTGGTGGACGCTAAAGGTGGAGGCACGCTTTATGGCACTGGCCATGGAGGCTCACGCAGGGGCACAGATGTATTGGAGGAGGAGGTGGCGAGGTGCGGCAGGGACGTGCCAGTTACGCGATGATGTTGACGGCATCAAGGCAGAACGAAAGCCGCAAGAGGTGGTACTGGCTCCTGTTAGGGAACTACTACCGTGGTGCGGGGCTGGCAGCAGGCACGCGGTGGCTATAGCTGGCGTGCCTATTGCCGATTTTTTTGTATTTATTTTTTTTCTTATTGATGTAAAGATAGAAACGAAAATGAATAAATTTTTTTTTAATTTTTTAGAAACTTAACTTAAATTATGTAATTTTTTAGTTTTTATTATTTTATTTTTCTTTTTAGATGATCCTGAAAAATAAATGTTAGAGAGAAGAAAAACAAATATTTTTTTGTTTTTTTAAATTATTTATCAACAAATTCGAAAACAAGCATGATGACTCGATCCTAAAATCACATGGAAGATGTGAATGCATATGGTTCTGAAGGGAATGGCAAATGGAACCGGATCTCCGACCACCGTGCGTGGTCAGAGGTAAAAGATCGTGCGAGGTAGAAAAGAATGCGTAGAGATCGAGAACGTGAGATGAAAAAATCAAGTCGGTGGCAGATTAAATCGTGAGTGATGATTCTAAGATCTAGATAAAAAATATTAACAAAGAGAAAATGCGAGAAAATAAAACTACGATTAGCCTCGGATAAAAGAAGAGAAAATGGATCTCACCTTGAGAGCGGAAAAGACCTTGATCACCTCGATGAAGGTCAACGCACTATCACTGGACGACTCAGAGGCTAGGCACCCTTCTGCGACAAGAAGACTCTCGGAGATCAGGCTCCTCTCACCAAAGATTGATCAAGTTAAAAAGATGGAGAAGGAGCCTTATTAATAAATAGAATGAGATAGAAGTTCAAAAATTTGACATGATATAAAGAGATAGGGAAAAAATTGAAATGAGATAGAGATAAAAAGATAAGTGTCAAAAATATTTACAAAAATTATCTAATGTTTTTGTGTTTTCATCATTTTATTTATTTGAAAATTAAATGTTAATTTTTTTAAATATTTTCGTGATAGTTAGTTAAGAAAATTAACTATATACATATGCTATAAACAAATATGACATTATCTACATGGGTAAATAAGGAAATTAGTTTTTTATTTTATTATTATGTTATTATTATCTTTATTTTCAATATTTAGTAAAAATATTTACAAATATTTACAATATAATATGTACAAATAAATGGCAAAATTGCACAAACCACCATAGAATTTTAAAGATAATTTCATTTAGAATACAATGGAAGTGAGTTTTGTTCAATCTGAGTTCTTATGGAGCCGGAATTAATCTTTCCATTATCGCTTAATGGCTTTCTCTAGATGTGGTTACTTTTATTATATACATGATTTCTTTGTGTAATTATTTTTATTATTTAGCCCACATTTTTATTTACAACTTCTTTTTTGAAAATTATTTTACTTAAGGTTAATTTATATACAAATAAATAGTGTTAGTTTTATACATATTTACACAATAAGTGAGAAGTATTTACAAAACACACATTTTTTAGATTTTCTGATTAAGGACCCTATCTCCCCCTACTTTATTCCTAGTCGATGAGGTCAAGTCTTGACCTTCTCTCGGGGTTCGGGTCAGCCTGTATCTATTAAATATATATAGTCTTCTTTTCTTTTCTTTATTTTTCTTTTATTTATTTATTTATTTTTGGTTATAATAATATACAAATATATAATATTTACACACAGATGCAAGTTAGTATTATGTACATGTGTTTTATAAGGTATTTTAAGCTAAAATAAATGAATAAAGATGATGAAATACAAACTCATCATCCCCCTATGTTTTACCTTTGTAGTCTCTTGGTAAACACTTATTTGAAAGAATAAGTGAATAGAAGAAAAAAGGAAGGAAAAATAAAGAAGTTAGGACAGTATTGAGTATTAAACTTTTCTTCATAAAATTGTAGTTTGGAGCTCTGTCGGACCTTTGGATTATTAGTGTGTCGAAACCTTAATGGGAGTTGTATTTAAAACCTAACAACCTCTAAGTTCTTTAAGACTCCTATTCAGGTCACCTCAACAGTCAGGTCAGAACAAGTCTACATACACAAATTCTTGTGACTATGAATCTTTACTTGTACGATGTAAGTGATATATAGCTCCCCATCTCAAAAGTAGCAAAGAAACAACCTCCCTCAACAAGGTAACTCTAGTTCCTCGGTCCTGCAACTCTTTCCTCGAGGAGCGGAGATATTCCCTTCTAAGTTCAAGTACAACCAGCTCAAGAATAGGGAATGGAGAAAAGAATGGATGGCAACCAGTGTAGCTACCTATCCTTGGATGCATGACCAGTGTAGCCAAGTTATCCGTTGCAAGCTTACAAAAAATTATCTTTGAAGCTCTTATTGTATTTTTTATCCTCGTATATACACTCCGGTAGGCATTTTACTTTGCAATCAGGCCTGTCCGCTTTTGGAGAATCTGCATTTTATGATACTATTTTTTTAAATATATACAAGGTGCAGCATGTCCATAAGGAGTTTTTCCTATTGAGCCAGTTGACTATCCCTCTTTTGAAGCATTGCTGCAACCCCACAGCATCTTGTCTTTAGACCTCAACATCGCTAGACCAGGTTGAGATGCACTTCCTTCACTAGAGGAAGACGAGAGGTTTCGCCTAGATGTGCTACCCTCGTATGGCACCCCAAGCCAAAAGATTCTACATCCTCACTACATCATCCATGAAGAGCTAAGTGTAGAGTGCTTTGTCCAAGATAAGTCACGTTCTTAAAGAATCACGCATGTGTTGTTAGATATTCTACTTAAACTACTCAAGATGACATGTGAACATAGTCTTCTGGACTCAAAGAATTAAGTCACTAGGACCTGAAATGTCTTAATCCATTTCTTATAAGGTTCCTATGAAATTAAGTGGATTAAGGTCCAACTAAGCTCCATTCTTCCATTTTATTCCAGACTTAGTTTAAATGTCAATACTATCCTAAAAAATGCAAGAAAATATGTACAATGCAGAGAAAGCATTTTTTTTGAAAAAAATGATGCACATGTGAAAAGATTTTTTTGAAACAATTTTCTCATTTTGAACTTTTTATGAATTTTTGGAAAAAAATGTTGATGTAAAAGTAAGGTTTTTTTTATTATGCAAGTTTTTTTATAGATTTTTTTAGGACAAGGGTTAGTAGAATATATACAAGTATATACAAGATTTTTTTGTTTTGTTTAGTTTTAGTTTTAGTTTTTTTTGTTTTTTTGTTTGCTTTTGTTTTTTGTTTATTTTTTTATTTTTTGTTGTTGTTTTTTTGTTGTTTTTTTTCTTTTTTACACACATGGATTTTAAAAAATTATATACATATTCCCCAAAATAATTATATTAAAAAGTACGAGTTATGTCTAAAGTATATATACAGTATATACGACATCCCCCATACTTAGCTCAAACTATGTCCTCATAGTGATTAGAGAGCGACAAAGGAAGACATAACTCATGCTAAGTATAGAAAAGTGAAAAGACTCCTATGCTACAATGACTCAAAGAAAAGATAAAAAGAAGAGAAGTTGGTGACCCCCCTATACTTAAGATCAAGTAATCCTAAGTATATTAGAGTCTACAAAAGGGAAAATTGATGAAGAGAATATACAGACTCACTGGAAGACATAAAAACACGACATGTACAACTTCACCCCCTATACTTAGGGTAAAGTATCCCTAAGTAAAGGAAACAACATGAGTGATGAACAAGACAAATATGAACAAGAAAAATCCTTCACCCCCTATACTTAGGATAAAGCACATTCTAAGTATAGCATATATACACACGGAAAAGGGATGAACGATAAAACTGGAGAAGAAAGAGTGAAACGAAAGGATATAAAGATATAGTTAGCTCATGTATCAGAGGCAGAGGATGGAATCAAAAGATCATCATTTGATACCAAAGATATAAAATCCACAATGGACAAGAATGTATCGTAATCTAGATATGGCTTCAGCAACTATCTATTCCCAACAAATGGTTGTGCGTCAGATGAAAACCCATATATGAAAATACTTCCATTGTCACAGAGAGCTCTCACAATGAACGATCCTGACCATTTGCTTTTCAATTTTCCTAGAAACAGCTTCAACTTAGCATCAAATAACCAAACTTTCTGATCATGAGAGAAAGTCTTCCTTCAAATGTATTTTTCATGCCAACGCTTGACTTTCTCCTTATACATGAGTGAGTTATCATATGCAAAGTCTCGGAATTCCAGTAATTTATTTAGATCTAATTTCCTGTTATTTCCTAACTTCTCATAATAGAGATTGCATACACAGAGTGCCCAAGATTTGTGAATTAATTCCATTGACAGGTGGCAAGGCTTTCCATACACCAATCTGTATGGAGACATACCCAAAGGAGACTTGTAAGCCGTTCGATAAGCCCATAGAATCGAGTTAAGCATATGAGACCAGTTCTTCCTATTTGTACATACAAGTTTTTGCAATATTGTCTTTATCTCCCTATACGAAATTTCTTCCAAGCTATTAGTGTGAGGGTGGTAAGGAGACACAACTCTGTGCTCAATGGCGTACTCCTTCACAAGCTTCTTTACTTATCTATTAATGAAATGGCTTCCCCCATCTGAAATCAATATTTTGGGAATCTTGAACCGTACAATAATGTGGTCCTTGAAAAGTAACACATTGTACGACTATCTACGGCTCGGGTGGGTATAGCCTCCACCCATCGACTAACATAATCCACGATGAGCAGGATGTACTGAAATCCCTGACTAACAGGAAATGGGCCCATGAAGTTTATCTCCCAAATATCAGAAAAATCAGAAATCCGTATGTATCTTAGGGGCATGGTATATTTGGAACCAATGGTTCCTCCAATTTTCTGACAGTCGATACAACCTCGAACATACTATGTAGCATCCTTAAACAATGTGGGCGACCATTGGTCACTCTGTAAAACCATTGTTGTTGTGTGTTTCCCCGAATGATGCCCACTAGATTCTAATTTGTTACAATGCTCAAGTACACTTGTGTGTTTCTCTTGAGGAATACACCTTCTCCAGATACAATCTGCACCCTCATGAAATAGGTACGGATCCTCCCATTGGTAATAATGAATCTCTGATATAAATCTGTCTATCTTGTACTTCGTCCAATCTTGTGGAACTTTCTTAGAGACAAGATAGTTCACAATAGCATACCATGGGAGTGAGTCTACGAAAAAATGGCCTCATCTGGAAAAGTTTCAGAAATAGGGATCATGTTCTGCTCAAAGGTCTCTGCATCCATGATACAGGAAAGGTGATCTGCCACAACATTTTTCACTCCAGGTTTATATCTAATCTCTAAATCAAATTCTTGGAGAAGAAGGATCCATCTGATAAGGCATGGTTGGACATCCTTCTTTGCCTACAAGTATCGTATGGTTGTGTGATCCGTGTATACAATAACATGGGACCCGACGAGGTAAGATCTGAACTTTTCTATCCCAAACACAACTGCTAACATCTCCTTCTCTATAACTGTAAAATTTTGATGTGCTTCATCCAGAGTCTTGCTAGCATAGTGTATATCAAAGGGTATACCATCCCTTCTCTATCCTAAAACAGCTCCAACTGTGAAACCTGAGTTATCTGTCAGGATCTTGAAATGAAGAGACCAATCAGGGGGCTGTAAGATCGGAGCACTAGTAACCATCTCTTTCATTTGATTGAATGCAAGGAGTACTTTCTCATCGACAACAAAATCTATCTCCTTACGCAGAAGCTCAGTCAATGGTCTGGCAATTTTGTTGAAGTCCTTTATGAATCGCCTATTGAATCCTACGTGTCCCAGAAATGACCTCAACTGCTTCAAATTCTATGGTGGATCTAACTTGGAAATCACATCAATCTTAGCTGAGTCAACATCCATACCATGTTTTGAGATGACATGGCCCAATACAATCCCATTAGTCACCATAAATGACTCTTCTCCCGTGAGACTACTAGGTTTACCTTACAACAACGTTGAATAACTCGGTCAAAATAAGCAAGTCATGGGTCAAAACTATCCTCGTAGATTGAGAAATCGTCCATGAAGACCTCAAGGAAACTACCTACCATGTCGCAAAAATGGCTAACATAAACCTTTGGAATGTAGCGGGAGCGTTACATAATCCAAATGACATCCATCTAAAGGCGTAGGTGCCAAATGGACAAGCAAAAGTAGTTTTCTCCTGATCCTCAGAAGCGATAGCAACTTGGTTGTATCCTGAGTACCCATCCAAGAAGCAAAAGAACTCTTTCCCTGCCAACCTCTCAATAATCTGATCAATAAAGGGCAGTGGAAAGTGATCTTTCTTGGAGGTTGAATTCATGCATTGGTAATCTACACAGACACGCCATGAAGTAGGTACCCGGGTCAGAATCTCCTTACCACGATCATTCTTTACGATAGTAATCTCGGATTTCTTCGGGACCCCATGTAAAGGGCTGACCCACTTGGAATCAGAAATGGGATCTATAAAGCTAGAATCACACCATTTTCTGATCTCCTCCATGACAACCTCCCTTAGATTTGGATTTAGATGGCGCTGACATTCACGGGAGGGTTTGCGGTCGTCCTCTAGGTAGATATGATGCGAGCACAAATCTGGATTGATCCCACGGAGATCCAAGATATTCCAACATATGACCTTACGATTTCTCTCAAGAATCTCTAGCACGCGAGATTCTTGTTCAGCGATCAACTGCGACCTGAGGATGATCGGAAACATTTGGGGGGGGGGGTCCTGCAAGGAAGGAATATTTCAACATTGATGGTAAAACCTTGAGCTCAGGCGGGGTCTAAATCGGCTCTGCAATAACCTCTCCTACTGCACTAGTAGACGGTATATGATTTGTACTTTGTGGACTGTCCACCTTGGCTACTAACGGCTCAGCAAATAGAATATCTGATAGATCTGCAATGAATGGTATCTGCTCGTAAAGGAAGGGTTCATCACGATGTTCAACATTCTTATCAATTAACGGTTCAAATATCTCGACAATAATCTCATAAAGATGTCTCGCATCAGTGCATATATCAGGAAATTCAGTGCATGACTCAGATATCTGTGCTTCACAATTCTTAGAATGAGGCATATCATCAATAATATCAAAAAAGTGTATCAAATGAATATCAGAAGGTGCCTCTAAAAACTCAGATTGATCCTCAGAAATCTGCTCAAACTGTCCATCAGCAACTGGCTCAATTGGACCACTAAGGGAACTCATGTCGACTGTGCTTTCCATAGAGTCCTTTTGGGAAAGGAACTTTGGGCTATCTATAAAATCAGTGAAAAGATCTGTCTCTTTGAATTCAGCAAGAAAAGCACACTCATTTGGCTTTGATATAGTTTTCTCTGTCCCATCTGCTATAGGTGGCCATGATGGCATGAATTGTGGCCATGGTTAAGATGTGGTTCTCTATTTCCTTTCGTCTGTTCTTTATTGGTTGATGCTTTTGTGTACATGCCTCTTTTATTCCTTCTTTCACTGTAAGCATGTATCCCATGGCCTTAAGGAGTGGCATCTTTAAAAAGATGTTATGTAAGATCTCAACCACTCTAGGATCAAATAAGGTTGTTTTTAATTTTTGAAGTTTCTTTGATTTGAGAGCATAAGGAAATGGCACGGAATCATAATAAACATGAAAACATTCATTTCCTTTATTCAAAATAGAATCGTCATGTACAAACGGACATCTAGAATCAGCCTGTATAGTGTTGTCCAAATCAGGTGAAGGAAAAGCAGAATCTAAAACAGAACGGGATGCTACTGCTGGTAAAGAAGAAGAATCTGTGACTGGTATACTCTCCCTTGCTGATGGTGATCTACATCTGCCTGGTGAAGGTGGTGGTCAAGGTAGTGAAACTCCAGACTTGGGTGCTGCTACACTGGTCCTCTCGACTGTTGGGGAAGGAGATGATGTAGAAGATGATGCTCTCTCAGTGTTTCGATCTCCAAACCCTAACTGGTGTGTAGGCGGCTGCAAACTCCTACCACTCCTGAGATGAATGGCATCAGATAAACATGTAAAATCAAGGGACATACCTATCTTGAGGGTGGGTGGTCTATTGGCTACCTGCTCCTTGCACAATGCAAGGTAGTCCAGTGCTGGGTAAACTAAAGGGGTCTCAGGTTGCTCATTGAATGGCTGTCGCTGAGACTGATAGTACGAAGGCTGTTGGTAACCATACGGATTCTGATAACGAGGAGGAGGAGGGCGAAAGGATATTGTCCATAGTATGCAGTCTGCTGCTAATTAGGTTGAGGAAAGTACATAGACTGTTGTTGTGGTTGGTCTTGTCTCCAACTTTGGAACTATGGTGGAGACTAAAAGTGACGCTGGAACTGTTGGTGCTGGTACTGCTGTTGTCTATATCCCTGAAGCTGGTGGGCAGGTCTCTGACCCTACTGTGAACCCAACTGGCCTTGCCCTGACGGACGGGGCTGGTTTCTCTCATGGTCGAACCAGATACCATTCACCTCCTGAATGACAGGTGGAGGTAAAGACTGTTGCTCTGGAATGTAGGATACTTCCTGCTGGTACGGAACTATATGGTATGCATGTTGCTGAGCTTGATCAGGTGTCTTCATGTAGTATACATGATGAACTGTGGATGGTCCTTTGATACTCTGCTGGGTGGAAGAGGTATGCTCCCTAGTAGAGGTATCGACTGCTGCACTTGTACTATGGACTGCACTAATCGTACTAACAAGAAGCTCCAGGTGCTTTGTTATCTCATCCGGCTTATCCGGGTTCTTTGTCCTCTATTCGATCACAAGAATCTTCTAAAGCTCCTTTGATCGTTTCTCAATAATGTCTACTTTGGATAGGTGATTTCCAATAATGGTCAGATCAGAACTGTCCACCATATCTACTTCATGTAATGCCGTCACATTGACATCCTTGTAGAGTACTGTAGAGGCGGTGATGGGGTGCTTCTGAAAAGCACGTGAAGAAGAAAGAGCTGCTGAACTCTCCACCATCTCTTCCAAAATTCGATACAGGACATCCTCGTCCTTGTTGAAGTGTCTCCCCCCACAAGAGGCATCTACCAGCTTCTGATTCTCAATGCTTAAACTCCCAAAGAAATTTTGTATAAGGATGGTCTTTAGAATATCATGATGGGGGTATTTCTCTGTCAGATCTTTGAATCTTTCCCATGCCTCGTGAATAGGCTCTTGGGGCATCTGGGAGAAATTAGCAATCAACAATCACGTTTGGTTGAGGCGTCCAAGTGGATAATACTTGTTCAGAAATACAGACCTCAACTCTTCCCAAGTAGTGACAACCTTCCCCAAGTGATTTAAACAATACAAAGCTTTGTCCATCAGACTGAATGGAAAGGCGGTCATCGGCACTACCTCTAATGGTACATTTGGGTAGTGTATTGTTCCATAAATGTGATCAAACTGCTGGAGGTGTATATAAGGTTCTTCATTAATATTCCCATGGAGTATTGGGAGAACAGTAAATAGTAGGCTTAAGCTCAAAATGCCTATGAACTGTAGGGATTTGTATCTAAGAATTTGTCTATATCTCCCCTGTATTATAAGCATCCTTTAATGTAGGCTTATCCCCAGGTTCTATATGAGGTTCTTCTCCCCCATTCCTACCTCCAGGGTTTCTGTTATCCCCCTTTCTCCCATCTTCTCTTTCTTGTCTCATCTCGAGAATCATGTCTCTCAGTGTTGCTTGGAACTTATCCTACTATGTTAACTGGGCTTGAATTGATTGAATGGAGGCTAACATGGTATTGTTGATCTAGCTCTCCTCCGACATGGTCCCCTTTCCCTTCGGTATCATTAAGTGTTCGGCTTCTGAATCTTACATCCCACTCGATTAGTGCTCAGAATTGATGGAGTCTAAGATATTAATTTGAGATTAAAGCCAATCTCAAATAGTGGATTCATGGATGTTGTGAAGGGTGAAGTGGAGAAAGAGGAATATTCGTGAAGTGAGTCTCCTCGAATAGAATGTGATCAACTCGGAGCGTAGAGTAAGTTCGCAAAATCCGAATGAGAAGTACTCTGATCCGACATCTTCGAAATCAATAGGCAGGATGCGAGAACACGAAGGTCAATGTAAGAGTGAAAGTGAATGAAGGCGCAAAATGGGTACAGGATCTTTATCACTAGCAAGCAAACACAATACAAACCCCAAGTTCACCAACTCAACTCAATGTGAAGACTGTGAAGGTTCGATTAATTATCTTGTCAATTTTAGAGTTTGGTGATAATATAATAAATCAAAGCGGTTAAAGCGAGCTGTTAGGAACCCAATGCTCTCAGGAGATTGGTTTAATCCCAAAGTTAGATCTTTCCCAGCTAGTATGAATTGCGGACTGTTTACCGGCTACCCGATCAATTCAATATGTTAAGGACGTCTCGGGCCGCTTTACCAGCTACTAGAGAGATCCTCACTGGAAAACGACTAACCCAAGATAGTAGTCTAAAAAGAGTTCGGATGTGGTTCTATCCTAGTGTGCGGGTCGCTCTCTCGCTACATACAAACCAAATAATGAGGGGGTTACTCTCCCCAAAACAATGATTTTCCTTGTTTTATTTTAGGGTCTAGTTTTTTTTATCAGTCCCATATTTTAGGCAGTTGTCACTTAATTAAAATATTTTCAAAGAATCGCCTCCTGAGTGTCCAATTTCTTTTTTATCTTATGTGAGTGAAAATGAGGAAGGAGATCTGAAATGCCAATGCATGATTAAAAATGATGATGCATGCAGGGGTTAGAGATGTGTACCTTGTCGCCAACACTCTACATACAAAATGATCCACGCAGAATTTAAATATAGAAAAATAAACTATCCTATATAATGCAAGTGAACCGTCCTAGATGATAACTTCTATTAACAGGCAGGAACAAGTTAATTTGACTTAGTTCAAATTACGCTCTACTCTATAAGTACAGAAATTCTTATTTAGGGTGTTTGGACCTAATTAATTACCTAGCTCACGCAAATTAATTAGAGCAATCAAGAGGTAGCTCACGAAATCCGCGTGAAACAAAGAAAATAAAGGCGATGAAAACAAATCCGGTGAGGTCCCCAAAGTGCACCGGCACTTGGTGAAATAGACCCCGCAACCAATGAATGTCCTTGTTACAAGTGTTCAACTGCAAGAAATAAATAAGAAAACTAAGTTTCTCTCTCTCTCTTTCTCTTTTTGTTTGGTCTCCTTCAAATCTTCTTCTCCTCTTCTCATTCTATCATGTAGCTTGGTGAAGAATCAAGCTGCATCCTCTTCGCTGGATGCTTAGGCTCTCCTAGGATTGCCTCCTTTGCTCCATGGGTCCTTGTAAGAAAAAGAAAAGAGAGAACATGTAAACCAATTATATAAATATGCGCACAAATAATGAAATGAATTCAGAGGATATGAACAATGGAGTGAATGTGAAGAGATATAAACAACCAAGAATAGCAGGTCAAAAGAGAAACCTAACTACCCTCGTCGTGCCTCCCTGGCAACAGTGCCATTTTGTTGACATGTGATTATCGAGGCTTGATAATTAATAATGGAAGTGTCATCGTTATCCCAAATAATCCCACGACAAACAAACAAATTTTTTTCTCAAGCTGCAAAATTAACTAAAAGCATATAATGAAGCAAGATAAATTTTCTCTACTTATTTACATGCATAGAGGACAGGATCAAACTCAGGGAGGCAACAATTCCCGAGGGTTATTCAATTAATCGATGAAAATCAATTAAGAGAAAAGACCAGAATCTCAAAGGCAAACTATACTCAGTTTTTGTTGAATTTTTCTCTTTTTAATTAATTAATTAATTAATTTCTTTATTTTCAAATTTTTAGTGATTTTAATTTTGCAATTTTTTTATTTTCAATTAATGACAATATGCAAAAGATAGGAACTACGCACACCGAACTCTTTTTGTGTTTTTCAATTATATAAAAAATGATCAGAAAAAACCCAGAGAAAATATTTTTGGGTTTTAAAGATTTTGAAATATTTTTGGAAATTTTTGTAGAATTGTAGATATTCTTGTATTTTTCTAAAAAACAAACAGTGACAAAAATGAGAAACAGTGCATAGCTTGGAGTAATTCGCAACTTAAAAATATTTCAAAGACCCAAAACTTCTGGCAATTATTTTTATGATGAAATTCGTGAAATATCTACAAATAGGAAGTGAAATGACAGTAATTGGATTTTTGTAGAATTTTTCATGATTTTTATAAGATTTTTGATTTTTTCCCATTTGGATTGAAATTAAAAGACAATAAAATAAAACTAATATATTTTTTGGAATTTTTAATGCAATATTCAAAATTTTATGGATTTTTGAAATTCAAAAAATGAAAAAGACACTGTTTTTTTAATAATAATAATAAATGAAAATAAAATGCAATGAAAATTTTATGCTATAAAGATACACACATCAGGAGCATAGCATAATTTTCTTAGAATGTTTAAGCAATAAAAACTATTTATTCCAATGAAAAGATCATGCAAATTTAAAGTCTGGAAATGAGGGACTAAAATGTGACTGTTTGAAATTCTGGAATTAAAATGTAACAATAAATAAAGTGCAGATAAAAATTGAAAATTACCCAAAGAACGTGTTGTAGATGTGATCTCTCATTGATAGGGGTGTTCGCATAATTTTTAGAACCTTGGAGGGGTAGTTGCAAATTCTTCCAAACTAAAATAATCACCCTAGGGATTTGTCTCTTCCCTTCCTTCATTTCTTCAAAACCAAAGCAACAACAGGGGCCATCGATGCTACTTCTCTTCCCAGGCGATAGGATCTGCAGCGGTTCCAACCGCGGGCGGTGATGCAGTGGAAGGCTTCATGCGCCCAAGCGACGTGTCAGGCTACACTGGACGGAGGACAGAAGTCTGCGGTGCACTTGTGCACAGATGATGGCGAAGGGGCTGCGGTGGCGAGCGCGTGTAGGCGGCGGTGCGGCTCCTGCGCGGCGGGCGCTAAAGGTAGAAGTGCGTTTTGCAGTGCCAGCTGTGGAGGCTCGCATGGGGGCACAGATGCATCGGAGGAGGAGGTGGCGATGCACACAGGTCTGCACCGGTTACGTGATGATGTTGACAACGTCAAGGTGGAATGGAAGCTGCAAGTGGCGCCTTTGGCTCCTATTAGGGAACGACGGTGGTTGTGCGGGGCTGGCGACGGGCACACCTGTGGCTGGAGCGGGTGTGCCTACTATCGAGTTTTTTATATTTATTTTCTTATTATTGATGTAAAGATAGAAATGAAAATGAATAAAAAAACTTCTTTTTTAAATTTTTTTAGAAATAGAACTTACAATAAGTAATTTTTAGTTTTTATTTTTTTTTAAATTTTCATTTTTAGTGATCCTGCAAAATAAATGTTAGATAAAAAATAAATATTTTTTTTGTTTTTTTAAATTATTTATCAACAAATTAGGAAACGAGCATGATGACTCGATCTTAAAATCACACGGAAGATGTGAATGTGTGCGGTTCGGAAGGGAATGGCGAATGGAACCGGATCTCTGACCACCGTGCGTGGTCAGAGGTGAAAGATCGTGCGAGGTAGAAAAGAAGGCGTAGAGATTGAGAATGTGAGATAAAAAAATCGAGTCGGTGGCGAATTAAATCGTGAGTGATGATTCTAAGATCTAGATAAAAAAAGGACAACGAAGAGAAAATGCGAGAAAATTAAACTACGATTAACCTCGGACAAAAGAAGATAAAATGGATCTCAACTTAGGAGCAAAAAAGACCTTGATCACCTCGACGAAGGTCGATGCGCTGTCACCGGATGGCTCAGAGGCTAGGCACCCTTCTTCCACAAGAAGACTCTCGGAGATTGGGCTCCTCTCACCAATGATTGATCAAGTTGAAAAGATGGAGAAGGAGCCTTATTAATAGATAGAATGAGATAGAAGTTCAAAATTTTGAAATGAGATAAAGAGATAAGGAAAAAATTGAAATGAGATAGTGATAAAATGGTAAGTGTTGAAAATTTTTACAAAAATTAACTAATTTTTTTGTATGTTAGTCACTTTATTTATTGGAATATTAAATGTTATTTTATTATTTTTTGTGATAGTTAAGAAAATTAACCATACACATATGTTATATACAAATATGACATTATCTACATGGGTAAATAAGCAAACTAGTTTTTTTAAATTTATTATTATTTTTTTTATTTTATTTTCAATATTTAGTAAAAATATTTACAAATATTTACAAATACAATATGTACAAATAAAAGACAAAATTGCACAAACCACCCCATAAAACTGACATTTCAACCGTAACTCCAAAAATTATGAAATCATAGCCATTTTTAAATAAAATTTAATTTAGAATACAATGGAAGTGAGTTTTGTTCAATCTAAGTTCATATGGAGCCGAAATTAATCTTTCAATCATCGCTTAATGGCTTTTTCTGGATGTGGTTACTTTTATTTTATACTTGATTTCTTTGTGCAATTATTTTTATTATTTAGCCCATATTTTTATTTACAACTTTTGTTTTGAAAATTATTTCATTTAAGGTTAATTCTTATAAAAATAAAATAGTGTTAGTTTTATACATATTTACACAATAAGTGAGAAGTATTTACAAAACACATTTTTTTGGATTTTCTGATTAAGGACCCTATCTCCCCCTACTTTATTCATGGTCGATCAGGTCAAGTCTTGACCTTCTCTCAGGGTTCGGGTCAGCCTGTATCTATTACATATATACAATCTTCTTTTCTTTTCTTTATTTTTTCTATCTTTCTTTCTTTATTTATTTTAGTTTAAAATAATATACAAATATACAATATTAACGCACAGATGCAAGTTAGTAAGAACCTGAAGTTAGTATTGTGTACATGTGTTTTATAAGGGATTTTAAGCTAAAATAAATGAATAAAGATGAGAATCGCAGATTCATCAACTATGTTACACTATTTTCAAGAAAAATATTTTTAAAATGGTTTGAAAAATGGATTTTCATTATTTTGAAAAACCGCTTGAAAAATGTTTGAAAAATCAATATATGTGTGACATGGTGTTGAAATTATTATCTTGATTTCAAGAAAATGAGTCTAACTTGTGTTCTAACTTTAATAAAATTTCCATAAAACTGAGAAAAATCAAAATCCTTTAAATGTCAAATTGACTACTAAACCCAAATAAGTAGTCGCGTTCAGTGTGGGTTTCCCTTAGCGAAGTAGGCGGTTTAAAGGACATCACGTAAGGATCCTTCCTCAAGTAACGATTTCCGTTCTACGGCCTGTACTTACACGTATACTGGATGAATGCAAATGCATCTACTCATTTGAGTTTAGGCAGTCATTATATCTTTTAAAGTCGTCATAAAAATTTGAAAAAAAAATGGATGAAGGAGGTTGATTAAATCCCCATACATTTTCACTTCTACATAGGATCAATGATGTTTGACAGGACCTAGTTTCAGGGTCTTGAGATTTTAGGTTAACCAACCTTAACCATCAGGGTCTTAGACTTAATTATCCACATTTCCCTAGTTTGCTAGATTTACGTGCTATATTGCATGCTTAGTCTCCTTCCTTAAGAATGTGATCAGCACTTCACATACACGACTACAATCATGATGAGATGAGTTGAAATTTCACTTGAGGACTGGGATGAAGGATTCAAGTTTGGACTTGATCTAATGATGCTTGAGGATGGGATATAATCATTAAGGGCTTCATGAAACCTGAGTGTCAGCATTTCTGGCCAGTATGAGAACTTGGTTCTTATGCTAGTCTCTTGATATTGACCTAAGAGCCAGGGTGTGACAAAATAAAAAAGTGATGATCAGTCTACGCCAACTCATGGTAAAAGCACTGGAGCTAGCCAAAAATATTACAAAATAAAGAAATATCATTGTTGAAAGAAAATCTCTCATTCCACAAAGTCAAATATCAAAAGAACTTCCACCAAAGGCAAGAGCTCCCAACCTTTTCAAAGTGTACACTTGGACCATCGCTATTAAGGCCAGGAGTCAGGCCTGCACAAAAAAAGAGCTCTGCATCGTAAATGCTACACATCTGGGTGTAGAAGGTACGGTAGGTACTCAAAAAAGGCACACCCCAGTGTATTCCCAGGAAAACAATTGCGGACTACTCCAACTTCTCTTGATGAACGCACTGATCAACACCAAAAATATGTGTTGAGTTAATAAGGCACTTGAGCGCATCCTTGTTCCAATGAGAGGGAGAGAAGCAATGACACAATCATTAACCCTCCATAAACTGGCCTGTCACCTACACTTCTAAGTCTGACAAACTATAGAGATGGTGGATTGGACGCAACATTTGATTTATTCACTAGTATTAAGGATTGGTTCATTAGGAGAGTTTCTTGGACCGTGACCTTGGATGACGTTGTGACTCTACTCTCATGATCACAGTCAACACTTAAATTCATATCCTTAGTTTATATGTTTACAAGAGAGAGTCTAGAAAATTAGAGGAATTGGATGCCTCTTGATTAAGGCTAGGTTGAGCTCTAAGATTTTGAATTTCTAGAATTAGGCGTTCTTGAATAGATCAGATCCTTTACACACATGCACAAGGGGGTTAATCCAGCTCATTCATTTTTGAGATGCTCGGGGAAGAGCACAGTTTAAGTATAGGGGGGAGGTATATTATATACATAGTATATGTACTTTTGCTATATTTGGAAAAATATTGGAAAAATTAAAACTTTATGGGCTAAAGTATAATTTTTTGAACTAAGTGGACAAAATGTTTTCAAGGTTTTTTTCTATATTGTGTCACACTAATTTCAGAAAAAATATTTTTTAAAATGATTTGAAAAATGGGTTTTCACTTATTTTGAAAAATCGTTTGAAAAATGTTTGAAAAATCTATATATGTGTGACATGGTGTTGAAATTATTTCATGATTTCAAGGAAAATGAATCTAACTTGTGTTCTTACTTTATTAAAAAATCTATAAAACTGAGAAAAACAAAAAATCCTTTAATAGTCAAATTGACCACTGAACCCAAATAAGTAGCCACGTTCAGTGAGGGTTTCCCTTAGCAGAGTAGGTGGTTTAGAGGACATCACGTAAGGCTCCATCCTCAAGCAACGGGTTCCGTTCTACGACCTGTACTTACGCATACATTGGCTAAATGCAGATGCATCTACTCATTTGAGTTTAGGCAGTCATTTGTTTTTTAAAGTCATCATAAAAAAATGAAAAAAAATTGGATGAAGGAGTTGGATTAAATCCCCTACATTTTCACTTCTACAAAGGATCAGTCATATTTGAGAACACCTAGTTTCCGGGTCTTGAGATTTTAGGTTAACCAGCCTTAACCATCAGGGTCTTAGACTAAGTTATCCACATTTCCCTAGTTTCTAGATTTGCATGCTTAGTCTCCTACCTTAAGAATATGATCATCACTTCACATACACGATTGCGGTCATGATGAGATGAGTTGAAATTTCACTTGAGGAACTGGTATGAGGGATTCAAGTCTGGACTTGATCTAATGATGCTCGAGGATGGGATAAGATCATTGACGGCTTCATGAATCCTGAGTGTCAGCATTTCGAGCCAGTATGAGAATTTGGTTCTTATGCTAATCCCTTGATATTGACCTAAGTTCTAGGGTGTAAAAAAATAAAAAGATGAAGATCAATGTGCGCCAACTCTTGGTAAAAGAAGTGAAGCTAGACAAAAATAATACAAAGCAAAGAAATATCATTATTGAAAGAAAATCTCTCATTCTACAAAGTCAAATATCAAAAGAGATTCCACCAAAGGCGAGCGCTCCCATCCTTTTCAAAGTGTCCACTTGGACCACCGTTATTAGGGCCAGGAGTCGGGCTTGCACCAAAAAATAGCTTTGTATAGTAAATTCTACAAGTCTGGATGTAGAAGGTAAGATATGTGCTCAAAAAAGGTACACCCTGTTGTATTCCCAAGAAAACAAGTGCAGATGACTCCAACTTCTCTTGGTGGATGCACTGATCAACACCAAAAATATGCGTTGAGTTAATAAGGCACTTGAGTGGATCCTTGTTCCAATGAGTGGGAGATAAGCAATGACACAATCCTTAACCCTCCATAAACTGGCCTGCCACCTACACTTATAAGTCTGACAAAATAAAGAGATGGTGGATTGGACGCAATATTTGATTTATTCCCTGGTGTTGAGGATTGGGTCCTTAGGAGTGTTTCTTGGACCGGGACCTTAGGTGACGTTGTGACCCTACTCTCGTGATCATGGTCGACACTTAAATTCATATCCTTAGTTTATATATTTACATGAGAGAGTCTAGAAAATTACAGGATTTGTATGACTCTTGATTAACGCCGGGTTGAGCTCTGACATTTTGAATCTCTAGAATTGAGAATTCTTGAACAGATCAGATCCTTTACGCACATGCACAAGGGGGTTAATCCAACTCATTCATCTTTGAGATGCTAAGGGACGAGCATAGTTTAAGTATAGGGGGTGATAAAACCCTATTTCATGGTGTTAATTCGCATTTATTAACCCCCTTGTTTAAATTAATGACAATAAAAACCAGATAAATCCTTGTATATATATGAACCCTAGAATAAATTTAAAATACAAAAAAATAACAAAACGAAAATTCATAGTGTTTGTATACCCTTAAAAATGATCACAAAAATATTTCCCACTTTATTTGACCTCGTTTCTATTTTGATCAACAAGAAACTTGTATATCTCATTGAGATCTACAAATTTCATGTTTTGAGTTTTTCGAAATTCAGCCTTCTTCTCCCTCATATTTCACTTTCTTTATATGAATAACCTAATTGGGCCATGTGGTGCTTTCTGGTTGCACCACATGGCCTGCTCATTGTATGCCACCTGCCTTATTTTCTTGGATGTTCGATCGCTTCAGGGCGCTTCCGTCCACGTCGTTCATTCCCTCTCCTTTCCTAGCCCTTCGATCAAGTTCCAGCCTTCATCACAACCATCCGCCCCTACCTTCATTTTAGCTTGCCATGTGTCATGCTCAGCCACTGCCCGATCTTCTCCATCTCTCTCCCTATCTCTGCCATCATCTTTCCCTTTGATTACCAATGTTCGATCCAAGCCCACACTTCATCTTGGCCATTCTCTTCCGCTCTCACGCCCTCACAACACATGGCATGCTCCATCACCGCTCGATTGTACCACCGTAGATCAAATCCAAGCTGCTCTTGCGAGCCCTCTTCTCAACCGTTGGATCATAAGATCCAATGGTCGAGGATATGTCATCTCCCTACGCTCCCCATCTCTTTCCCATGTCCTCTACCTCGTGCATCCGCCTCCCCCTTTCCTTTTTTCTGACCCCATTTTCCGCCTTCACCACTCGCTAACCGGTCCACGACGATGATCATTCCTCCCTCTTCCTCACAACTACCCATTTGCTCCAGACCTTCATCTCCTTCGCCCCCACATTCCCTAATCAATCTACAACCTCCGTCATTTGTACCTCGACCTCCCACCTTCAAATACACCTCTGCCACCACCTTTTCTCGGGGTCCACCTTTACGTGGGGCTCCGCCCAACACCACCCTCCTGCCCGTGATAGGGTGAGTAGTGATTGATGGCGCCATGACGACGGTTTCCCCCGACGTCGACCCCTGGCCAATGTAGTCCATGTTTGCGGTGCCCTGCCACAGTCGAGATGCTCCCCATGGCCGGGGGAGTCCAACGAAGACCCGAGCATCTCTTGAAGCTCAATCCTAGTCCCTACCATTACTAATTGCTCCAGGTAAGTATCCCGATCTCCCTTTGCATTTTTGCTAGATTTCTCCGATTTAATTTTCCTCCTATATGTACCTTCACCTTCCATTGATTGTCCATCTAGATGCACCATACATTAGACATCCACGCACTACCCTCCAACCATCCCCTCGATCCTCCATAACCTCCTCCCACATCAACCCATCTCATCTCCGATCACGCCGGAGAAGATGACATAGCATCCTGCTTCTTTGCCCTGCAAGTCCTCCACACAACTCATGAGTTCACGTGCACGCTTCGGCTATGGGTACTAACACTGTAGGTCTTCAATGAACGGAGAGAGCGCACATGCTCCGATCTCCTACTCTGCCTCCGATGACTCTTCACCGTCAGCAGCCACCAGCCACCCCCACGACATCTTCGAGCTCATCCCGTCTTCGTGAAGGATGCCTCATCCTTCCGCGATCTTCAGGAAACAATGGTGACGGCAGTGGTGATCGTATGGGCTCGCCGGAGCTCCAATCATGCCGCCACCCCGTGGAGGACGAAGAAGCATTGAGGAGCAACAAAAACCATTAGATGGATATCCCTAGTGCTAATCCAATGGTCTGCATTTCGCCACATCACCGCCTCTGAGGCAATGAGGTTCGAGCAGCCAAACCAGCAATCGAAGCTATTACATTTCGCCACGTCGCCCGAACCACCCCTAAGCTGAGGATCATCACGATTAGGTACCATTCGATCTTCCTAGATCATATAGCCCACTGTCAGCTACGTCGTCATCCAAGTCTGCAGGCTCGCACCTCCCGAACCCATCAACCGAAGCAACAGAGCTCTCCTGAGCCAACTCCGACCTTGCATAACCACCTGAGCTTGGCCTTAGGTGTCTCAGCCTTGTGATGGTTGGGAAAATTGCAGGGATGTTCCTCGAACTTCTTTAATTGGCAAGCAGGTCCTGAAGCACTTGCATACCATGCACGCTTGGGGTTATTTGTATCCGAACTCTTGCAAGTTTTAATAATTCCAAATATACCCCCGTAAGTTTCGATAATTTATAGGGAAGACCTCACGATTATGTTTATTTACATTTTAGTCCTTCTAGGGACTTGTTTGCTATATTTTCCTTAGATATTTCTATATTTTCCTTGCATTTATGCCCTCGGTTTCTTTCTTGCATATCTTGATCATCTGATCTTCGTTTGAGTTGATTTTGGTCTTGTTTTGAAGCTATTTTAATTATCTTTCTAATGGAATTAGCTACTATTCTGTTTTAACACTTCTAGTTTTATTGATTAAATATAATTACTTAGTATCACTTATTCTATGATTTTCATGCCATTAAGTAGCTTGTCAATTAAAATGACTTCATGAACTCTTTCTGAAATTGACTACTATTTATTCCTCATTGATATGTATAATTTAGACATAATTGCATCATTCTAATATTGCATTTCTTTACATATTAAAAATTAAACAAAAAGACTTTTTTTATGTGTTTGCATTCTATGTCTCTTTCTTTGCATTAACCTATGGATTTCTAATTCAACACTTAATTTAGGAAATAAGAATCAAGATAATACATAAAAGGCTCGTGTTCCAGAGTTCGACCTCGGGCTTACCTAAGTAAAATATAAATCGACTGCTTTGCCTTTAATTGATAATTATAATGAAGCGGTCTTTGACGCATACGATTTGGCCAACTACAACACACTAAAACGACACATTAAAGGGCTGAATTTTGGGCTCGTCAATAGGTCACTATCATATCTTAAGATATGGAAGCTTTCTTGGAATTTTCAAAAATATAGAACATATACAAGGTGTACTACAAATGTGACAGTCCCAATACCCTCTTCTCTATTCTTCTGAAAATCTTCAAAACTAAGTTCTAAGAGGTATCCTTGAGATCATATCTCAGGGTATGGAATGGACAATCTATAAAACACTTATTATTATCCACATATCATTTTAAATGATTAGGATATCATCTACATTTAGCATGATGAAGACAGTGGTACGCCCACCAAGCTTTACATGGTTTTATCTGAAATCATAACCTTTATAATTTCATCAAATATGATGTTCCAACTACAAGAAGCTTATTTGAGCCCATAGATGGAGTTCTTTATCATTCATACCTTGTTTTCCTCAACCATGAAGCCCTGGGGCTACTTCATGTGAACATCCTTAGAGAGGTATTCGGAGAGGAATGCAATATTGACTCACAACTTGAAGATGTCATAGTCAAGTTGTGTAGCTAAAGTTAGCAATATTCTGATGGGTTTAAGTATGGTCACCGGAGAGCAAGTCTCATCATAAGAGATGTCTTCTCGTCGTGTGTATCCTGTGGATACGAGTTGTGCTTTGAAGGTCTCTACCTTCTCATCAGGTTCCCTCTTTCTCTTGAAGATCCATTTACACCTTAACGGGTCTTACCCATTTATGTAGATCCTCGAGGGTCCATATACAACACTTGTATATGAAGTCTACTTTAGACTTATCACTAACATCTATCTTTCAATTTCATGATCCTCAAAAACTTCATCATATGAATTATCAGGCTTTACTGACACATAGAATCCATCCAGAAACTCATTTGAAGAGGAATGTGTGTTTCATCTTTAATCATCCTTTTAGTTTCCGATTTTAGGATCCTCATTGTCTTCTTAATATTAAATGAGTTCCTTCACTTCATTTTTATCTTGATTTTCAAGATCCTCTTCCCCTAAGAATCATATCCTTAGAAATGAAATCTTTCAAGAATCTCAAGGTCACAATGTAGGTATCCAAAACTATCATTTATTTCCAAATGAAGCAGCACTCCCTGGTGCTAGATTTCAACTTACTCGCATCCATGACAAAGTTATGGACCAAGCAAGCCTAAATCCTCATGTATCCAACACAAGGCTAGGTTCTAAAGCATATCTTACAAGAGTTTTCGTGTTTAGATGGAATCTTATTAATGATATATAATGTAGCCTCTACTACATATGTATACCTGAAAACTATGAGATAAATATGCTAAGATTAATCATTAATCAAATCATGTCACACATGATCCAATTGTATCTGCCTATAATTCCATTGAGTTTAGGTGTATTAGGAGGAGTGAGATAGGAATGATATTCCTTATCCATAATGTATTCCATGAATTTATCTACCTAGATTAGATCAAATTTATTTTCATCTTACTTTATACTTTTGTTCTAAACAAAAATTGTGAAATCTTTGAACATTTCAAAGGTTTCTAAGGTGAAGGTAAGAAATCTCATATCACAAATAATCATCGAATGATATAACATATCATCAATGTTTATTATGATATAGATGATCATCATACATCAGTATGTATAAGATTTTGAATACCTTGAAATCTTTTACCATTCTCAGTGAAGTGTGTATTAAACATTTTAGTTTGAATACAATATTCACAATCATGTAAGATTTGGAATTTTAGATATTCTAAAGTTTCATCTCTTACTAATCTATTGATATCCTGATTAGGCAAATATCCAAGGCTTGATGCTAGATCATTATCAAATGATATTCATCCTCCTATTGATCTTTAAAGGTTATTTTTCAGTATTAGAAATAATAATGAACCATTCATTAATATTCTAATTTAGTAAAGTCCTCTAGATGTTAGATTACTTTCTAAAATATATCCATCATAACTCTTTATGATAGGCCTATTTCGGAATTCATGTTTATTCCCAACATTTAGAAATAACCAGTGAGTATATTATAATATCTATGTCAAAGAGACATTCTCTATGATTAAGGGCTCTCCCATTGAAAATATGAAGTCTATCTATCCAATAGAGATTGTTGCAACAATTACATCGATGTCCATGTGGATGATTACTAAACCTTAAGATCAAAATTTCTAGTATTCTAAAACATATGCAACCAATTACAAGTGTTATTATAAGAATTGAGATACAATTATCAGATTTTGATCTTATCAAATAAGATAGTCAATTTATGATTATATGTAGATTATTCCGATATACTATTTGAGTCCTTCTTTAAGGATCCAAGATAGTCTAGATCTCCATACTATCCGGGAATTGACATATTGCAGTATTGACATTCATTCAACTCTTTGGATGTCATATGGAAATTACAGAAGTACAATCATATAGTCAACTCCTTGATTTTCCTTCTTGCTTGGGTCAGACCCATACTTCCACTATGCTCCCTTCATTTATAAACAATCATTCCTTAAAACTAAGGAACTCTTATGTTGAACTCGTAATAATTCAATGTAAGATTATTTCAACATTTATAAATTCTTCTTTCAACTCATACAATGTGAATATCACGAAGCTTCATGAATGCTGACAGTAGAATGATGACATTCATCGTATCTACGTCCATTTAAACTCTAACAGACTTTGGTTCATGTAGGTACTTAAACATTTTGAGTACATCATCTCTTATCAATCCACCATTCTGCATAATGCAAAGAACCATGTCATTCATGATTAAATATTGAGAGCGTATATGTTTGCCAAAATATTGTTTCGATTTTATAAGGATTATTTGACAATTACGATCATCAACTAGTCACTTCCAAAGTACATTGGATGAGAAATCTAGATCATAGAGAGACATAAACCCTAGGTTGTTTTCCTATTGTCAATTTAGTTATCATTCCTCGTTATTATGCAGAAACTTAGATATTGCAACCGCATACATTATGTGTTCAACTGCAAGTATAATATCTTGATCATGGATCCAATCCATGGTAATTTACTGGTTATTATTGATTATAGTATTGAGTAGATTTAATGAAGGTTTATCTGAAATAAGAAATTTGCATCAATATATATTTTACTTTGATTTAAGAATTTTTATATGAAAGTTTTCTTGCCTTGTCAACACAAAGTTTATTCCCTTAATCACTTTCAATGTAAGATATATACGAAACATTATATCTCAAGCAAGATCTGGTATCTCCTTCCATATCTTTGTCACATCCCAATAACATGAGAACCTGTAACTCAGATAAAAAGAAGTGGGAACACATTCAATCTTGCAAGTCTGATCATTCCCAATTCTGTCTTCAACACTCAGTCCCACCACCCCTATGGTGATGTTGATCCGTCATTAATTGAGCCAACCGTCAATAGGAATATCACTCCCTGTGAATAATCCAATATCGCCCCAATAATATGAGGACATGATATTGGGGTCACTATGCATACGACCTTACTCTTTCGAGAAGCAAAGAGCCAACCCAGATGTGCTTGTATGCAGGAGCTGTCACTTCGGACATACGTTTCTTACGTACAATCCCTGGCTATGGAAGCCTTCGCTTTGATGGGAGACCATGGATGTTACTTATGTAATCCTCCATATCATGTTTAGATTCTAATTAATTATTATGAATAGTATTCACATAATTAATTCTTACTAGAGAATAACATCTCTATTCATAATAGAGAGTTTAATTTTAATTTGATCTAATTCATTTCATCATATTAAATCAATTAGCAATCCAATCAATAAACCAACAAATAATTTTAAATTATTACTTGAAGGAAGGTATAATCTCTAAATACGTATTATTCAAATTTTAATAATTAGAAAAATACATCATGGTCCCTTCAAACATTATCCCTTCTTTACCCACTGTCATATTCAATACCGATGAGAGTGGGATAGACCGCTCCGGAGCAACCTGCTACCCAATGCTCCCAGACTAGACATCATATCCGCCTTAGGTCAGGATAATGCCAATTGATCACTTTATACTTGAGATGATAATATGTTTTTCATTCGAAGTTATACCATATAATAATAATTAAAACCATTTTGATTTATATTATAAGGAAATTTGCTAAACAAATTCCCAATCCTATTCAAGCAACTTTGTTTGTTGGAAAGAAGATCATGTAACCTATTTGTGTTCTAGATCATATCTAATCAATTATTGGTTAGGGAAATGTCATTTAAGGAAATAATCATTATAAAATATTTCACAAAATATTCATCAATAATTATTCCATGAAATTAACCGTTAATTTCACTAATTGATTAAATGACAATAAAAAGGTTCTTTATTATGAATGTAATTTCCATTAGTGAATCTCCCTTACTAAAATTAGCATATCTCAATCAATGTAAATCCAAATTATACAAAATAAGTTACCATAGTATACTATTTTGATTTTCAATAGAGCCCAAGTAATTTGCATGCATTTCTAGGCGTTTCAAAACCATATTAACTCATTAATTATGTCAAGATTTGCCATCCCAAAATAAATAGATACATGTTCACTAAAATGATAATAACTTGAGAAAACAGATTCCAAATCACACAAACTCAAATCTCATAATTTCCTTATTTAATGGGAACATAATCCAAGTGATAATTGCATATTTAAACAATTAAACAGGGCCTAAAAACTCACAAAACGGGGTTTCTTGAACCAAATGCGATACAATTTTCACAAACCCTAATGAGTTGATGTCATCTTAGGTTCATGGATCATATCTGAAACCTCCGACCTAAGACTCTGATAGAACTTGAAGGATATGGTCAAATCCTTAAGTGCCTCATGGAACCGTGAGGATTACATCTTATGCGATCGGGAGCGACTAAATGCACTAGTTTCTCAAGGCAACAGAATTTAGAAATTTTTTTAATCCAATGAAACTACATGCAAGAACACTTCTCGGATCATTTTATATAAAAAAAGTATTTAGGTTACCTGTTGAAGCATTGTTGGTATTGAGTCTCTAAATGAAGAGACTTCCTGTCTCATGTCCAGTCCGACGGGGGAGACGCTTGCGAGCACGTTGATGAAATGCGTGCTTCTCACAATCCATGTTGATGATCCAAGCAACGAATCACATAATCCTGTCACATGAGATCTGACATCTTCTTCACGAGCAAAGCTCACCGAAGGAGAAGAAGATCCATAAGAAAACAATCATGAAGCTTAACGGTGATGTTGCGACAATGGTGACCCTCACTAGAGCTCCATGGTGGACAACCACAGTGAGAGAGAGGGAGTTTGTGTGTAGACAGAGAGAGAGCATATGGATGTTGTCTATTGATGTAACTTGAAGAGCAAGGGGTGCCTCTTCTTATATACTATTAGGAGAGTCCATGGATCACAATCCATGGACTACACAAAAATCAATGGATGAGATTGATTTGTGCTTCTTTAAATGGACATGATTTTGTTATAAAAACACAACAACAATTAATTTAATTTAGATTTAATATATATTAAAAAAATCAATATAAATCAATCTCAAATTAAATCAATCAAGCATGGAGATTATGGAATTGAGATTGCCTCCTTCCAAAACATGGGAGTGGACGACCACACGTTCCTAATGGTAGTTGGTGGCCATCCACCCTCCCAATTGGGAAGGGGACAATCCCATGAGATTACATTATTCCATTGAAAGATCCAAAATTTCAACAACACTTGTTGTAAATTATTCTACACAATAATTTTTTTGTGAATATTGCAACCTTGCCATTAGAAATTTGTGAATCACATTCATAATCAAAAATAAAATGTTACATTTTCAATTAATTATCCGATGTGAATCCAATTCACATGAATAATGAATCAACAAATATAAATCATAAGATGCTCTCTCTAATACATTAAAAATAACATTTATATTATATATGAATAATTTGTATAGTATTATCATTATTCATATCCATAATAATTAAATTACATTCAATCATCTTGGATCTCTATTCTCATGTTCCCAAATATTGTGAATTACATTCACATTATTCACATATTTGATAATTAAATCAAATTTAGTTATCTAAGATAACTCTTCTTGTAATATGAATCAGATTTATATTATTCATGATAATTTATTCACACTTAATTATCATTTTTCTCAATGCTCAGATACAAATGTCAACAATGAAATTATTCTTGAACTCTTTCAAGTATAATGCACTTTCGCTATGGATACTTGGAGATAAGGATAGGGCGATTACATTGTTCCTCATATTGTGAGTTAGATATTGAGATTACATATCAAATTTAGATCTTGCGGACCTCTCACAGATGCTTGATTAAATCATGACCGCAAATGTAATCTTCTCATTGTATATGAATCACATTCAGATCGATGTCCAAAATTTAAATTAAGATCAGATCACTTATCTATTGAGATGAGTTACTAAAATCCAGAGCTATTTCATCACTCTCTAGGAATGGAAGCGTCATGGTTATAGAATAGTTTATGATCACATCACCCTCATGTATTCCTAATATCCGAACATCATGTATACTGGAAGACCTAGAATAAACCTGAAGTATTATATCAACTTTACACTTTTTACTTTAGGGTTTTATCATTAAATTTCTCATTTGATCATTGGGAGTTGGGATCATATACATTCCAAAAGTATGTATCATGCCTAGGTGTTGATCATATACTTTCCAAATGCATATATATAACCTTAAAAATTCACTCAAGCTTCTAAAGCGAGATGATCGTATACAGAGTTTGATCCTTCCCAATATCTCATGAGTGAGATCATGTCTTCTGATTCAGTAGTGAACTTGTATGATCCATTTAAGAGACTGTATTACTCATTTTCCCTTGCATGCACACCAACGTGCCACTGTATAGACCTCGGTTAGGTCATCAACCTATTGGTCTGCCAAATGTACATGCTGAGACAATAAATAACACATCTATGTATATTCAGAGGATGCGTGCCTATGTCGTGACAATATACAACATAGGTCTCTGGTTATCTCGATCTCTTAAGTGAACTCTTTGGCCTAATTAATATGACACCTCTGAATCTCTATTCCTATGCAGAGGACCTGCATCAAGAGGTCGGTCATATATAAGCCTTTATAGAAAGGATTTCCATCTCCTTCTCTGGCTAGAGATCCTCTATTAATAATCATTTGATGGTGCTTAATGAGTCCTTATTCTAACTCTTTAGATATTCATCCAACCACCAGCCTCTATGATTTAACAATTGAATCAACAATTGTATGATCATTAAGATAGCCATAGTGCATAACCCTAATTGTACTAAGGGACTTATTATGTAAATTAGTTAATCTTCATTTCAGACCAGGGAATGATATTTGCAATAACATTTATTGCATAATGTATCGTCATGGGCTCGCATGGCCAACAGAGAGTATATGTTGTGGGCATCGAGTCCCCCTATGCTTAGGTTCTGGTGAGTCTAAGTATAGAAGAGGAGTGTGGGGCGATCGTGGGCAGAAATGAGTAAGGAGAGTGGTATATACATATGGCATCGGTCCCCCCCTCTACTTAGGCCTTGGCCTAATTATATGAAGAAGAAGTACAGGGGAACCAATGGGATCGAGAGGAAAGGTTACTAGTGATTGATGAATATGTGATTCATCACTCTAAAAGTAGAAAATAGTCTTTGTTCCCGAGCAATTAGCTGCATATTTCCACTTATATTGCGTAATTAGCATTCATGCATGCATAAATAATATATGCATCTTAGCATTTATATTTGCATTAAATAAGAAGCCCAATTCACTTGTAAAAATCACATGTAAATACCATATTTATATATATTTTATACTAACTCCAAATCTAAAAAAATCAATTCTATATTGTATATATTACTACTACTTATAAAGGAAAAATATCAAAAAAATTCTAACTTGTAAAATTGACTAATAAAACCCAAATCAAAGTTTGAGACTATGAACATTAAAATGCATATATCTCTCTCATACAATGTTCGAGTTAGGTCTACTCACTTTTAAAGTAATATGCATTCAAAGACCATCAAAACAAGACTAATTTCATAAAAATCGGATATCGTACGTGAAACTTGGGTTTTGGGCTCTTATTGTATATTGTACAAATTAACCTTTTTACCCTTATATTTTATCCGTTTATTTTCTTAATTATTAAAAAATCCAAAAAAAAGAATAAGTTGTAAATATTTGTTACATATTTCTCCTGATTTTATTTGATTTTTATATTAATTAAAAATGGCAAAAAAATTTGCAAAAGATAAAAATGGGGTATTTTATACCTATAAAATGCCAACCAAAAATACTTTTTACATAGATGACTGCATATATTTTTTGATCCTTCATGAAAGTTGTAGATCTCATCGAGCCTTTCGTGAAGAAACATTTTTGATCTGAGGTTGTCTCCTATTTTTTAGTGACTTTCTTTGAATTTACAATTTGAATTTTTTGGTGGTTGCTCCTAAAGCTGCCACGTGTCAACTCCTCCTTTCTCCACTTACTCTCTTTGATATGGACCGTTGGATGAAGGGTGCTTCATTCAACAGTTCATATCATTTCATTCCTCTCTCTCTCTTCTCTATCTCTCTGATGTTGTCTTCAACATCCTGATTCTTGCGGGAGGAGCCGTCAACCGCACCCTCCACCTCACACTGCCACTCTCCCATCGCCCACAACTATCCACCCCGTTTTGCACGGTAGACTCCACCATCACCACTTGCCCATCACGCATGCCAGCTCCTCCCCCTCGATCTCCACCTAACCCCGCATAGTACGACCCACTCTCCAACAGTTTTTAAAAGGACCGCTCCTCCTCCCTCCTCCGATCATCTGCCATTCTACGAGTGAGAAGAGCTACAGCTCCGCCAAGGATTCGATTTGATAGCTCATCCATTAGTGATGAGCAAAGAGGAATCTAGGCGAGATCCGCAAGCCTTGTTTGCGTAGCATCCCTCCATAAGGGAATTGCCTAACTTCTTTGATTTTTCGTTGAATCGGATCGAGGCCATGATAGGAGCCGCTCATCGCAGCCCCACCTTCAAGCGAAACCACCACAAGTAAGTATCTCTCATCTCACTTCATCATTTTTTATCTAACATCATTTCTTTATCTTGTTCTCCATTACATCCTCACCATCAACTTGTTCAACAAATCACAATCATGGCACACCACCTCTTCATTGAATTTTTATTTCCTTTTTACTAAAAAAATACAAAATTACAAAAAAGGAAAAAAAATAGTTTTCCCATTCTACTAACGTGTCAGCGGCCGCTGACCTCCATCCTAACCGTATCGTCCTCCGCTAGCTCTCCTTCTGCACGGTCTTGCGCCACCGCACGGTGACTAGCTCCCCTCCGCCAAACACCCTACGCTTTAGAGTAGCCACTACGGCTACATCCAGCCTCACCTGTGCTGCCACACGGTCGTAGCCGCTTCCGCAGTTGACCACCCCCTTCTGCACCAGCCTGTCGACGTCGCCTCCACGGCCATGTGCCGTCGTACGTCACCTCTCCAGCACCTCACCTGCTCCCTCCGTGCAGCCTCAGCCCTTCTTCTCTCCACCTGTCGTGCGCAAGGAAATAACCGCCCCCTTTGTTGGTGCCGCACCACGACTCTAGTACTCCTTCCTTCAGCCGGCCGCGCGAACGACCCCTGTACGCATTGCCGGTCACCCAACCATGGCCGTTGCACTCACACGTGGCCTTACGCGCATTCCCCTCTAGCCATGCGTGGTCGTTGCCCCACTGCCACCTCGAACCCGCACCGCCCCGCCTTGGCTACCGCCGTGAAGTCGCTCACTATGTATGCCCCCTAGCCAGGCACTGCCCTCTCTGTCCCCTCATCCACCGACCCCCCCCCCCCCCCCCGCACGCGCTTCCCTCCTGCGTAGAGGTGGATGCCATAGTGCACTAACTTGGGCTACAAATTAGGAACAAAGGTCTTTCTTCTTTTTATTTTTTTGGCGAAATTGAATTTTTATCCTTTTATGTTTATGTATTTGCAAAAGCATCCCTGTGCACATTTTAATTAATTTATTTCATTTCTATAACTACAAAGACACCTCTGCATCTACGCACTAATTTGGACATTCATTTCACATCAATTTTTTAATAAAAATAGCAGTTTGTTTAGAAATTAGTTCTGTACATTTCGGCTATTTATTTAGATTTTTGTAAGCATTAGATAATTTATTAAAAAACAGAGTTTGAAATTCAAAGTTATTTTACCCATTTAAGATCTGAAATTCACACACACACACACACACACACACACACACACACACACACACACACACACACACACACACACACATATATATATATATATATATATATATATATATTTCTCCAAAAATTGTGAAAAAAATTGTATATGATGCTACTAAGTGCTCTTTAATTACTATCCAAATTTCATTAAAATGGATGTTTTTTGCATAAAATAAGTTTTGAGTGGATTCTGTAATTCATTTTTAATTAAATCGATAAGTATCATTTTTGCTAAGTTTCAAGTCTCCTATGTTTCTCATTTAAATATCTATTTGAGATAAATAGTTCTCTATATAATTTGATTTGTGGATTTATTAAAAATAAAATACAACAGTCACTCTGTTTTCATTAAAAAAATCATAAAAAATCACATATTGTCAGAAAATTCAAAAAAATACTATAGCTTAATTTCATAATTTCTCACTTACAGTAATTTTTTCATAATTTTTGCATTTTTTTTCACAAAATATTGCATAAAAACCCCAAAAATTTGTTTTTTGTTGCATCTTAATCCCAAAAATTCCAAAAAAATACATTTTGCATCATCTTTGGATTTGGTTTATGAGAAAAATATAACTTGGCTGATTTCGATTAATTTCACATTAAAATCAATTTAACCAAGTGGCTTGTTTTATTAATAAACTAGTTCAATCACATTTGTGCATTTGCATTTTTATTGCATAAAAAATACAAAAAAACCTCTCTTGGAAATGTGTAACCTAATTCCTCTAATTCGATCCCAAGTTGTTCCTTTACCTCGTTTAGTCGACTCTATGGCTTTCTCAGGTTAAAAATACATCAAACCGTGCATTATTTAATTCATCGATTCATCGATTCGTGCGGTTATTTCTTGATCGATCCTGATTGCCCAGCTACAACAGAACAACACACATTTTAAATTAAAAGGGTAATTTTTTGTTACGTCAGTGATAAAGGAGTTTTTACAAGATCTTTTTGTGAGCCCATGGTGGGAGGTCGTAAAGATAGGAAGAAGATGAAGCAGATTATTTCCAACCATCGTTGGAGTTACTCTCAAAAGAATAGTACGTGGAGGTATATTGATGGAAAGAAGATTAAGCAAATGATTTCCAGCCATTGTCGAAGTTATCCTAAGAAGAATAACACTAGAAGGTAGAGGTACTCCAAACATTCTTATCTTTAAGTTGCTTTCTCAAAACGTACCCAGTCTTGTGGTCAATTGACTCGTCTGCAGATGATGAATATTCTGAAGCACTAGTCTCAGTTTGTTCATATGAAATTATTTCGGTAAATCTAATTGGATTAGGGGGTTTGGCTTTGGAGGAATAGTAGTGAGGGGCAAGAGTCGTCCAACGGGGTCGATATTTGGTTGCTTGCTCAGATAGGGATTCAGAATCACCAAACTAAGCTCACTTAAGAATACACCTTATTTGAACCTGATGAGGAAACCTCATAAAGATTCCTTTTCTGGTTTGTTGAAAGCAACATTCTTAGTCAGTTTTCTAAACCTAGAGAAACAAGAAGAGGAGGAGACTGATATGGCTTGAGGTGCTCAGGAGAATGCCTTGAGGAATTAGTACTCTCCTTCTTATCACTAGATAAATGACTAGAAGAAGGATCAACCAATTTAACATGACTGGTCAAGTTAGTCCTTGTTGTCTGTAAAGGTGCAGTCCTGTGATCGAGTGTTGACCATCAATTTGTCGTCAGATAAATATTCATTGTAATATTCCTCCTTGGTTAGCTGATGTCCTGCACATGTGTTCTCAGTTGGTTGGTTATGAATCTCCATTTCATAATCTTTATTTTATAATTTTGGCCTTAAAAACCCTAGTAAATGCATGTAAATACCCTTAATTCATGCATTTTAGCATTCAAGCATTTGTGTGTAAATAGTGTATAAAATACTCTTTTAATGCCAAACTTATAGAATAAATAAAAGAAAAGAAAAAGAATAAAATATCGTAGATATTTTATGACCCTAAATCTTGAGACCTAGGCATCTCAATGACTAGGTTGATAAGGAATAAAGTTGGAGGAGATAAGGGCCAAAATACCAATAAAAAAGATTTTATTTATTCATTTTCAATCATTTTTGGGACCTATTTTTATTTCCACTTTTTATACTTCAAATAAAGAATTTTTGAACATTAGAGTTGTAGATAATTAAATATATAAAAATACAAAATTGTGTTTACATAAAAATAATATATACAACGTATAAATTACAGTCTAAATATGATTTTAAAATCCCAACTTTCCATACCCATATCTCTTAAATAAAAACTCAAAATATATAATTGTATATAGCTTTTAATAAGATATTTAATGAAGGTGGTTTCATATTTTTTGGACTTAAGCTGTGAAAGTTAGGTTTTCGACCCTTATTGTATAGATTACCTGATTAAAATATTCATTTATATTTATTATTAAATACTTTTATAATTTTACATTTTCATATTTTATAAATATTATTTATAATTTATATACATATTAAAATAGGAATAAAATAATCAAGAAAACACTAAAATAAAATACGTATACAAAATACATAGATGAATTACCTATAACTATACCGATATAATAAATGGACATATTTATTAAGTGTATATATTATATCAGAAAATAAAATAAAAAAATATTTAAGTATATAAAAATAACTTATAATTATATAAAATAATAAATTAAAATAATAAAAGGGAAAATACAAAATAAAAATAAAAAGCTTTAATACAAAGATGAATATACCTATAATTAAACCCTAAAAAACAACTTGTAATTTTAAAGCTCTAAAACATAATTAAAAATCATAACAAAATAGCTATAAAATAATAAAGATTTTTTATTTTATAAGTTAAAATTAATAAAACCATTTTATGTTTTTAATTGAATTTACAAATCTTTTGATTTAATTTTTGTCTTTTTCGGATGACGTAGCCCAATTAGGCCACGCCATCTGTTGACCAGGGGTCAACTCCATTACCCCAGGTCTATGACCACCAGATCTTCTCCCTCCCTCTTTTTCTTGATTTTTCCCAGCCTTATCTTTCACTGAATCACCTCATGCCCTTCATAACTTTTCTTCTTAGGGCATCAGTGATACACACCTAGATGCCACCTAGGGTTTTGGATTGCTACAACACTCACAACACCTCGTTCTTTGGAGCTGCTCGACCTCCTTTTACAAAAACCTGACCCCCACCTTCCTCTCTCTGGGGAACACCTTTTGACCATGCCTCATCCTTCCTTTAGTCATGCTCCAGACCGGGGATGACAACTCCCCTCCAACATCTTGAGGATGGCTTTGGAGAGCATCTAAGGGCGTCTTCACTATCTCCGACAGCCTACACTGCTGTGGGGTTCCATCTCTGGTCGTCCTAGCCATCAAGGTCCATTTTCTTTTGTGCAGTTTCTAGCCTAGCTATATCCCTTGGTCCAATTCTCGTCTTCTCTTTTTGCGTTTCGTGACTGTTTCCACCTTCATTCATTGTTCGTCGAAGCTCGCTCCAGTGAACCTCCATTTCACAACCCCTTTTTCCAACCACCCGCTATAGGGTTGAGGTAGTTTTCCCTCGACACTTTTCCTAGTTTTTGCAGTTCCTAGAGCTAAATAGCCTCCAGGAGCACTTTTGGTAGCCTGCCAGAGGTTCCTGGAGATCCACCTCTCCATCGACCTCTTGCGGGCACTCCACTGAACGCCTGATGATTTAAGACGGCACCTACCATTAAAGGAAGATCGAAGGAGCTTAGGGCACCATTTTGGATCTTTAAGGAGTCATGCAGAAGGGAGATCAAACTCGGGGAAGCTCACCTCATTGAACGCGCTTCCCTGTTCGTCGACCTGTCCACGTCACTGTTGGATCTTGAAGGTGCCCCAGATCAATCGACAACCGCTGGATCCCACGAAACTTCATCGTCGTATCATCCCAAATGATATAATCATAGTCGTCCATGCCTAACAGTCATCATCCATCCCTGAAGTGACAGGTGGCTAAGTGAAGCGAATGTCGTCGTCCGCCTCTGCCTATTGTTTGGTATATTGCATATTTCACCCCGCAAGTTTTTGTAATTAATATTTAATACCACAATGTTCCTATGTTATTTAATATTTTTTGTATTTTGTAAAAAGGCCCTTAAACTTCTATTATTTGCACTCTACTCCAAGCTACGTTACCTCACGTGATGCATCAAGTGATGGGACAATTTACAACAAACCCCTGGGTTTTTATGTATATATGTCTAGTACAAAAATTTCTAAATAAGTTTAATATTTATGGTGAAATTTACACTTTGGGCCTGGAAATTTACATTATTTACATATATGCCCTTGTTAGTAGTGTAGTTTCCTTTTATTGTCTCTAGTTATTATAAATAGCAATTAAATTCCAAAAATCCCCAAAAAATAGTTGTAAGCTCCATATAGAATTTATATTCAGGCACTATTTTTAATTTTCATTTTCAATAATGTTTAACATTTATTAAAAATAAAAACATCCCTTTTATCCCTGTTTGCACGAGAAAAACGATAAAATTGTGAAAATGTTTTGAAAAATACTCAAAAAATATTTTGTTTATTTTAGTATTTTTAGCCTTCATACCAAAAATCACTAAAAATATAAAAGAAACTTTTACTCAAAAATAGAAAACCCCTAAAAAGACTTATAAAAATATGAAAAATTCCCAAATATACTAAAAATTATATTTTTTATTTCAGAAATTTCTTTATACTATTATCTATATATTAAAATTAATTTGGGGAATTTTTGGTTCTTTTATTTTTAATCTCCATTTTAATTTTGGGTATTAATTTTATCCCTGTTTTGGGCATTTTTAGTTTTAAAAATATATATCAAAATTAGGAAAAATTCCTCGAAAATCATAAAAATATAAAAAATATCTAAAACCTTAAATATATTTTATTTTCTTTAATTTTATTATTTTTTTAGTATTTATATTGATTATAGCCTATATTATAAATATATCCTTTAGATAGCCTTATATATTACAAGAAAGAAGAGATATAAAAATATAAAATCTAAAAAGAAAATATAAAATCAGAAAATTAAAAACCAAAATATAAAAAAATCAAATATTAAATAAAAATATATAATTAAAACCCACAAAAGAGTACATATAAGCACATACATCACAATCACTTTTGTGCTTCATTGCCTCAATCTTCCCTGCTTGTTCCATGTGTTCGACCTCTACATACTTGCACCTATACACATCCTTATTGTAGAGTTATAATAAATTTTGACCCTGCTCTGCTTTTTATTGCTTAATTATCATTGTGGGTTAATTGTTACTTGAAGATTGGATTTCTTGCGGCTTGCCACAACAACTGTATCTTTGCCTCTTCAACAAACAACACCATTTTCAGGGAGTAACAACGTATAGATTGACATTGATTGATTGTAATTTCATTTATCTATATTTTTGCTTCATTTATTTTCTATATATTTAATATAACTTTTTGACTTGTCCATAGAATTGCTTCTCACTTAGTTTTTAAACCACACGCCGTGATAGTCCTCCATACAGTGCTTACAGGACCCACTGTTGTGGTCACTGAGGAAACTCCAAGATTGGACCATTAGGTTCTATTCTGACTCATTAGCGTTGGTTCTTCACGCCAATAGCAATTTCTAAACTTGGGGTGATTTCATCGTCTTGCATTGGCAAATAGTGTAGGTTTCAATTCTGTTGAGCATCTTTGCATGTAGAGTGCTGGAGGCAAGGTGAGCATTTATACTTTAGCATTCATCATTGTTTTGTCACTTACGTTGCTTTTCTGACTCACCCTTTGATTTTGACTACCTAGGTGCTAAGTAAAATTGACTCCACGATAGGCGCATGCATTTCTTATTAAAAATCGAAAAAAAAGTGATAACAAAAAAAATTGGGACTGTTAAAATTATAGGCCTTAAAATTAATCAAAGGAAAAATATTTATCTTGGGGCTTGTAATCCTCTTATTATCTTCATTTTACATTGTTAACGTACATGCTAAGGAGTAGTGCCCAATCCTATCAAGCCTCCTAAGTGATTGTACAATTTTAACTACTCACCTAACTCTAAAACAGACAAAATAAAAAGACTGATCTTTCACGGTCTCTACTGAGTTGATTAGGTGAATTGTGGGGTTCGCATTGTGTGTGTGCATCCTAGATCATCTTTGTGCATTTGCACCTTTTTATTTACTTCTTTTAACTTGATCGTTGTGTTCTCTTGATATTTTCTTTTTGTTTCGAGATGGTCGATTGGAGTTATTTTTGTCCGGATTTTACGGACCGTATACGCTTCAGCCGGTCCACCTACCTTTTTTCAGGAGGACTTTGCTCCTGAGTTTTGTACATATCCGACCAACCCACTATTTTAGGATTCGGACCTTTATCCTTACCCATCATCTCCACCACCATCTCCTTAAAACATTTCAACAACCCGTTCTTCTTATAATATCCTGAGCCGAAATATGATTTTTGTCCACACCCGCCACCCACATTCGACTCACCTGATCTTAAGATTTTGGAGACACCTTTCATGATGTCCACACTTGAGACCTTGAATGAGATGATGGAGCATATGAACTCAAGGATGAATGATTAATTAAGAATACATAAGAGCCAGAATGACACTCCATTCTTTGATGATATGGATTCAGTTGAGGATTATCACGAGATCTTGCAATCATAAAAAATACAAAAGAAATGAGAAAATTTTAAAAATCCAAAAAGATTTCAGGAGACACTTGGTCAATTCAGATTGTGGGGAGAGTGCTCATCTACCAGATCATTTGACCACACATTCTCTCATACTCTGTCCCACCTTTGACCCTGAGGTTGCCGTTGTACAGACTGCTCTTGGCATTCCTTGTGCAGATGATGATTCCGACCTCTTCCCTTGTATGGAGGAGGTCCAAAATATCAAAAAAATTGACCGAAACCGAAGTGGTGGCCGTTATTCAAGAGTTCAGTGATGCCCTAATTTGACAAGCCATGACCCACTTATCTGCTCCTCATTATAAGAAGAAAAAGCGGAGGAGCAAATCTAAGTGTCATATCTTAACCATGGTCACTGCCCACACCATCAGACACCATCCTAATCATAGGAAGAGGAACACAACCACACCTTTCAGCAGTTGCACCTGTTGGACATGCGATCCCACAGTGAGCAATTATGCAATAGATGTTATTGCAAATATCATTCCCTGATTTGAAACGAATAATATCTAATTTGCATAATAGATCCCTTAGTACAATTAGGGTTATGTATCATGGCCATCTTAATAATCATACAGCTGTTGATTCAACTATTAAATCATAGAGGCTGGTGCTTGGATGAATATCTAAAGGGTAAGATTGAGGACTCATCAAGCACCGTCAAATGATTGTTAAGAGATGATCTCTAGCCTGAATAAGAGATGGCAATCCTTTCTCAATTAGGGTTGATATCTGATCGACCTCTTGATGTAGGTCCTCTGCATAGGAATAGAGATTCGGAGGTGTTAGATTTGTTAGGTTATAGAGTTGACTTAACAAGATCGAGATAACCAAAGTCCTATGTCGTATGCTGTCACGATATAGGTACACATCCTCTGACCGGAGACAGATGTGTTACTATATGTCTGAGTATGCACATTTGGAAGACCATTAGGTTGATGACCTAATCAAGGTCTATACATCGGCATGCTGGTGTGCATGCAAGGGCATATGAGTAATACGATCTCTCAAAGGGATCATACAAGTTCATTACTGAATCGGAAGACATGAGCTCACTCATGAGATATTGGGAAGAATCAAATTCCGTGCACGGTCGTCTCGCTTTGGAAGCTTGACTGAATTTATAGGTTTGATATATACTTTTGGAAAGTATATGATGAAGACCTAGGTATGATATATGCTTTTGGAAAGTATATGATCGATACTGACTCACAATGATCGAATGAGAAACTTACTGATAAAACCCTGAAGTAGACACTGTGAAATAGATCTTATACTTCGGGTTTATTCTGGATCTTCTAGTATGTAGGATGTACAGGTATTGGGAATACCCGAGGGTGATGTGATCATAAACAATTGTATAACCATGACGCTTCCATTCCTAGGGAGTGATGAAACGGGTCTGTATTTTAGTGATTCCTTTCAGTAGAGAAGTAATCGATTCTTGGTCCAATTGTTGGACATTTATCATAATGTGATTCAAATGCAATGAGAGGATTAGATTTGCGGTCTGGATTTAATCAAGCATCTATGGGAGGACCAAGATCTGGATTTGAGATATGATCTCAATATACAAGTCACTATACGTGGAACAATACAATCGCCCTGTCCTTATCTCCAAATATCAGCAGAGAAAGAACATTATCTTTGAAAGAGTTCGTAGAAAATTTCATTGTTGATATGTGTTTCCGAGCATTGAGAAAATTGATAATTAAATATGATTTAATTATCATGAATAATATGAATTAGATTCATATTATAAGGAGAGTTATCTAAGATAATTAAATGTGATTTAATTATCAAAGATGTGAATAATGTGAATGTGATTCATATTATCTGGGAACATAAGAATAGAGATCCAAGATGATTAAATGTGATTTGATTATCATGGTTATGAATAATGTGGATAGAACTATCCATATTAATCATATATATTATAAATGTGATTTATAATTTATAAGAGAGAGCTATTTGTAATTTACAGTTGTTAATTAAATGTTGATGTGAATTGGATTCACATTGGACAATTAATTGAAAATGTAATTCACATTTTATTTTGGATTGTGAATGTGATTCACAATTTTTCAATGACTAGATTGCAATATTCACAAAATAACTATGAATTATTTTTGTAGTTACAACAAGTGTTGTTGAAAATCTTGGAGATTTCCATGGAATAATGTAATCTCATAATATTACATGAGATTGCCACCAACATATGGAAGGAGGCAATCTTTATTCCATAATCTCCATGTTTGATTGATTTAAGTTTAGGATTGAATTATATTGATTTATTAATATATATTTAATCTAATTAAATTTATTATTGTCGGTTTTTTACCAATAAAATCTTGTCCATTAAAGAAACACAAATCAATGTAAGTTATTGGATTTGTGTTGTCTGGATTGACATCCATGGATCCCAAAATATTATAAAAAGAGAGGCACCCCTTGCTCTTCTTGGTTACAACAACACAATAAGAACATAAGGCTCTCTCTCTCTTTCATTCTCTACATGCCCTCTCTCTCTCATATGGCCGTCCACCATGGATGCCCTAGAGAGGGTCTCCATGGTCGTAGTGCCGTCGTAATGCTCTCGGATTGTTTGCTTGTGGATCTCCGTCTACTTCGGCACTCCTTGCTCATGAAGAAGATGTCGTATCTCGTGGGACGAGATCAGGAGATTCACCGCTTGTATCATCAACATGGATTGCGAGGAACACATGTTTCATCAACACGCTTTCAAGCGTCTCCTCCATCGGATCAGACTTGAGACAGGAGGTATCTTCGTTTAGAGACTTGATCGCAACCACGCTTCAAAAGGTAATACTATTACTTGTTTGTGGTCTAGATGAAATGATTCAAGAAGTGTTCTTGGATCATGTGGTTTCTTCACATGAAAAATTTTAATTTCCGCTGTATGGAGCGACTAGTGCGACTAGTCACTCCCGATCCCATACGATGTGATCCTCACTCTTCCATGATTCACTTAAGGATCTCACCATATCCTACAAGTGGTATCAGAGCCAGGTTGAAGGTTTTGGATGCGATCCATAAACCAAGGATGACTTGGGTTCGCTAGGGTTTGCGAAAGTTTTATCGCATTTCAATTTTCGCATCTCTGTTTAGTTATTATTTTCGGCCCTATTTAAATATTTTAAACATGAAAATATTAATTAGATTTTGTTCCTCATTAAATAATAAAACCGTAGGATCTGAGTTTACGTAATTGGATTCCGTATGCTCGAGATATGATCATTTTAGTGAACATGTATCCACTGTTTCGGGGACTGTGAATCTTAACATAATTAAAGTGTTAATTGTGGATTTGAAATGCTTTGAAATGCGTGCAAATCACCATTATACTGTAAATCAAATTTCAAACTTTAGGAACTTATTTTGCTTAATTTGGATTTAAATTGATCGAGATATGGTATTTTTAGTAAGTGAGGGTCACTGCTGAAATTACTTTCCTAATCAAGAACCTAGTGATGTCATTGAGGAAATTAGTGAAATTAAATTGTTTAATTTCTTGAAATAATGATGTATAAATACTTTTGAAGTATTTGATGATAATTATTTCCTTAAATGACATTACCTTAACCGATAATTGATTAGATGTGTTCTAGATCACAAATTGGTTACATGATCTACATTCCAACAAACATGTTGCTTGAATAGGATTTGTGATTTGTTTAGCAAATCTCATTATAATGTTAATCAAAATTGTTTTGATTATTATAATATGGTATAACTTCGGTTGAAAAACTGATGATCATCTCAAGTACAAAGTGATCTATTTTGCATTATCCTTTCTCGAGGCGGATATGGTGTCTAGTCGGGGAATGTTGGGATAGCAGATTGCACCGTGTGTGGTATGTCCCACTCCCGTTGGTATTGGCCATGACAACGGGTAGGGTTGATATATTTCTTAAGAAATCACGATGTATTTTCTAATTATTAAAATTCGAAATAATACGTATTTGAGATAATACCATAATTCAAGTAACAATAAAGATTGTTTGTTGGATATTAATTGGATCATTAATTTAATATGATTAGATTAATTGGAATCCAATTAAAATTAAACACTCTATTTTTAATAGAGATGTTATTTCCCTTGGAAGAATTAATTATGTGAATACGATTCATAATAATTAATTAGAATTTGAACGTGATATGGAGGATCACATAAGTGACATCCATGGTCTCCCGTCAAGGAGAAGGGTTCCGTCGTCAGATATTATATGTAGGAGATGTCTGTCCAAAGTGACAGCTCCTACGTACAATCCATTTGGATCAGGCTCTTCGCTTCTCAAAAGTGTAAGGCCATATACGTAGTAACCCCAATATCGGGACCTCATATTATTGAGGCGATATTGGATTGCGTATAGCGAGTTCTAATCCTGTTTACGGTTGGTGCAATTAACAACGGGTCAACATCACCTTAGTTGTGGTGGGCTCGGGTGTTAAAGATCGAATTCAGAAATGCAAGTTGGACTTGCAAGGCGGAATGTGTTCTCGCTTCTTTTTATTGGAGTTACAGGTTCTCATATTATTGGGATGTAACAAAGACAAGGAAGGAGATCCCAGATCTTTCTTGAAATATAATAGTAAGTATATCTCTTACATTGAAAGTGATTAAGGGAATGAGTTTTCATTAATGACAAGGCAAGACAACTTTTATATAACAACTTCTAAATCAAAGTAAAATATGCATATATATACACACTTATGCAAATTTTTTATTTCAGATAATCCTTCTTTAAACACACCCAATAATATACTCATTAATAACTAGTAAAATATCATGTATTGGATCCATTTTCAAGATATTGTACTTGCAGTTGAACACATAATGTATGTGGTTGCAATGTGCAAATTTCCTCATAATAATGAGGAATGACAATTAAATAGACAATAGGACTACAACCTTAGGGTTTTTATGTTTCTATAGTCCTGATCTTTCATCGAATGTACTTTGGAAGTGATATGTTGATGATGATCGCAATTGTAAAATAATGCTTATAAAACTTAAGAAGATGTTCTGGCATACATATGTGCTCTCGTCATTTAATCATGAATGGCATGGTTCTCTGCATCAGGCAGAATGGTGTCTCTATAAGAGATGATGTATTCGAATTGTTTGAGTATTCGCCTGAACCAAAAGTCTTTAAGAGTTGAGATGTATGTAGATACGATGAGTGTCATTATTCTGCTATCTATACTCTAGTCATTTATGAAGCTTCATAATATTAATATTGTATGAATTGAATGAAGCATATGTAAATGTTGAAATACTCTTATATTGAAATCTTTTAAATTCAACATAAGAGACCATTTATCTTAGAAAATGGTTATTTGTATATGAAGGGAGCGAAATGGAAGCGTGGGTCTGACCCATGTGAGAAGGAAAGTTAAAGAGTTGACTTTACTTTTATGACTTCCATATGGCATCCAAAGAGTTGGATGAATGCCAATACCGTAACATGCTGATGTGTTGATAGTATGATTATCAAGTCTATCTAGAATCCTTAGAGAAGGACTCAGTTAGTGCATCAGAATAATCTACATAAAATCATTGATATTGTCTTGCTTATTTGATAAGATAAAGTTTAATAATTGCATCTTAATCTTATAACAACACTTGCAATGGGTTGTATATGTTTTAGAAGACTGGAAAATTTCATCTTAAGGTTTATAGTCATCTACATGGATATTGATGCAATTGTTGCAATAATCTCTGTTGGATTGATATACTTCTTAATTTCAGTGGGAGACCCTTAGTCTTAGAGAATGTCTCTATGAACTGGATATTAGAATACACTCATAGTTTATTTCTAAATGTTGGAGATAAGCATGAATTATGGAATAAACCTATCATAGAGAGTTACGATGGATATATTTCAGAAAGTAATCTAACATCTAGTGGACTCTAATAAATTAGAAAATTAATGAACAGTTCATTAATATTTCTAATACTAAAAAATTTAAAACCTTAAAATATCAATAGGAGGATGAAGATCATTAGAAAATGATCTAGCATCAAGCCTTGGACATTTGTCTGTTGATTCGATCAATAGACTAGTGAGAGATGAAACTTTAGAATGTCTAAAATTTTGAAACTTACATACTTATGAATATTGTATTCAAAAGTAGAAATTGTCCAATGCACCCTTCTTTGGGAATATTGTAAGATGCCAAGATATTCAGGACCTCATACATATTGATGAGTGTGGATTATCTATATCATAGTAAACATTATAGATATGTGATATCAATTGATTATTATGTATGATATGAGATTTCCTCTCTTCACCTTAGAAAACTTTGAAATGTTCAAAGATTTCATTTTTTTGATTTAGAACCAAAATTTGAGGGAAGATGAAATGAATTTTATCTAACCTAAGTAGCATGTACCTGTTAGATGAAATCATGGAATACCTTATGGAGAAAAGAATATCATTCCTATCTCATTCCTCCTAATGAACCTAAACTAAACAGAGTTATAGAGAGATACAATTGAATCATGTGTGACATGATTTTATCAATGATAATTTTTTGCATAATTACCTCTTAGTTTCCAGGTATATATGTAGTAGAAACTACAATATATATCCTTAATAAGGTTCCATGCATGTAAGCTGGAATCTAGCAACAGAGAGTGCTACTTCCTTAGGAAAACAAAGGATGGTATTGGATGCCTACTTTATGACCTTGATATTCTTAAAAGAGTTCATCTCTAAGGACATGATTCTTAGAGGATGACTCTCTTAAGAATCATCATGAAAATGAAGTAAATGAACTCATTTAATCTTGATATGATAATGAGGCTTCTGAAATCGGAAACTAACAAGATAATTAAAGATGAACCACTCATACCTCTTCAAATGAGTTTGAGGATGTATTCCATGTGCCAGTCAATTCTGACAATGATCTAACTTCATATGATGAAGATTCCAAAGATCATGACATGGAAAGATGGATTTTAGCAATAAAGTCTAAAGTATACTTCATATACAAGTGTTGTATATCGACCCTCGAGGATCCACCTATAAGGGTAAAACCTGTTAGGTGTAAATGGATCTTCAAGAGAAAGGGAACCTAATGAGAAGGTAGAGAACTTTAAAGCACGGTTCGTAGCCATGAACTACACGCCGAAGAGAAGACATCTCTTGCGATGAGACTTGCTCTTCAGTGACCATGCTTAAAACCATCATGATATTGCTAACTGTAGCTACATAACTTGACTTTGACATCTTCAAGCTGGAGGTTAAAATTGCATTCCTGTGTGAATAACTCTTTGAGATTATTCACGTGAAGTGGCCCATGGCTTCATGGTTGAGGAAAGCAAGGTGTGCAAGCTAAAGAAATCCATCTATGGACTCATATAAGCTTCTTGTAGGTGGAACATCAGATTTGAAGAAATTTTTGAATGTTATGATTTCAGATAGAATCTCGATGAACCATGTGAAGCTTAGTAGGAGTGTCATTGTGCTCATGATGCTAAATGTAGATGATATCCTAATCATTTTAAAATGATATAAGGACAATAATAAGTGTTATATAATCTAGTTGTTCCATAGCTTGAGATATGATCTCAAGGATTTCTCTTGGATATTAGTTCTGAAGGTGTTCAGAAGCAAAGAGAAGAAGGTATAAGGACTGTCACATTAGTGATACACCTTGGATATGTTCCATTCTTGGAAAATCCCAAGGAAGGCTTCCTTCCCCTAAGATATGGTACTGACCTATCTAAAGGGATAGCATCTCAAAGGGTTGAGGAAGTGAATGCTAAAACAGGTTGCCTTTATGCATAAGTTACGAGAAGCCGAGTGTATGCTAGATGTGTACAAAAGCCAGATATCTGCCATGTAGTGGGAGTAGTAAACTATTACTAATCCTACTATGGATATAAAACACTTGATTGCAGTAATAACAAAATCTTCAAATATGACAAGACTTTCGAGATAGTGATCTCTAAGTCTTATCTTCAAGAAATTAAGACTATATAGATAGCGATCCAAAAGGTCTTAACTTTGGATACCTTTGGATGCAGAGATCTCCAGGAATAAGGGTATTCTAATAAGGATTATGGAAGTAATAGTTATAGTAATTAAGCTATAGTGTCAGGGACACTATAACTGACTAGATTGAGTATTGGTTGCATAAGATTCAACATTCGCAATGGATGAGAGCACTGTTACTAGGAGATATGAAAGTGTCGTAAAAGGACTTGGCATAGTCTTTTGGGAACAGAGTGATTGATAAGCTTACCAAGCTATTTTCTAAATAGCCTATGATTGTCACATGAGTGCAGGTTTAAATGATTAGCCCATTAATGGCTCTTTGGGCTAGTGGGAGATTTTTGGACATGCGAGCCTATGGCGAGCCATTATGCAATAAATGTCATTGCGAATATCATTCCCTGATCTGAAATGAAGAACATCTAATTTGCATAATAGGTCCCTTAATACAATTAGGGTTATGTACCATGGCCATCTTAATAATCATATAGCTATTGATTCAACTATTGAATCATAGAGGCTGGTGCTTGGATGAATATCTAAAGAGTTAGATTGAGGACTCATCAAGCACCGTCAAATGATTATGAGATGATCTCCAGCCTGAGTAGGAAATGGCAATCCTTTCTCAATTAGGCTGATATATGACTGACCTCTTGATGCAGGTCCTCTGCATAGGAATAGAGATTCAGAGGTATTAGATTTGATAGGTTAAAGAGTGTTACTATATGTCTGAGTATGCACATTTGGCAGACCAATACGTTGATGACCTAATCAAGATCTATACACCGGCACGCTGGTGTGCATGCAAGGGCATATGAGTAATACGATCTCTCAAAGGGATCATACAAGTTCATTACTGAACCGGAAGACGTGAGCTCACTCATGAGATATTGGGAAGAATCAAATTCTGTGCACGGTCGTATCGCTTTGGCAGCTTGATTGAATTTGTAGGTTTGATATACACTTTTGGAAAGTATATGATCAAGACCTAGGAATGATATATGCTTTTGGAAAGTATATGATCGATACCGACTCCTAATGATCGAATGAGAAACTTACTGATAAAACCCTGAAATAGACAGTGTTAAATAGATCTTATACTTCGGGTTTATTCTGAGTCTTTCTGTATGAAGGATGTACATTTATTGGGAATACCTGAGGGTGATGTGATCATAAACGATTGTATAACAATGACGCTTCCATTCCTAGGGAGTGATGAAACATGTATGGATTTTAGTGACTCCTCTCAGTAGAGAAGTAATCTAATCTTGGTCCAATTGTTGGAAATTGATCTGAAGGTGATTCAGATGCAATGAGAAGATTATATTTGCATCCTTGATTTAATCAAGCATCTATGGGAGGCTCGAGATTTGGATTTGAGATATAATCTCAATATCCAAGTCACTATATGTGGACAATACAATCGCCATGTCCTTATCTCCAAGTATCTGCGGAGAAAGCGCATTATCCTTGAAAGAGTTCACGAATCATTTCATTGTTGATATGTGTATCCGAGCATCGAGAAAATTGATAATTAAATATAATTTAATTATCATGAATAATATGAATTTGATTCATTATATAAGGAGAGTTATCTAAGATAATTAAATGTGATTTAATTATCAAAGATATAATGTAAATACGATTCATATTATTTGGGAACATGAGAATATAAATCCAAGATGATTAAATGTGATTTAATTATCATGGATATGAATAATTTGGATAGCACTATCCATATTAATCATATATATTATAAATGTGATTTATAATATATAAGAGAGAGCTATTTGTAATTTACATTTGTTAATTAAATGTTGATGTGAATTGGATTCACATTGGACAATTAATTGAAAATGTAATTCACAATTTATTTTGGGTTGTGAATGTGATTCACAATTTTCCATGACAAGATTGAAATACTCAAAAACTAATTATGAATTATTTTTATAAAATAATTTATAACAAGTGTTGTTGAAAATCATGGAGATTTCCATGGAATATTGTAATGTCATGATATTACATGAGATTGCCACCAACATATGGAAGGAGGCAATCTTCATACCATAATCTCCATGTTTGATTGATTTAATTTTAGGATTGAATTATATTGATTTATCAATATATATTTAATCTAATTAAATTAATTGTTGTTGGTTTTTTACCGTAAATTTGGCAAAGTGTTTGAGAGGCATATTGTGCTTTGATTTTTCGTCTCTTGCTCTACACCGTTGCTTCTTGAGTTTGACCCCTACTTTCTTGGCACTATGCATCTTTAGTACTGTATAATAAAATTTGATTCGCACTTGCTCGACTTGCTTGAGTTATTCATTGTGTGGGCTAGTTGTTGATTGACGACGTGGTTTCGTGAGCGGTCGCCTCAACGACAATATATCTTCGTTTTCGAGAGGATACCATCTTAGACCCTTGCAAAATATGTGTCATCACCAACCAATACTATGTATATATATATATATGATGCGTTTATGACAAGAACAATAATTGTATAATGCCGATAATGTATTGCATACACCTTAGAATGTCATATAAACATGAGAGATGTTGAGCCGGCTAAGAGAGGACGATGACGACCCAAGAAGTGTTGGAAAGAGATTATATGAAGGGAACTTAGTTTTTTGGATATAAGCCCGGGATTGATCCAAGATAGATCTGAATGGAGACGAAGAATCCATGTAGCCAACCCCACTTAATCATGGGAAAAGGCTTTATTGTTGTTGTTGTATTAGATAATTAGTCAATAATTTTGTTAGTGTACAATATAGGTATATTATACCTATATTAGATGTATAATCATTTTTATTTATTATTTTATTGAAATTTAATTATATTTATTTTTTATTTCTTTAATACACATTAAAATAAATACATTTCTAATAAATTTTAATAATTATATTTGCAAGGGTAAATAGATAAAGATATTTAAAATATTTGAAAGATTTATCTATATATTAAGTATATTTATTTTATTTTTTGACTTTATACTTTGTAATTTTTATTTAGAATTTATATATTGATTATAAACTATAAAGAAGATGATGAATATATAAACAATGATAAAGTATGAATAATAAAATAAGAAGAAATAATGTACAGTTGTACACATACTTTAATACCCCAACTATCATCTTATCTCTTAAAATTACTTTCATGTTGATGATAAATTAATTCTAAATTGAATGAATGTCAATTTTGTAACTTTTGAGCTCATATGGAGTAAATATTTAGTTTTGAATGTCCATTTTACAGTTTTTTTGGTTCATTGTACCGTATTATCAATACATTAGATAATTTTTATGATATTTTTATAAATTAATATACATTATTATAAATGACTTTTAAGAAGAAAGTATGTTGATTTAAGGTAACTAAAAATAGATGAATACATGTACAAGGTGAATAATGTGCATATGTACACTTGATATTTTATTTTTGGTATTTTTATAAGTTAAGCACTTTTCTCCCTCTACTTTATTCTTTTGTTTACTATATCAATATTGATCAGGTCTCGAGGTTAGATCAGTATGTACATATTTACACCATTCTTTCTTTTATTTTTCTTTCTCTTTATTCTTTTATTTTGGATTAATAAGTTTTGAATATACAATATCAACACTGCACTTAGTATGTTAGTTAATGAGAATTAGTTGATATTTAAGGATTTTAGACAAGATGAAAAAATAGAGGTGATAAATCATGAATTCGTTAACGGTGCAGAAATAATTTACGTTGCCATGTAGTTTTGCATTGATCCATTCTTTCCACATTTTCCTATGATGTGCAACCTCCCTTCATACAAACACTAAACTTATGGGAGTTTATATGAAATACCTCGTGTAGATAAATCTTCATAATGAGAAGCTTCTCAATTCTCTCTAGAGAGGTAGTTTTCCCAAAACTCCCTAAACAAGATCTTTAAGTCTACCCCCAATGGTAAGAACAAAAGCATAAAAAAAAAAGAATCCAGATGAATCCTCTAATCAATTATCATTTATATAGTTTCTCTAGTCGCAAATCAATCGGACTCCAGAAGGATATTGTTATCAGTCAAAACATGGAATGACCATTACATCAATTGGGATCTAAATCCCAATCAATTTAAATTAAAATTATATAAACAAAGTGCATATGATTAAATAAACGACATGCAGTCGCCACCATGAACTTATACCAATGACAAATTGCAAAATACCTCTACGAAAAACAAATTTAATTACTTATTATAGGCATGGACCTAATTCCTATTAAAAAGATGGTATCTAGAACCCGAAACGCAATAATCCTACTGACTTTGTTGGAAAAGGAATCACTAGAAAGATAGAGAATACATGGAATGGTCGGCATATTATCAGTTGTGTCAAACTTTTACTCATACATAGTCTTTTGGAAATCTCTCTAGAAGTATATGTTTTTTCAGTAGGACTTGTCCTATGCTCCCATAATTACACGAGACTTTAAATTGTCCTTCTACTAGTAGATTATATCAGTAGTTGTAGTTTACTTTCTTTTTTCATATTTCTAATGTTTACCCTAATGTATGATTTTTGTTGTTTATTGAGAATATGATGGGGAATTGCACTTGATGCTTTGAAAGGTAGATCTCATGCACAGGTTGATAGTATTAACGTTGATCATTTAGGTAGGAGGTGATAGTTCCTATGGAGGCACTTTGAGAAAGACACCAACTAGACAACTTTACTAGTGGCCTTTAAGTTAGACCAAGCCCATCGTGTCTATGATACCCCTGACATTTGGAGTCGTGAAGCTTGCTCTATCAAATCTATCTTCAAACAGAGAATAACAACATCCACCCCACCTTGCATGCATAGATTGAATAAGATCATTAGATTGACACAATCATTCATGAGCTATTAACATACAATTCCATTGTTCAAGATCCCTAAGCATATCTACTTCAGATCCATAACCCTTATTGATCACCATCATCGCCCCAATGATCACAATGCTCAAATGCCTCCATTTCTTAACGTGTGATTGATATCCATTGAAGGAAGTCTATCGTATAGTCAGTAGCCTCGAGGAACCAACATCGATGGAGATCTTTATTGTTTAACTTTTATCAAATCTTAGTCAACTCTATCGCTATGCTCGGCATCTGGCTTCAACTTTGGGAGGTTTTTGTTCAAATCCCTTATTTTTGCTTTATTCTCCATGATCTCTATAACCCAAATTCCATAACAACGCTGACAAATTTCGACTATACCATTCTATCTATATTATGTTTTCATAATTTGTATATATTTGTTTTAGTTTCTATACTTTTACTTATAAATATTCTATAAATATCATTTGAAACCTCTATAAATATGAGATTCGATCGTTTATGGCACATTTTTTTTACTATGAGTTATTGAGTGTAAATCTAACATTTGCAATTTCGTTCATTTTGATTGAATATGTGCAATGAAAGTTAAAGTTAATTTGATATAATATTTGAGATATCGCTTTTATCATTCATAGCATATATTTTGAAATAGATATAGACCTATAAATGTTTAATATTTTTATAGAAATTTTCTAATATTGTTTTGATTTTCGATATTTATTTTATTGTATATAGTATTGTATTTTTAGCAAAGTCATAAAAAATACAAATAATATTAGAAAATATACTCATGTTCTCTCTTTAGTCTCTCAATCTATGATATCATATGATACTTGATCACCTGTTATGCATTTATTCTTTTCAAACATATATACTTCACAAATAATAAAAGGTATATATAAAAAGCTAAATTTTTCTAGAAAATATATAAAAATACATCCACTTTTTTTATATATTTTTATCAATTGTCCACGTATCTTTTAATTGAAATCATAAAATCATACGTTTTGGAATATAAATATAGAAAATATAATAAATGACAGCATAATAAGTTTTGTAAGCAAGTTGCATTTTGAGACTTGCCCCATACTTCGAACTGTGTAATCTTATTATATAATAAAATTGGTTGGCTTAGGATCTAAAGAAGCCATGTTCTTCATGGTTAAACTTAAATGATCTCAGTACAACAAAGAAATTTCTGAGGAAGGAACTCGTCCGAAGCTCTTCAAAAGGAAAACTATTCTTATAACAATCTTGACAACAATTATAATGTCTATAATAAAGCTCAAGGGAACTTTACATGCTGTAAATATGCATTTCAGAATATCTTTTGCATCATACAAAATGTAGAGGAGCACATGTTACATATTTCCCATATTGGCATAGTTGCACATGTTACATATTTCCCATAGGCATAGTTGGGTGTTTTATGCACGCCTTGGTATGCTTAAGACAAGAGTTACTCATATTGTAAGCATTTTTAAAAAAATTAGAGAGATCATGGGAATGAGTATTAACATGGAGTTAAATAGAAATTTTGGTATCTGAAAGGAACATCTGATATTAGCCTCATAAACCAAGTTGAAATATTACGTGAACTTGCTCAATGTTGACAATTAGCAACAACATGGGGAGTGAGCAGGAGATAACAATGTTTAACAATATTTTTCTAATTAAAGAGGATTTTATTAAAGATTTAGATCTTCGAGATATCTGGAATTCTAATACATCTATTTAGCTTGATACATTGTATAGCTTGATGTTATGGCTCTCATGATAGTTGTCGAATGAAAAAAGATATCTTCCATTTTTGCATCTAGGCTAGGGATATGCCTACTTTTGAAGGATCCATCTATGCAAGGGTGTTATATAAATGGCATAAGGTTAGATGTCATCTCTTTATCATCTATGCCACTAGAAAAGAATATCTATCATCGTTGTCGAAGGTTGTTTGGTGAATATCATGGTTGATCACTTGTTTTTAAGTTACATTTTATTTCCACAGCGCACAATACTGGGAATTATTTTCTCCTCTGATTTGATATCTACTCAAAATAAATGATACGTAACACTATAGTTGTACAACCCATTTCGGAAGTAAACTCATTGTTATGGAGATTATCAATTATGCAGGTATCAAGTTGTGTATGCTTTAATTAAGGATAACATCGAAATGAATTGGACATCCCATAAATGTGATTGATTAATATATGATGATATGTTACGTATGGGGATTATCTTACAAGGTTTTAAAATCCGAATGGACATCAAATATGATGGTATTGGTTTTGGATTTTTACTGTCGAGTCAATGAATTTGACTGGCCGAATCGGTGATGACATCAACAATTCATAAAAATCAGAAAAAACTGAACCAATGTATTGTTTGTTTCATTCCTATAGTCCAATCAGGTTGACATTTGTATCTTTCCATGTTGTTCCAATAATACTTATATCCGTAGTTCTTTTACAAGTAGATGTGTGCACCTATATTTTTACAACACTCATAGTAGTGACATTTTACTAACTATTCAAACTCTAATTGATGACATGTATTTTTAATTTATTGCTTATCATTGTGTGACTGCAACTTCTTTACACGAAGGCATCATTTGTTATTGTTCGAGAGGATAACCTCATGAATAAGGTACGAAGGGGGACTAGATATTGGCTCATTGGCACGATTGGGAGGAGAAGAGATAAAGAAATACAAAATTATGGGTTAGAATGAAACTGAACGGACAAGTTTTTAAAAATTTATATTTTATTAAATAATTAAAAAAATTCAAGAAATGGATGGTTCAACCAGTGATTTGGTTGAATTAGTTCAACCGGTTCAATTGGTCAAATCGAGTTTTGATCGGTTTTGATTGCTTTTATTTTCTGAGAAAAAAATCAGATATTTTGGATTGTTTTTCTTCCAATTCTTGATTTAACCAATCGATTTGACTAAAATTTTGAAAACCATTTTTGTTAGCATTTGTTTGAGACCTCAGACTTTTTATTGGCATTGAGCTCTGGTGAGCAATACGAAGGACTTCACAATCCGTATAATCGGAAAAACCGATCGTGAGCAAACAGCTTGAGCATTTTTTATGTTATATTCTATTTACGTTCACTATAAATGGTACCTACATACCTTGTGGTGCTTGACGACAAACTAAATGTACTTCAGAATTACATATATATATGCGTGCATCGAGTTTATGTATGTTTTAATTATAGTATAATAGTTTCTCCGGTATAATTTCAGATAGATGGGAAATACCATAAATGTCAATGATAAATTTAGAAAGATAAGCCTGTAACATAAAACTTGATCTACGTTAATGAATAATTTGAATAATCTTTGTCATATCTTACAATATTAAATGTATAACAACGAATACTACTTCTTATAAAATTATCTTTTGTTTTTGTAATTGACAATAAATGTCATATTCATCTGTAACATAAAACTTGATCTATATTAATGAATAATTTGAATAATCTTTCTCATATATGTTATACAATATTAAATATATAACAAATACTACTTCTTATAAAATTAACTTTTGTTCTTGTAATTGACAATGAATATCATATTCATTTCAAAAGTTCATATAACAACAGTTTATGTGTTTGCTTATTCCATAAATTTTGCATAAATCATTGCAAAATTTAGCAGCGATTAGAAGAAAACGTCAACGGCTAATCATTGTTATATGATTCGTTGTTAGAAATAAATAATGGATGCAATAATCATTGAGAATTTAAAAAAGCAAGTAAAGAATAATATTCATTGTTATAAACTTTATTATGGACATATGTCAAGGAATGTTGAATTATTCAATATCTTAGGCCAATTATGTTGTTGATATATATATATATATATATATATATATATATATATATATATATATATATATATCTTTACAATATTAAGTTTCTGTTTGGTGTCTTGAATTTAAATTTGTATTTGCTATGAAGCCAATTGCATGTCAAATAATAATAACTTCACAGTCGATAGAAATGGAATAACCGACTAGACAATCGAACTCAAACACCTCATGCTTTAGTTATTCTATTTATTTTCACCATAACATTCTAAACCTCCTCAGATTTGAGATGTCCCTTCTTAAAACAAACGATACGCATGTACCTTGAGGTCCTAATGAACAAACTGGATTGATTAGAAAGTAAAATCTAGTTAATATAATAATACGCCCTCAGTGAAGATCAGATCATGTAATGTGATTGATTAGCATGTGAAGATCAGATCATGTCAAACTTTGGTGTGTGAGCCTTTTTTGTTGGGATCGAGACTTCTACTTTTTATCCGCACTGAAATAAATCGATTAATATACAAGGACTTTACCTTCTGCAAAAACTAGAACAATTCTTACTTGTTTTATTTTCCATATGTTGTCATTACAAGTCATGTTTTTCCTCCTCTAATTTGCTATCCCTTGTTAAAATAATGGATAAATTAAAAAAAATATCCAACTTTACGTCGAATCCCAATGGTGGCACTAATCTTTACATTATAAGGAATTGGGTTTTTTTTATAAAGGATCATAATCATTTCCTCTAAATAAAGTTTAAAGGTGGCACGCAATGCACCCCCCTAACAACTTGTATTCAACATAAAGAATTAGATAACAAAGCCTACCCACTCCAAGAGCCTTCGTATTTAGTACAACTGATGAATACCCCAAAGGATCAAAAAAGCCAGGAAATATTCGTTAAGTTGAAAGGTACTGTCTTGGCTACCAAAGCAAAAAACAAAAACAGTCATGGTCGTTGAAGAGGAGCGCGTATGGAGAATCTTCATTTATTAGAAGCAAGTTGTCATTGGATACACGGGTGCGGACTCGGGGAGTTGGAGAATTCTTGGTTGTAATAGTTAATAATATGAATTTAAGCTACAAGACAAATAATAGTTATCAAGGTTGGGTTGTGGGGGAGGCAATAACGCAATCAGTCACAACTACAATGGACGATTGTTGATTGTTGATCGCTTAGATCGAAGTTCCTAAAGCCCGATTTTGTAGGGACTATGATGTCTGACAAGTCGGATTCAGCGATTGATGTATATGTAACTCTCACGATACTCGAAACTCAATAAATGCGAATAGACAAAAACTCAACCATAATGTATGATAATTCAATGCAAATGTATGAGTCAAAATTTATTTTATTTTAACTCTATGAAAAATATATAGGGTATAAGTATGTAGATTGTCGAACCACAAAGAGCAATGCGTATAGAACAATTATTGTCAATTAATAAAAAAAACAACAATTATTTTTGTACTCATTATCACTTTTAATTTTTATTGAGTTTTTAATTATATTTAATTTTTATGAATTGTCATATTTTATAATTTTTTATTTTTAAAAATTTAAAATTTATTCTCTTTTAATATTGTAATTTTTAATTTCTTTTTATATTTAAGGTAATATATATCTATATAGAACAATATGTATATTACAAATAATATATACGATATATAATAAATATATTTATGAGAAATATATAGGAACATATTTTATTTTATAAAGGTTTTGAATAAATAAATAGGTATTTATAATTAATAATAATTACTATAATAACTATGTAAGTAATATAGTATATATATCTATAAAAGATTTTATATTTTTAAATATAAGTATATATAGTCAAAATTCATAAAATAAAATGTTTTTTGTGTTTTTAACCTACTCTTTTTTTTGTAATTTTTATATAATTTTTTTCTATATTTTGGTATTTTTAATGTATTAGATATATCAAAATAATGAGTTATATAAATAGGTCGATTGTTTTGGGTATTAAAAATATCTAATTCATTCAAAAATTCCCAAAACTATTTTTAAAATGTAATATACAATATAAATAAAAATATACAATATGAAAACTAGTTTTTATATTTTTATAGAGTTATTACTAATTTTTATGAGATTTTCAGGTTTTTAAATTTTAGAGTTTTTTATTTTTTTGTCATTTTTAGGACTTATATTATATAATAACATACACTATATATTTTTTTCAAAATTTAAAAATCTTTTTATATTTATTGTATTTTTCTCTACAAAGAGAGGATAAATAACACCTATTCTATTTTTAATAAATGGAAAAAAGGTAAATGCTAAAAATAAAAATAGCACTTGAATGAACAATATATCATGTACCTACATTAATTCTCTCACAGTTTTTATAGCAAAGGAGCTATTAAACAAAAATAAAAAGCAAATAAATGAATACAAGCAAGGAAGGGGCATTTTAGCAATTAAAAATGACCTCAAGGTGTTGTGTGCAATTTACCCCAAAAGTAATACATGTATTTGACAACTTTAAATAGTAAACATAAATAAACCAAAGCTGGAGGGCTTGGTTGCAATATTCACAATGCCTCACGTGGTGCTTCACGTGGGGCGCTTGGACTTTTTCGCTATATAGAAGGAGTACATGTGTTCCTATGCAAAATAAACCGATGTTTTACACAGACACACATATTGACAGGACCAAATTTTAAATACAAAAAAAGAAGCGAAGGTTACATAAATATTTACCTAAACGCTTCATCTAGTGCTTCTTCTTGTGCCATGTGGATGATCACGCGACAGAGGAGGACATAGTTTCGTTGCTAATCCCAAGGTTGTCAAATTATATGGAGGTGTACCATGATTGTACGACTCGTGGGGTGTTACGAAGAACCCTCCAGGAATAGGAGATCGGCGAGCTTCAATCATAGATTCTTTTCAACTCCTACCACTATTCTCCTCACCTATGATCTCCTTATCTTCCTGGAGGCCATCCACATTTACAGGTCTTTACAAAGAGGTTCAATCTCATCGAGAGGGGCCAAGAGCTACGAGCATACTAGTGCCACAAGATAATCTTTGGACCACTCTCCAGGTATTGTTTCGCTCATGTACGTACGCAAAAATGAAGAGGAGCTCGAGGGGGACTCCCTCGACTCCAATGGAAGCTGTTGTGCGTTGGAGATGATGGGAATAAACGCACTCCGATGAGGAGTAGAGGGAGGAGCTTGGGTGAACCTCGATCGATGGATGATCAAGGGGGAAACATGGGGAACATACGGAGAAGACGATTGCTATAGAAGATGGGGTGAGAATGCATTGAGAAACAATCGAGGGGCATTGCATTTTGAGCTCGAGCCGAAGCTCCAGCCACCGTAAAATCTCTAAATTAATATTATCATGGGCTAAACGTGAAAAGTAAAGGCTAAAATAACTTGTCGGATGAAACATGATGGAAAACTACTTAGTAGCTTGTACATGTGTGTCCATGGAGCAGAAGGAAGGTTGGCTGGAGGTGCTCTGGACAACTGCTGAATCTCCATTTCATCAATTTTATTCTCTAATTTTGGTTGCAATTCTCTAGTTAAATGCATGTATGCATCATTAATTTGTGAAAAATAATAATTAGTAATAGACACACAAGTATTGTACAAAATATTGTATTTAATGGCAAATAAAAGAATAAATAAAATAAAAAAAGAAGGAAGTACTAAAGACACTAAGTGACCCTAGACCTCAAGACCCTCCTCATGACTACTTGGTCGAAAAGGAATAAAGTAGGGGAGATAAGGGACAACAATTGCACAAAAAATATTTTTATATCTGTATGTAAGTCTTTTGGAGCCAAATTTTTTTTCTTATCTTGGGTCGGGTGAATTAGAGAGTAGACATACATCTTTTGGCATTCCACCCTTCCTTCCGAAAGAGAATCCAGTATCTCTTGGTCATGAATATCTGAATAGGCCGAATTGACCTCGTAGATATCTTTGCTTCGGAACAAAACAATTAGAATTAGGCTTGGTCAACTAGAATGTGTATTATCCATATGGGGGATCCCAATTAAGAAGATCCATCCACCTGAGACGAAGAGAAAGGTCTATCTATTTTCTTTAATTATTCAGTTAAACCAATGATTTGTTAAACGCCCTAAATCAATAATGCCCCTATAAGAATATTGTAAATAAAAATAAAAATACAAAAATGATGTCATTAAGAAATAATGCACAGTGTGCCCCAGACATACAGAATAAAAAGATGCAAAGAAATTTTCCTAGACTATATTTTCCATATTGATTCATAATTGGCCAAACTCACTTTATTATTTATAAAATTAAATTTTCTATTTATTAAGGCGTGTTTCATTCAATTTGAAATTAAGATGCAAAAGTTGATTTTTGGGTCCACATTGTGTAACATACATGTATATAGGATTCATTATATATATTATGTCTATTTTTCACTTTATTATATTTTTATAGACTTGTAAATATTATTCAAAATACATGTAAATAACAAAATCAAAATAAAAGGATCAAAATTTCATAAAAAAATAAATAATATACAATAATACATAGGTAAATTATACCTATAAAATAATTATACATATTTCTTTAAGTAAATAAATTAATTTAGAAAAGTAAAACAAAAATGTTTGTATATATATTTAAATAAGTTAGAAACATATAAAGTAGGTGAATAAAAAAATATAATATATAATAAAATGAAAATAAAATACTTATATGTAGGCAAAAATACTTATAATTATAAGTGTAAAAATTAATACCTGGTAAATTAATTTGTAAAAATATATAGAAATAATAATAAATACTACACAAAATATTAAATATTTTTCATGTTTTGAAAAAAAATAAAATCATTAATTATTTTAAATATACTTTTAAAGGGAATTATTCCTTATTTTATCCTTATTAGGCTAGCATGGACCAATGAGGAGCGAGTCCACGTTGTCCTCAGTCAACTGCTCTCCCCTCATAGGCATGCATCCGTTAGTAGTAGACCACCTCAATTTCTCTATTTTCCTCTACCCAATTCTTTCACCCTTTTAGTCCGATTCCTTCTTAACTTTTCTTCCTCGGTCTCTGATCTTTCAAGAACGCACATGATGAATCTCCATTTCATCACCTTTATACTTTTTTTGGCCTTTAAACCCTAGATAAATGCATGTATATGTCATTATTTTGCATAAAATAACATCTATTATTTCTTGTGGAAATATTGTATAAAATAATTGTATTTACAATCAATAAAAGAAAAAAGAAAATAAAAAAAAGAAAAAGAAATGAAATGCCATAGATATTGAATGAACCTAAATACCGAGACATGGGCATCATGATCACCGGGTCAACAAGGAATAAAGTAGGAGGAGATAAGGGCAAAAAATACAATAAAACCCTAATTTTCCATTCATCAATAAGTCCAATTCGGAACCTATTTTATTCCTTATTACTTATACATCAAACCAATAAACTTTGTACATTAAAGATGTAAAATAAATACATAGAAAATTACAAAATTTATTTCATGCAAAATAGTGCTCAATATATTTTCTACTAACAGAATAAAACCCCAAAATCCATACTTCCCAAACATGTATCTCATCCATACTATATCAAAATTAATGAAATCATCTTTAATTGTATATAAATTTTAATATGTATTTAATTAAGGTGTTTTCACTCAATTTTGTGTTAATATGAAAAAGTTAGGTTATGGACCCCTATTGTACATTATATCCAAAAAATAATCAACTTATTTCTTCTTTGTATATTTTGTATTTTTATATTTATGTAAGTTCTAATTGTTATTTATAATATATATAATTAAAATAAAGCGATGTCATTAAAAATACAATAAAATAAATAAGCATATAAAAATCTACAAATGAATTATGAATATACACACCTATATAATAAATACATATAATAACTTAATAGTACAAATTACACCAGAAAAATATACTAAAAATCTATTTATATATAAAAGAAAAATAAAATACCTAATACATAGGTCAATAAATAAGATTAAAATACTAAAATAATAATAATAACAATTTTTCATATTTTAAAAAAAATAATAAAATCATTTAATATCTCTTTTTGAATTGTTTCTATTTTTTCCATATGTTTTGTCTTTTAGTGGACGATGTGACCTAATACGGAGCCTTGAATGAGTTGAACTAGGTCAACTCCCTGGTATCCTTGGTTCAACCATTGTCAAACCAATTAACCTGATGTTCCTCAATTTTCCTTGAAGACTCTTTCACCAAATTGACTCGATTTCTTCATGAGACTTTTTCCTTGTTCATTGCACTTACACCCACAACCCTCTTCTTGATCGATGAACCTCCAATGCGAGCACTGTTCCCAATTCAAACCTACTTGTAGAAAATATCGACTCCACTTTCTCCACAATTTTTGATCTATTCTCTACCTTCCAAACCCTAACAATAGATAGGACTGATGCTCCTGGTGACAACAGGAGGATCTTCCATTGTTCAACGAGCGAGGAAAAGCACCATTCGAGCTAGATCCAGCTCTATCGATTGTCTCCACCACGAGCTTCCCTCCCAACCACTCACAATAGTTGAGCTCAATTTTGTTTGCATTTTTCTATGTCTTAGGTTAGAAGTAGTTTAGATTAGTTGTTAGATCTTTAACTTTATCTTTAAAAGGCTGAAATTTCAAAAAAGAAACTTCACAAGAGCTCGGAGCTCCAGTCTTCCTCCTTCATGAAACCTCACCACTCCGACCCCGCAAACACCTTCATCATCTTCCCCATCCATTCCTCTTCTCCCTAGGTATTGTTTCTCCCTCAGATCGCATCCCGATTAGGAAATCAACTCTCCATCTTCACCATGTCACCATATAGCATTGCTACACCCCCTTTCACTCCTTTTAACTCATCAAGACATCTAGAAGCATCATTTTTGTGGGACCTTACTAACCTTGCAGTTACCGAGCCGAATGAGCTCTGTTTGTGGGATATCCACTGTAGGAAAGGACTTCCAGGCACCTCTCACCACCAGGGCTCCTTTAACAAGCTTCAGATTTGATTAATCCCTCCAGTAGTAGCATATTCTTCCAAGGATTATTTTGAGCCACCATGCAGCCTCCCAAGTGGCCAGAGGCACAAGTTAGGTCCGATTGATACTCGCCATGCCCATGTTCTTGAAGGATATGGAAATATCATTAAGAGCATTATGAAATAGCGAATATTGAATCATATGTGTAGCAACTAGCTATACTTGTTGCTTGGGGCAACAAAATTTAAAAAATTTTGAACAATGAAACCACATGATCCAAGAACACTTCTTAAATCATTTCATCTAAATCAAAAAAAGTATTAGGTTTACCATCTGAAGTGTTCTTGTGAATGTAGTATCTAAAGGAGGATACCTCATGTCACGAGTCCAATCCAAAGGAGGAGACGCTTGTGGACGCGTTGATGAAACACGTGATCCTTGCAATCCATGTTGATGATCCAAGTGACAAATCTCCTGATCTCGTTTCACAATATCTAACATCTTATTCACGAACTAAGTGCACCAAATCATACAGAGATCCATGAGAGGTCGAAGCGATAGTACAACAACATAGCGACAACGGTGACACTCTCTAGTGTTTAGGGTGGACGGCCACTCTAAGGAGGGAGAGAGGGAAATATGTAGAGAATATGAGAGAGAGAGAGTCGATTCAAATAGTTGTTTGTAAGAGAAGAGCTAGGTTTGCCTCTTCTTTTATAGTATTTTAGGAGTCCATGGATTTGAATCCATGTGAAAGACAAAATTAATGGTTGAGATTGATTTGTGTTTCTATTCCATGGTCATGATTTTGTTGTAAAAAATATAACCATTAATTTAGATTAAATTAAATACATATTGAATAATAAATATAATTATGTTTTAACTAGATCAATTAACATAGAAGGATTAGGAAGAATGCGGCCCACCTTAATAAAAGAGGGGTGGATGACTAATGATCCATGTTATCACCACTTCAATAGTTGTGTATTTTATCGTAGTATAGGTGATGATAACGATCTAGCAAAGACCATACCTTCGAGTATGTGGCAATTATTTTACTTATCAAGATACCATGGACAAACATGGGGACACGGGCCTCATTTTCTATTCATCGAATTTTTGATTAAATAATGATTGATTAAATTCATAGGCCTATGCCTTCCTATGCAATTACTATGCATGACATAGAATGACATACAAATATATTATGTAAATAAAATGATGTAGAGATAAAATAATATGATGCATGGATTTTTGTTTGGTTTTATGCAATTAAAATGAGATGCAATGTGAATGATTTGCATTAAGATATAAATATGCCCTAAAATGGTCAAGTCAGTGAGCAATAATGAATGAATAGATTCCAATATCAATTGATGTGTATTGATAATTTTTGGCATTTAAAATAAGCACAAATGACGCATAAAAGATCCTGAATTTTAATACATCAAATTTAGTGTCAAATTAGTAAATAAAATATGTCCTTATGTAGAGAATAAAATAAGTGTCAAAATGAAAATGATATCAATTGAATCAGAGTTCAAATGCTCAAGATAATAAAGAAAGAGTCTAGGGGCATAAATGCAAGAAAAACATGAAAGTAAATGGATAAATATTTACAAATATGCTACTAGATGGTAGATTGAATACAAGAAAATACTTATTCCCTAGTGTTGAGGATCATGTCTAGGGGTGAGTCTCCATGACTAGGACCTTGGGTGACATCACAAGTTGACTCTCATGATTGCACTACACTAAATGTCATAATCTTATATTATATGTAAAAATAGAGAGTCTTATAAAAAGAAGAGTTGGATTCTTTGACTAGAGCTTGGTGGAGCATAGAAATTTAAGATCACTCAAATAAGGGTCTTTGAAAAATTGAGACTTGAAAACTCACATGCATTGTCAGGAATTAATCTGACTCCTTCATTCTTTAGATGCTTGAGGATGATCATAGTTTAAGTATATTCCCCTCATTTTAATTCAAGCTATTAATTTTATCCCTTTTTCATGGTATTTTTTTACTTTCAAAACATATGAAAGAATTAGCAAAAACTCTAAAAAATCACAAAAACAATAAAAATTTTCTAAAATCCCAAACATATTTTATTTCCCTTATTTTGATTGTCTTTATTAGTATTTATGTCTATTATATCATGTATTGCATATATATCCTTTATATAGTAATTGATATCTAATCAAAGAAAAAAGAAAATATAAAAAATTATAAAATAAAAAATAAAATAGAAAAATAGAAAATTAAAAATAGAAAAAATAAAATATAAAAAAATAAAAAATCCATCAAAACCCACAAAAATTGCATCTTGGCTAAGTAGTTAAGTGATAATTTGTGCTTTGATTTCATATCTTGCCTGCACTATTCCCTTGCTTCATGTGTTCGACCCCTACTTGCTTGTCATTATACATTCTTAGTAGGGTATAATAAATTTTAACTCTTACTCTTAATTGTTTAATTATCTGTGTGGGTTAATTATTGGAACAACGAGAACATTCGAGTAGTCACCTCAGTGATTATGAGCATGATTTGTCAAGCCATTATTTAGCAACTCCCATTTTCTCGTTTGTCAAGAAGACATCATACATGACGTAGTTTGCATGATGTTGTCAGATTTCTTGAGAGATGCATCATCATATCATCTTGATGACTTAGAGGTCTCAACAGATCTATCTGTTCCACTTCCTTTGGATAAGTCAAGAGAGATAAATGATGAGTCGAAAGCAACTTTAACCAAATTATTGTGTTTCTTTCGCAATTTGACTCTTTGTTGAAGAAAGTTGGTGGCCAGTGCTACAGAGTTAGCATCACCTTCATGCAACACGGAATCAGATTCAGTGATAGCTCAGGCTGATTTGATTGGCGATACTTCTTTGCTAAAGTTGAAGCCATTACCTCCTACACTTAAGTATTCCTATCTTGCGAGACCAAAGAATAGATTCCATGTCATTATGAGTTATAAGCTGACTGTAGAACAAGAGTCTAGGTTGTTAGAGGTGTTAGAAAAGAATGTTAAGGCTATAGGATAGATAGTGTTGGATCTCGTGGGTACCCTACTCATTTCTCACACCATATTTATGTTGAGGATAATGCTAGGCATTTGATAAATCTCTATTTCATCACCTTTATTCTTTCATTTTGGCCTTTAAACTCTAGTTAATGCATGTAAATATCATTATTTTATAGAAATTAACATTCAATATTTATTATATAATTAGTATATAAATTACATTAATTAAAGTCAAAATAAAAGAACAAAGAGAGAAAAGAAAAAGAAATAAAATGTCAAAGGTATATATGACCCTAAACTTCAAGACCAAGTCAAAAAAATTGATTTGATTGACAAGGAATAAAGTCGGGGGAGATAAGGGCCAAATACACAATATAATTCCATTCTTTTATTCATCAACAATTCATTTTCGAGACTCATTTTATTTGACATTATTTATCCCTTAGATAAAGAAACTTTGTAAATGAAAGTTGTGGATAAAAATACAAATAAAAATACAAAATTAAATTTGCACCAAAAACCTACAATGTACATTTTATACTCAAAATAAGAATCCAAAATCTCAACTTCTCAGACCCATATCTCTTAAATAAAAAATAAAAATACATAAAATAATGTTTATTTTTTTATAACTTTTAATTATCTATTTAATGAAGTTCGTTTCACTTAATTTGGAATTAAGATGTGAAAGTTAGGTTTTGGACTCCTATTGTATAATTACTCATATAAAATATTTATTTTATTTATTCCTTATTATTTTTACAAATTTATATTTTTATAAGTTTGTATATATTATTTATAATATATGTACAAATTTATAATAGAATAAATCACAAAGAAAATACAAGAATAAAATAGCCAAATATAAATACATACATGAAATACATATACCTATACTTATATAATATATACCACTATTTATTTAACTCTATATAATACATCAGAAATAGAAAATAAAAATATATTTGTGTATATAAAAATGATTTATAAAAATATAAAATACGAGAATAACATCATAAAAATCAAAACAATAAAAATAAAAAAATTACACGATATAGGTAAATATACATATTACTATACTTGTAAATAAAAACTTGTAATAAATAGCATCATGAAAATAATTAAAACTAATAAATAAATACTACATAAAATACATTTTTATTTTATGCTCTAAAATTAATTGATTTAGTAGTTATTTAATATTGATTTTACAAATCATTACCACATTGGAATTTTCTGGTTGGTCCGTGTGGACCAACCATAATCAAACCCTAGCTGACATAGGTCAACTCTTCGACCCAGATTACCTACCCCCATCAGATGAGAAGACACGTCTTCTCCTTGTTTCCTAGGCTTCTAATCACTCATATCTGAGCAGATCTTTCACCAAACTTCTCTTTGATCATCCCTAATCCATGTGATACCCTCTAAACCTCTGCACATATCATTGATTCATCCTAAATCACCAGCCAATAAGGGTCCCCACTATTTCTATAAATAAGAATCTTTTTTCCTCCTTCTCCTCCGGTTCCCTCCTAGATCTTCGTCTCGTGTCCCGCGTGTGTATGTCGAAGTTCAGGCGATAACTGCAACTTCCCCCATGCTCATAGACAACAGAACGAGGAGAGGAGTGGATCCACGATGGTTCTCCAGCCACCCAACTCCATGCCCACCAACAGGTATAAGAGATGCGCTCTTTTATATTTATATGTAGTTTTATCTTTCCGTGTTTTTAATTCTACCATTACTTTCATGTTTAATTCATTAGAATAACATATTTTTAGAACTTTCATTCGCTGGAGTCACTAGGGCTCCGACCGATCCACCATGCTTTCGTATGTGTCCACCTCATCGTTCATTCCATTTCGTTTCTCGACGCATTCTCCGCCTTACCGATCCATCTGGACCTCTAGATCCTCGGTTGATTAACGAATCGAGGATCCCCCTCTGTCTTTTGTCGGAGCCTCTCTGTCCACCTCATCTCTTATGTGAGTCCGCTTAAAAATTGGTCGAGGACTATCGCCTTCAGCCCTACCATCTTTTTGTGTAGGTCCGAGATCCAACGGACCCTTCCATAGTTGCATTCGATCTCATCAAATATGCTCCATGTGCTTTGTGCTTTCTCGATGAATCAAGACCCCATCGATGGGTCATGGATCCTTCTGAGCACCTCAGATTATGCAAGAGAGTCTCCCAGAGGTGTAGAGCTAGAGAACATTGACGAAGGTCGCCGGTGGATGAAGAACGACGATCTAAGTATGGGAGAATACTTGTTCTTCCTCGTTCTTCCCGAGCAACAACAATCTTCAGATCACAATTGAGCCCCAGTTCTGATCTTGTCCGTTGATCTAGCAACAAAATGAAGTACACCTACCGTCCAATCGCCTTAAGTGATCTGATCTAGATCATCCGTTAGCATCCAATAAGGGGTAAATTACCCTGTACCCCTCCAACTTTTACATTTCATTTTTAGTACAATAATTATTGTTTGAAGTGTAAAGCATTTAGAAAAAATGCAATAAAACCGCGGAGTTTTCTTATATTTTCCCATCTGTCCCTGCCAGCTCGCCTCATGTAGGACAACGTGAGGTTGGGCATTTTGCACACATATGCCTCCAATTTTTTGTATTTATATTTAATCCAAGAATTTGTATATGCAATGCATATTTTTGTGGATAAATTGCATATAAGACCAAAAGTTTTTCTATTTGAATTTATACCCATCCTAGGCACAAAATATTTACGTATTTACATAAAAATTGCATGTATGCTCTTGGATTTTGTATTGAGGGTTCTAAAATAAATAGAAAGTATTCATTAATTATGTTTTGATCCCTATTAGTATGAATATGCATTTTCTTGGTATTTTCGTAAAAAATAGCTCCGGTTCGATTTTCTTTCGCAAAAATTATTGTGAATGCCTTGAATGTTGTATTGGATTATCATAATTTTTAATTTAGATTTTAAAGCATTTACTTATTTATTAAAAATCAAATAGTGTCTTTATTTTCCCTTTTAGACATAAAAATCGGAAAATATTAAAATGCCTTGAAAAATCACAAAAAAATCATATCGTCTATTATGCCCTATATTAGCTCCAATCCAAGAATCTCTAAATAACAAAAGAAAAAGCATAAAATTTAAAAGATTCATGATTCAACAAAAAAATATTAAAAATAACCAAAAATCCTAAAAACATTTATTTTTTTCTGGATTGTCTTTATATTATTATCTATCTACTAAAATTGATTTGAATTTATTTTAAAATTCATAAAAAAGTATAAAAAATGCCATAAAAATATCAAAAAACATTAGAAAAACATAAAAATACAAAATTATTTTCCCTATATTTTTTAGATGTTGATATCTATATGTATGTATTATATCTTATATATGGCTATGTATACATATATATACCATATACCTTATATTATTATATATTATATTACATTAATAAATTATTTTTACAATTTAAAAATAAAATAAAATTTTGCAAAATGAAAACTGTAAAAAAATTACGAACTAGAAAAACATTATGTACATTTGATTGTTCTCTTTACACACACAACATAGCTCTAAATGTAGCTATATGTATTATTGTATATTTATACACATATATGATTATTAATATTCATATACATATCATATATACATATATCTGTAATCAAAAATAAAAAAATATAAATAAAAAATATTAAAAACATGCGTAAAAATAGAAACGAAAGGATATATGTACATAATATACACTGTTAGTAATAATAATAGTCTACCTAGTTTTCTCCATGTGGTTCGACCTCTACATATGCTTGCATGCTATACATGTTGTTTGTAGAGTTAAAAATAAATAGTAACTCATAAATTTTGAGATTTAATTGATTCATTGATTGATTGTGGGTACTTGTTAATTAACTTGGGTTTCGTGAGTGGTCGCCTCGGTGACATGTTATCTTCATTTCTCTTGAGCGAGGATCATTTTAGACTCTCGTAGAACGACATTTATCAAATGGAATTGTTTCTAGGAGCAATATTTGTATCCTATTTTGTTTGTGTCTATGTTCATTGATTTATGTATTAATTCAATTATTGATTGATGAGTCCACAATTCATCATCTCAATATCTTGATCTTAGCAAAATCCCTGAGTAAAATCTCGGATAAATGTATAAAAAAATCAATAAATTAGCAAAATTACTATTGTAAATAAAACACATTAATTATTGTATATTAGATTGTATAAAAATAAATTAACAATAAAAAGACGCAAAAATAAAGGAGTTTCTCACCTGAAAATAACCCAAAACTTCATGTATTAATTTCATATCAACTCCTTTTTGGCTAATTCTTTCTGTAACTTGTTCACAAAAATGTATATAAAAATACAAAAAAATATGAAACAAATTTCACCTCATATAAATACTCCTAGATCCCAAAGATAAAAAGTCGTAAAGTCCAACTTTCCGGCCAAATTCACGCTCCGTATGAACTCCCAATTTACCAAACTCACTTTTAAAGTTCAATTTAGAAAATTATCTATCCAACGGAAGCAGTTTCATTAAAATCGGAGCTCATTTGCAAAAGTTGGGTTTCGGGACCTAGATGCACATTGTATATTATGTATATATTCATTCTTTCTTCATTTTTTTATTTTATCTTTCTTAATTAGTAAAAATAAAAAAAATCATTGTTGTGTTGTATTTTTATTCTAGTATTTTATTGTATTTTCTGTTGTAAATATCTTTTATTAAAAGACAAATACTATATATATATATATATATTAGAAAAGAAAACAAAAAATGTACATGTTGTATGTCTTCCTTTGTAAATTCTCCAATTTTTTTTCTTCTTTCTATTTTTTGTTGTATTTTAGTAGCCTACTTTATCTCATTATTTATTTTATTATTTAATTTCCATTCTCTACAATAACCACCATTCAAGACCATTATTCCACCATTTTTTCAAACTTCTAATTCAACTCCACCATCTTAATAACCTCCATTCTACCCAATATTCTTCATCCAACCTCCCATTCAACTCCACCAATAATCTAACCTCCAACTCAACTCCATCACAATTCTAACCTCCCTTTCTGTTCTCTTTATGTTCATCTACTCATTCATATTTTCCCCATCATCCATTCTAATAGAAAAAGGAGAGATCTTGGAGTGTTTTGTTGGTGACAGTAGGCAAGCATCTTCCTCAAGCGACGACCTCCTTCAGGCGAGATTCACGAAGCTCCGCTCCGCGTCACGAGTTCTCCATCGAGCTCACGTAGCTTCTCCGATTTTTATTTCGTCAATTGGATCGAGGCGATGACAGGAGTCCAGCGTAGCTGCTCTGCAAATCCGGTAAAGATTCCGGGAAGCAGCAGCCATCACCGCCGCCCCCTGCACAACAATCGGCACCCGCAACCTTCCTCCCCGCGGCCCCGCATGCGACCGCTCCGTCGACCCCATCCCCCACCGCCCCATCTGCGCAACGAAGAAGAAGAAAGGTCTTTTTCATTTTTTTATTTTGTAAAAATTGCATGTTTTTTCCTTTAAGTTTCTGTAATTACAAATGTACCCCCATGCACAGTTTATGTTGTTTAAGTTTAATTTCAGCATTGCATAGACAACCATGTGTTCATATTTTAATTTGGACCTCATTATTGCATCATTTTATTCAATAAAAAATAGCATGATGTTGAGCAACAAATTATCTACCATCTGAATATTTATTTGTATTTTTGTGAATTGTGGGTAATTAAATAAAATGGTTTAACTGAATTATTTCTTATTTTATCCAATCTGGACTCTTAAATTGATATCTCACTCACAGATTCTTGAAGAATTTCACAAAAATTAAGAATGGTGCCTTGAAGTGAGCCTTAATTATTTTCTAAAATTCACATTAACTGGAGTTATCTTGTGCCTGAAATAAATTATAGAGTGATTTTCGTATTTGATTTTTAGTTAAATCCACGTACATCATTTTTGCAAAATTTCAAATCTTCTAGATTGCATATGAAAATACCTTTTAGAGATAATTTGCACTCTGAATAAATTTCTATTGTAGATTTATTAGGAATTAATTACCTATTGTCAGTCTGTTTTTACTAAAAAATTCATAAAAAATCATATTTTGTCAAAAAATTCCAAAAATATTACTGTAGTATCCTTGCATCATGTTTTCTTTGCATTGAATTTTTCATGATTTTTTACTTACTGTTTATGTTAAAAATTATGAAAAAAACTATAAAAAGTGTGTATTTTTAATTATTGCATTATAATTTCTAAAATTCCAAAAAATGTGTTTTGTACTCAACTCTGGATTAGGATTGTAGGAAAAATACAATTTGGCTAAAGTGGACTTATTTCCTATTTAAATTAATTTGGCTATGTTGTGTAATTTCTTAGTGTATTAATCCACTTGTATTGTGCATTTCGCATTTGTTTTTTTTTCATAAAAAATATAAATACCCATATTGGGAATCTAGTTCTTAATTTTGGATTAACTCAAGTTGTTCCTTTGCCTCCCTGTGTTCGACCCCGGACTCGCCTGGGATATAAATTAAGCCGAGACACTCTTCACAGAGATCTTGTCTCGGTTATGATTGACTCGCTAAGTACACGTACTACAACGTGCCCAAATTAAATATCGTATTTAGCGACTCGTCATTGATTCATTTATTTGTTCATATTTATTGATTCATTTATTTATTGTATCTTACTTGTATATAGCTCATTTTATATATTGATATAATATTTGATTATCTGTGCTAATACACCTCCCCTGTTGTAGTTGTTGTGAGTGGCCCGCTTTTTGAGGACAACTCCTTAGGAAGATGATGCCGCCAAGCATGGAGGAGGCTGATCTTCATACTTCGACTAGTTGGAGAGGCATCAAGTGGAACAAGGAGACTATCTAGCATAAATTTAGCTTAGATTTATTTATTTGAGAGAGATTCATTCATTCATTATTTGTAATAATTAAATTGAATACTACTCTTCATAATGAGGTCAATTACCTAGATGTCTTTTCACATGGGGGGCTCATCAATGTTTTCTCGCGTTTTCACTACCTCCTTTTTATTTTTTTCTCATATGTTTTGACTTTTACACATTTGTTTTTATTTGTTTTATGTGCATGGAGCCTCTAGACTCTAGGTTGCTTGAATTAGTAATTAGGTTTAAACCCTAATAAGAATTATGTGTTTATAGTCTCTTACATTTGGATCTAGTAAAAAATAATAAGTGTTGGTTATTTGGACTTGAACCCACATGCCGAGAGAGGAATCATACAATGCTATAAGGACTCATTTTGGATGGCACCGAGATGTCTGATGAATCTATGTTTCATCATCTTTATTCTATCATTTTGGCCTTAAAAACCCTAGTAAATGCATGTAAATAGGCTTAATTTAGGCATTTTAGCATTCATGCATCATTGTGTAAATAATGTATAAAATGTGGTTTTTAAAGAAAAATATTATAGAATAAAGAAAAGAAAAGAAAAAGAATAAAATATTGTAAATATTTTATGACCCGAAACCCCAAGACCTAGGCATCTCGATGACTAGGTTGACAAGGAATAAAGTAGGGGGAGATAAGGGCCAAAAGACAATAAAAACACCTTTCATTTAACCCATTCTTTATTCATTTTGGGACCTATTTTTTATTCCACTTTTTATACCTCAAATAAAGAAACTTTGTACATGAAAGTTGTAGATAATTTTATATAGAAAAATACAAAATTGATTTCACCCAAAAATAATACACAGATAAAAGGTTATTATCTGAATAAAATGCCAAAACCCCAACTTCCCAGACCTGTATCTCCCAAATAAAAACTCTGAATACATCAAACTCACCTTTAATTGTATATAATTTAAAATAAGCTATTTAATGGAGGTGGTTTCGTATTTTTTGGAATTACGGTTTGAAAGTTGAGTTTTGGACCCTACTTGTATACTTGTAGAGATTAAAATATTCATTTTATTTATTATTCATTATTTTTATAAATTTATATTTTTATAATTTTGCAAATATTATTTGTAATATATTTGTACATTAAAATAAGAATAAAAACCTACATAAAATATAAAATAAAATACTTGTAATATAATACATAGGTATAATACCTGTACATATACCTATTTTATGAACACTTCTATTTTATTAAGTGTATAAAATACATCAGAAAAATAAAATAAAAATATATCTAAGTGTATAAAAATATTTTATAAATTTATAAAATAATAAACAAAGATAAATAAATTAAATTTATAAAATAAAAATAAAATATTAAAATAGATATAGATACCTATAAAGGGTATAAATGGTAACCTGTAATTATTAATCTCAAAAAAATAAATAAAAATCATAATAAATTAAGTCATAAATTTATAAATATTTTTTATTTAATGACATAAAAATAATAAAATTGTTTATTATTTTAAATTGATTTTACAAAATATTTTCCAGGCTTTATCCTGGTTGGTCCATGTGGACCAACCAGGTGGGCTGGAGAGTTGACCTCGGGTCAACTCTCTTACCCCTGCCAGTGCCCTTGTCAGAATGAGTTTTTGTCCGCTTTTGCTGATTTTTCGAGGCCTTCTCTTTCACCATTTGAGGTCGATGCCTTCTGCAATGTTGTTGCTCGAAGACCCATGATTCACGCCCAACGTTTATCTTGGGCTTCGGATCACGACATCGCCTCGTGTGCCTCGATCTTTGAGCCATCTCCACCATTCTTTCAAAAGACCTCTGAAACCTTCCATTCGTTTTTGAACCATTTTTGGCCCGCTTGAAGCCACCTAGGCCGAGCTCCGGACGGGATGTCGTTCCAGCCACCTCCGGCCACCTTGGCCGTGAGGTCCATCTCGCCCATTCGTGGCTTGAGGTTCTGATTTTCTTTGTGTTTTTCATGCATTTACTTATTCTTCTTAGTCGTAGGATCATATCCTCACATCCCGTACGCACGTTCCTCCATTAAATCAACCTTCGCCTCCACCTCGCCGGAGCGTGCTCCGGCGAGTTCGCTTTCTCCGCTTCCACCACTTCAATCCCCCACCGAAGGGTCGCGGCACTTTGCCCGCGACCCCCCTAACTTATTTTGCAGGTCCAGGCCCTTTCGAAGCACCTGGAGCTCGTTTTGGATGCCGCACCGAAGTACTAGGAACTCTTGAGTTTGGAAGCCTCGCGCGACCCCTCTGGTCTCCAGCGGACCCTTTAGAAGACTCCAGTACCTTAGGATGACCTGCAGGTGCACGCTCGGGCATTTTGGAGCTTCATCGAGCCACGACAAGGGAAGATCGGAGCTAGGGAAGCTCACACCTCCGCGAGTTCCTCCATGTTCTTGCGTCGCCTCTTGTCACCGTTGGATTAGAGACCGCCCCAGTTCATATCTCGGCCGTTGGATGCATCAGCCCCACACCATCCGATCTTCGATCCAGATCTAATCGTGACCGTACATAGCAAAGGGGTATCGCGCCTCCGGATCACGCCACGTGGATAAGTGGCTTTTGCCACGTCGTTGGATCGCCCCCTGCCGTGGGCATTTTGCATTCTCACCCCGGCATTTTTGGTATTTAATATGCGGCACTAAATCATTCATCTGTTGTATTAAAGTTTTTGTAAAATTTATATCTAGGACCTTGGACATTTCATATTTGCAATATCGTCCTTGCCAGCGAGGCGCACGTGCGTGAGCACGTACGCTTGGCTATTTTGCGGACAAGACCCAGTTCCTTCTCATATTTTTAATCAGTCTTTAAACATTGCTGTAGCATATAATGTTTTTGGGCAATTTTGCGTTTTAGCCCTGGACTTTTTAGTAATTACATCGTGGTCCTTGACTGTCACGTGTTCACGCACGTGACCCTTGTGATTTTGCGTGCACAATCTCGCGGTTTGGGGTATTGAGTTTTGGTCGAGCAAACTTTAATATTGCAATATATATTTCTGGAGGAATTGCTATTGTTCCCCTGAATTTTGCCATATTCGCACAAATACCCTTGCCATTGTGTATTTTCTTTTTGTTATATCTAATTATTGCATGCATCTCTAAATCACTAAAAAAATTCCACAAAAATTACCATTGCCTCCTGTTTTGTACCTTATTCACGCCATATTTTTGTTTTGCATTTTCATTGCATTTTAATATTTATAAAAATTCAAAAATACTCATTTTCAGCACTGTTTGCATCAGAAAATACATAAAAATTACAAAAACATCTTAGAAAATTCCCAAAAAATATATATTTTGCCTATTTTAGTGTCTTCTAACTTCAATCCAAAAATCACTAAAAAAATATAAAACAAAACTCCTAAAAATTATAAAACCCCAAAAATCTTTATAAAAATATTAAAAATTCAACAAAAATCCTAAAATTCTAATTTCAGTTGCTCAACTTTCCTAATTTTATTGTCTTTAATTAAAATAAATTTGAGGAATTTTGGGTATTGTTTGATATTTTTCATCCTCATTATAATTTCAGCCACCAACTTTTATTCACCGTTTTCAGTATTTTTGATTTTTAAAATACCAAAAAAAGGAAAAATCGAGAAAAGTCATAAAAACATTAGAAAAATAAAAAAAGACCAAAAATACTTTATTTCCTGATTTTTCCTTATTTTTACCTATTTTTATGAATACTCTATTCCTCTCTCTTTTATATTGTATATATATTCTATTATTGAAAAAGAAAATATAAAAATATAAAATATAAAAAGAAAATATAAAATCAGTAAATTAAAAATCAAAATACAAAAATATAAAATTAAAAATAAAAAAATATATAAATTTAAAAATCCACAAAAAATAGCACATATAGACACTGCAGCACATTCACACTTTTTATGCATTATTGCCCCATTCTACCTGTCTGCTCCCTGTGTTCGACCTTTACACATACTTGCCTATACACATCTTGTTGTAGAGTTATAATAAATTTTAACTCAACACTGCTTTTCATTGCTTGATTTCTGTTGTGGGTTATTTGTTGTTTGAACTGCAGATTTCGTGTGAGGTCAACTCAGCGATTGTTGATTCGCCTTGTGAATCAACACGACCTCTGCAAAATTCGTGTTCAACAAATGGCACCATTGCCGGGGAGCAACAACGCGTAGTTCGGGTTTTTGCTTGTGCTTGTGATTGATTGTCTACTTTCCTGGCTTTTATTATTTCCCTTATTTTTGATATATTTGTTGAGCCGTCTAACCCCTCTCTTTGTTGATTTTGTGCGAGGAACTGCGAATCGAGGGAGGAGCTCCACCCTAGGTGCCTACGCGCCCCCGTGAAGCCGGTGTCAGCCTACCGACCTAGCACCGAGGAAACTTAGAGAAATTTTGCAGATTTAGCTCCACTTGTTTTATTGTATTTATTTTGTAATTTGCGTGAGAGAGAGACTCTTTATTATTTGTAATAATACATGTACTCAGGACTTGGACATTCGAGCCCAATTCCCAAGTGTTTGTACACTTGAGGGCTCACCGCAGCTTTTCACGGTTTTTGTCGCATTTTTTCATTTGTGTTCCGATTTTGTTTTCCTTATTTTTGTGTGATTGGGTCCTTAGTTTTAGGAACTGCTTGTCGATAGTATTAGGTCCAAACACATTAATCACTATTGCATGTACCTATAGTCTCGTTTGGACTTAGTCAAATTTAAACTGCCTCTCACTTAGATTTGGAGCCACCGCGCCACGAGAGTTCTCCATACAGCGTGTGCAGGACCCACCTTGGTGGGCACTGAGGAAACTCCAAGACCGGACACTTCGGTTCCATTCTGAGTCATTAGCATTGGTTCTTCACGATAATAGCAATTTCTGAAACATAGGGCGATTTCATCGGCTTGCATTTGCATATAGATAGGTTTCAATTCTGCTGAGCATCTATTGCATGTAGAGTGCTGGAGGCAAGGTGAGCATTTCTCTTTAGCATACATCATTGATTTGTCGCTTGCATTGCTTTTCCGACTCTCCCTCTGATTTTGATCACCTAGGTGCTTAAAGGAATTGACTCCCCGATAGGATCGTGCATTTCTCACTAAAAAATCCAAAAAAAAGTGATAACCAATAAAATTGTGACTGTTAACATTACTCGACCCTAAAATCAACCAAAAAGAAAATCTTTTCTTGGGGCGAGTAATCCCCTCATTGTCTTCGCTTTTACCTGCTCGCGCACACCCTAAGGACTAGTGCCCAAATCCTATTCATCCCTTAAGTGTGTGTGCAAATCTTTGACTTCTCACCTAACTCTAAAAATAGACAAGATAAAAAGACCGCATTTGTGGTCTTCACCGAGTTGAGTAGGTGAATTGAAGGTTTGTCTTGTGTGAGTTTGTTTGTGTTTGCTTGTGTGTATTCTAGATCGCCTCTACGCATTTGCGCCTTCTTCTTCACTCTCTTGACTTGACCTTCGTGCTCTCCCGATCATTACCTCTTGCTTCGAGATGGCCGACTAGAGCGTATTTTATCCGGACTTTGCGGATCCTTCGTTCACTCCAGCCGGTCCACCTCCTTTTTCCAGGAGGACTTTGCTCCTGAATTTTGTACATATCCACCTCAGCTGCAGTGTCAGACCTTGGACTTCTACACACATCCACCACTAACCTCACATTTCCCACCTTCATATCCACCCGAGACTGACCTGTTGGAGTCACCTCTCACGATGTCCACACTTGAGACCTTGACCCAGTTCATGGAGCAAATGAATTCGAGGATTGACAACCTCACCTGCATGAATAAGATCCACATTGATGCTTCACGATCTGATGATTTGGAATCATTTGAGGATTTCCATGAGAGCTTGCAATCGCCCAAAATACAAAAAAAATGAGAAAATTTTAAAAACACAAAAAGTGTTCAGGAGATCTTTGGTCGAGTCAGACCGTGAGGAGTGCCCATCTGCTAGACTTTTTGACCACACATTCATTCACACCCTGTCCCACCTTTGACCCCGAGGATGCCGTTGTACAGACTGCTCTTGGCATGCCTCGTGTAGATGCTGATTCTGACTTCCTCCATTGTATAGAGGAGGTCCAAAAATTCAAAAAAATGTTGACTGAACCCGAAGTGGTGGCCACTATTCATGAGATTATACGTGCCCCACTTCAGCAGGCCATGACTGATTTATCTGCTCCTCTTCACAAGAAGAGAAAGCGGAGGAGCAGATCTGAGCGTCATATTTTGACCATGGCCACTTCCCATGCCATAACACACCGTCCCATTCCTAGGAAGAGGAACACTGCCACATTGTTCATTAGTTGCACCATCTCTGACCACACATGTGATCACACTCTCCTAGACGGCGGTGCTTCGATTAGCATATTACCCTTCTCGCTGGTACAGTCTCTTCACTTAGGGCCTCTCAAGAAGACAAGGATGATAGTTCAATTTACTGATGGATCTATCAAGAGGCCGAAGGGTATCCTTGAAAACACTGTCATCTTGATTCAGGGCATGAGCTACAATGTTGATTTTGTCGCCCATGGAGACCTCCACAAGGAGCACTCTCCAATCATCCTTAGGCGACCATTCCTCACCTCTACGAGGGTCGTTATTGACTATGAATCAGGAGAGATTCGCTTCCGTCCTGTTGACGAGAGCGAAGTGTTGATCACCGCACAGACCATTGACCAGAGACCTGCACCTGATACACCTTCATCTATCTTGGCCGACCCCGAGGACTATGATCTATATGAGGATATCAGAGAGACCTTCTTTATGACCGATGATGAGACCCGAGAATTCCTCTCCAAGGAGGAAGGCTCGGAAAGCATAGACCTTGGAGTTTCTGCTTCCTGTGATTGGCGTTGTGTTGATGACATCCGCGGGATCTACACGATTGACACCATTGAGCGGAGGGCAGATTTAGAGACTAGACAGGACGGACATGATTTGACTGCTTTCACCGATGAGTGTGCTCCTGTTCACGTAGACACTGATGAGACGAAGACTGAATTTGATTTAATTGCTTTTATCCATGAATTCGGTCCTTTCGATGAGAAAGATGATCCGGTTGAGATTATTGAGGACGACCAGAGTTCGACTACTACCAGTGATGAGTTCATTCCTTTTGGTTTTGACCTAGACTAGACCTCGTAGGACGACACTGAGTACACTTCTTCCGATGAGGATGAGTTCGTCCCATTTCACTTTGATATCAGCGAGACTCTCAAGGCTAGACTTGACCACACTCCTTCCACTATCTCATCTGTGCCTCCACACCCTAGGTCCACTGAGGACCATCACCCTATCGACCCTGATCGGTTTGCGTCATTTGAGGACCCCGATGTCGACCTGTACCACACTAGATCTATTCCTCAGCGGTCTTGCAAGAAGGTTCGCTTTCAACCTTCTTGACCCTCTGTACATCCATCCTATTGTACATTCATGTTGTTCACCTTTGTCTCTCTCCCGTATTGCTCGTCTACCCATTCTCATGTTTGCCTTGCTTAGGACGTACTTTATCCTAAGTATAGGGGGGTGGATGAGCTGAGTGTTCATTCTTCGTTCCGTTTCATTACTCCTGTTGTCGCCTATACTTGGGGCTTCTTTTACCCTAAGTATAGGGGAGTAATGTGTACATCCTTCTCTATTCTCTTACATCTTCAGATCTCTTTTCTTCTTTTCTTCTTTTCTTCTTTTCCTTTTCTATCTTCTGTATCTATCAAAAAGGTGTCGTCCCTCGTAGACAGTCTTCTATACTTAGGACGCACTTTGTCCTAAGTATAGGGGGGTGTGCACCCCGAGTTTCTCTATTCTTTGATCCTCTCCATTGTCTCATCTTCTTGTCTATACTTAGGAATATCTTACCCTAAGTATAGGGGGAGACAATCTAAGTACAATCTGTTCATTCCCGCCCTTGACCCTCCCTGCTTTGTTTACAGTCTGCTATACTTAGGATTATTTGATCCTAAGTATAGGGGGGACGGTCGACTTCTCATTCGTTTGTTCATTCATATCTTATTCATTTATTCTTTAGACTTTTCTATACTCAGTACGAGTTATGTCTTCTCTTTTCTCTCCGATCTATGAGGACATAGCTCAAGCTAAGTATAGGGGGGTCGTATATACTCCGTATATACTTTAGCCATAACTCGTACTTTCGTATTTTTACTAATAATTATGGCTAACTAATACAATTAAATTCATTGAAAAGAAGTGATTATTCCTCGAATTCTTTGTATATCTATTGATTATTAAATACAGGTGAAAATGTTTTTTGCAAAATGTTTGAAAAATAGTTTGAAAACCTTCGTGAAAAATCTTTTGAAAACTATTTTGAAAACGTTTTGTTACATGTTTTCAACCTTTGTAAACTTATTTGGATTACAAAAATTTATTTTATTTGTGTGAAATAAAATGTTTGAAAAATGATTTGCAAATGGTTTGAAAAATTGTTGCAAAAATATGTGAAAAATCTACATATATTGTTTGGAAAATCTTTGAAAAATGATTTTCAAATGTGTGTACATGTTTGTAAAAAACTGTTTGAAAAATTATTTTGGACTATAGTTTTCAAAACATTTGAAAAACCTGGGTCAAATAAGTTTGAGGAATGCATACATCTCACCAAAATTCACTATATATATTTATAAAATTGACCACTTACCCGTGTAAATTCTTAAAAGCCACTTCTTGTAAACATAAAATGCATCCCCATGTAAATTTTTGTACCTAGATTTTAGCCAAAACCTTTTGTTTTCAAAAAAATCCCAAAAACATTTGCAAAAATTTAAATACCAAAAACATCTGAAAAACTTTTTGAAAAATGCAAAAAATGCATATGCATCATCTTTTCAAAAATCCATAAAAAGCTCAAAATCCTTGAAAATTGCATCACAAAAATATTTTCTGCATAGCATTTGCATAGCATGAGCATTTTTCGGATTGAGTTTGATAGTTGAGCGAGTCTAAGTAAAATCTGAAGATTGGAGCTTGGTTGGACCTTAAAATCCACCTAATTAACAGGAACCTTATAGGAGCTGGAATTGAGGTACTTCAGGTTTAGTTGACTTAATTCTTAGAGGATCACAAGACTTGCTTCAATGGATTCTTGATTGCCTAAGTAGAATATTTAAGAGCACACACACGACTCTTGTTGATAATGACCTAACTTGGACACCTGCACTTTTCACTTGGCTCAACTCAGTTGGAGTAGTGAGGGGGTTGGATTTGCCGGTATGAGACGCACACAGGTGGAAACACTTGTCCTCCTTTAGGGAGGGAAGTGCATCCCAACCCTCCAATGATGATGAGTTTCGAGGACAGGAGATTGTGGGTTGCAATAAAGCTTCAAAAGAGGGATAGTCTACTGGATCAAGAGGTTAAACTCCCTATGTCAATGCTGATGTATATAATATTCAAAAAAAATTGCAAAAGCAAAAACTCCAAAATAGTGGACAGGCCTGTACAAAAATAAAAATGCATGCCGGAGTGTACATATGTGTAAAGTCAAATAAGCAAGCTTGAGCTTCAAAGTCAAATCATGTGATCCTGCAGCTGGATGACTTGACTACACTGGTCTGGCATCCTAGGATATGTAGCTACACTGGCTACCGTCCATTCTTCTCTTTACCCCCTCCTCTTGGGCTGGTTGCCACTTGAACTTAGAAGGGAATACCCTGCTCCTTGAGGAATGAGTTGTTGGATTGGGGAATCATTGGGTTGTCATATTGGAGAAGTCAGTCTCTTTGTCATTTCAGTTGGGAAGAGCCACCATCACTTACACTGTACGAGTCAGATTCATAGTCGTAAGGGTTTGCGTATGAGTTGAAATATTTCTGACCTGACTATTGAGGAAACTTGAGCAGAGTTTTGGGATGCTCGAAGGCTGTTGAATTTCAAATTCGGTTCTCAGTAAGGTTTTGCCTGCACTAAAATTTTAAAGGTCCGACTTAAGCTCCAAAGTTTGATTTTATGAAGATAAGTTTGATTGTTAAACTTAATCCAATTTTCTTCATTTTCTTTTCTTTATTTTTCTTTTCTGCACTTATTGCATAAGTGTTTGCTAGGGACTTACAAAGGCAAGTATAGGGGGATGATGAATCTACATTTCATCATCTTTATTCTATCATTTTGGCCTTAAAAACCCTTGTAAGTGCATGTAAATAGGCTTAATTTAGGCATTTTAGCATTCATGCATCATTGTGTAAATATTGTATAAAATGCGGTTTTTAAACCAAAAATTATAGAATAAAGAAAAGAAAATAAAAAGAATAAAATATTGTAAATATTTTATGATCCGAAACCCCGAGACCTAGGCATCTCAATGACTAGATCAATAAGGAATAAAGTAGGGGGAGATAAGGGTCAAAAGACAATAAAAACACCTTTCATTTAACTCATTCTTTATTCATTTTGGGACCTATTTTCGATCTCACTTTTTATACCTCAAATAAAGAAAATTTGTACATGAAAGTTGTAGATAATTTTATATAGAAAAATACAAAATTGATTTCACCCAAAAATAATACACAGATAAAAAGATATGATCTGAATAAAATGCCAAAACCCCAACTTCACAGACCTGTATCTCCTAAATAAAAACTCGAGATGCGTCAAACTCACCTTTAATTGTATTAATTTAAAATAAGATATTTAATGGGGGTGGTTTCGTATTTTTCAGAATTACAGTTAGAAAGTTGAGTTTTGGACCCCACTTGTATACTTGTACAGATTAAAATATTCATTTTATTTATTATTCATTATTTTTATAATTTTATATTTTTATAATTTTGTAAATATTATTTATAATATATTTGTACATTAAAATCAGAATAAAAACCTACATAAAATATAAAATAAAATACTTGTAATATAATACATAGGTATAATACCTGTACATATACCTATTTTATGAACACTTCTATTTTATTAAGTATATAAAATACATCAGAAAAATAAAATAAAAATATATCTAAGTGTATAAAAATATTCTATAAATTTATAAAATAATAAACAAAGATAAATAAATTAGATTTATAAAATAAAAATAAAATATTAAAATATATAGATATAGATACCTATAAAGGGTATAAATGGTAACTTGTAATTATTAATCTCAAAAAAATAAATAAAATCATAATAAATCAATTCATAAAATTATAAATATTTTTTATTTAATGACCTAAAAATAATAAAATCATTTATTATTTTAAATTGATTTTACAAATTATTTTCCAGGTTTTTTCCTAATTGGTCTATGTGGACCAACCTGGTGGGCTGGAGAGTTGACCTCGGGTCAACTCTCTGACCCTTGCCAGTGCCCTTGTCAGAATGAGTTTTTGTCTGCTTTTGCGGATTTTTCGAGGCCATCTCTTTCACCATTTGAGGTCGATGACTTCTGCAATGTTGTTGCTCGAAGACCCATGATTCACGCCCAACGTTTATCTTGGGCTTGGGATCACGATAGCACCTCGATCTTTGATCCATCTCCACCATTCTTTCAAAAGACCTCCGCCACCTTCCATTCATTTTTGAACCGTTTTTGGCCCGCTTGAAGCCTCCTAGGCTGAGCTCCGAACGGTTTGTAGTGACAGCACAACCTCCAGATGCTAGGGGAGGCCTTCGACGAGTCGAAGGCGTCTTTCCAGCCACCTCCGACCACCTTGGCCGTGAGGTCCATCTCACCCATTCATGGCTTGAGGTTCTGATTTTCTTTGTGTTTTTCGTGCATTTCCTTATTCTTCTTAGTCGTAGGATCATATCCACACATCCCGTACGCATGTTCCCCCATTAAATCAATCTTCGCCTCCATCTCGCCGGAGCGTGCTCCGGCGAGTTCGCTTTCTCCGCTTCCACCACTTCAGTCCCCCACCAGAGAGTCACGACACTTTGCCCGCGATCCCTCTAACTTATTTTGCAGGTCCAGGCCCTTTCGAAGAACCTGGAGCTCGTTTTGGATGTCGCGCCGAAGTACCTAGAGCTCTTGAGCTTTGGAAGCCTCGTGCGACCCCTCCGGTCTCCGGCGGACCCTTTTGGAGCCTCCAGCACCTTAGGACGACCTGCAGAAGCATGCTCGACCATTTTGGAGCTTCATTGAGCCGCGGCGAGGGAAGATCGGACCTAGGGAAGCTCGCACCTCCACGAGTTCCTCCCAGTTCTTGCGTCGCCTCTCATCACCGTTGGATTAGAGCTCGCCCCAGTTCAGATCTCGGCCGTTGGATGCATCAGCCCCACACCGTCCGATCTTCGGTCCAGATCTAATCGTGACCGCACGCAGCGAAGGGTATCGCGCCTCCGGATCACGCCACGTGGATAAGTGGTTTTTGCCACGCCGTTGGATCGCCCCCTACCGTGGGCATTTTGCATTCTCACCCCGACATTTTTGGTATTTAATATGCGGCACTAAATCATTCATCTGTTGTATTAAAGTTTTTGTAAAATTTATATCTAGGACCTTGGACATTTCGTATTTGCAATATCGTCCTTGCCAGCGAGGCGCACGTGCGCGAGCACGTGCGCTTGGCTATTTTGCAGACAAGACCCAGTTGCTTCTCATATTTCTAATCAGTCCTTAAACATTGCTGTAGCGTATAAAGTTTTTGGGTAATTTCGCGTTTTATCCTTGGACTTTTTAGTAATTACATCGTGGTCCTTGACTGTCACGTGTTCACGCACGTGACCCTTGTGATTTTAAGCGCACAACCTCACGGTTTGGGGTATTGAGTTTTAGTCCAGCAAACGTTAATATTGCAATATATATTTCTAGAGGAATTGCTATTGTGCCCCTGAACTTTGCCATATTTGCACAATTACCCTTGCCATTGTGTATTTTCTTTTTGCTATATCTAATTATTGCATGAATCTCTAAATCACTAAAAAAAATTACACAAAAATTACCATTGCCTCATGTTTTGTTGCTTATTCACACCATATTTTTGTTTTGCATTTTCATTGCATTTTAATATTTATAAAAATTCAAAAACAGTCATTTTCGGCACTATTTGCATTAGAAAATACACAAAAATTATAAAAACATCTCAAAAAATTCCCCCAAAAAATATATTTTGCCTATTTTAGTGTATTTTAACTTCAGTCCAAAAATCACTAAAAAATATAAAACAAAACTCCTAAAAGATATAAAACCCCAAAAATCTTTATAAAAATATTAAAAATTCTACAAAAATCCTAAAAATCTAAGTTCAGTTGCTGAATTTTCCCTATTTTATTGTCTTTAATTTAAAACTAATTTGAGAAATTTTGGGCACTGTTTGATATTTTTCATCCTCATTTTAATTTCATCCAGCAACTTTTATTTACTGTTTTCAGTATTTTTGACTTTAAAAATACCAAAAAATTAGGAAAAATCTAGAAAAATCACAAAAATATTAAAAAAAATACAAAAAGACCAAAAATACTTTATTTCCTGATTTTTCCTTATTTTTAGTTATTTTTATGAATACTCTATTCCTCTCTCTTTTGTATTGA
>JAZKJV010010980.1:0-120748 GCA_037367405.1 Ottelia alismoides | reverse complement strand
TTCAGTTTCTTAAGAAAATTACAGCTAAAATATGTTAACACCATGTTTTTACCATTTCTGTCTGCATGACTAATATCATCTAATTAACATAAAATACTACAGTAATTAGAAAATAAGAAAATCCAATATACATATCGACTGGCTGGAAAATAAGAAATAAATAGGGTGTTGACCCTATTTTCTTTTTCTAACCTCGGAGTGTGGACAATATGTGTGAACGAGAAAATAAAAGTAAGAAAAAATAAGAACAAAAATATAGCGTTACACATGCATATATTCACTTATATATGTGCTTTACAAAATTTACTTATATTTAATAAATTAATGTTAACACAAAATGATATGAAACCAACCATATTATATACATACCAGCCTGAACTCATGAGCATGTACATACCAGCGAAATATTCCGAAAGAACAATAACTTGAAGTATTATAAATAAACACAAACTCTATTCTCGAGTTTGTCTATATTAAAAGTTGAATTTCTCTAACATACAAACAACTATAAAACTCTCTGGTGGCATTTAAGGTAACATGCATTCAATTTCAATTATCTACAAAATACGGCTACTTTAAAGGGAATTAGAGTTTATACCTAAAGCTCGGATTCTTGAGCTACTATATATTGTACAGATGTGCATTCTAGACCTTATTGTTGTATATATTTATTTATTTATTTTTACTCAAAGCTTTCCAAATTCTCTTTGCTTTTGTGTCTTTGGTTTGTACTTAAAAATCCAAAAAAAATAACAGGAAGAACACATTAAAAAAAGCAGAAGAGTTGTTGTGTATAGCATTAAAAAGAAGATGAAGAGAAAATATAAAACCAGTAAAAATAGGTACTTTGTACATACAAGAAACCCGCAAAAGTAAATGTCTATATGTAAATCACCTCTTTTATTTTTAAGATCTTCCTAAAATTTGTAAATACATTTTTTTTATTTAGATCACTTTTGCTTAATGAGTCTAAATTTGGATTCATTAGACACAATAATCAGTTTTCTTCTCAAATGGTATCAGGTGGGGTTTATGGTTGTTATAGAAATATCGTTCTCCATGTCACTTTTTCTCGAGGATAAAATTATTTGAGTCTATTTACTATTTATTGTTAATTTCTTTATCCCCTTCTTTTATGAATATTTTCATGTCTCCATGCCTTGTGGTCAACATGGTCATCTCCCCCCATGGCCTCCTCGACGTTGGCCTGCTCACATTCTTACTTGCACCACCTCAGCACCAACATTGACCCTGATCAACCTCGTTCAACCATTGATAATTCGTTTGGTTGCAGGGTTGGGTTGGTCCAACCCGGGATACCCCTCCTTCCAACCCTCCCAATCCTCCTCACAGTTTACTATTCACATGGGTACTCCAACCCAACCCTGCCCAACCCTGCAACCAAACAAACCCACAATGATTGCTCTGATCGCACATCCACCTCGTAGAAACCACTCATTCTCGATGTTTTTGCCATGACTATGATCACTCCCTCATCCTCAATCCACCTCATTTTGTATACCTAACTTCCATGTCCCTAGCGTGCTACATGTCCCACGTTTCTTCCAACAACCGGTCGTCGGTGGGCCGTTGAACATGGACGCCTACTAACCTGGACCTGCTCCCTAATCCTTCAAATACTCCTACCTCGTCGCCCATGCACGTGATCCGCCCTCGCGTGTGACATCCATGAGTTCTCCAACATATAATGTGACATATTAGGTGCGATGATTTGAGCGAAGATAGAGTGATGTTTACTGTTCACTCCCTCATGGCCAATCACCTATTCCCAATGATAGTGGCGGCTGCACGCTCCGGGCAGTCATTTCCTCCAACCTCTTTGTAGGGGCGGCTCTACCTCTCGAGTACCCCTTTCCACTATCAGAGAGAATTTGCCTCTGATACCATTTGTAACGTCCCGGGCTTAGGTCCCCGGTCCGTTATCGAGGATAACTGGCCCTGACAACTTGTTGGGTTCGAGCCAATTGGACCTGTTGACAACCACCCAAAATGCTTAAGCCCAAGTTGCCAAGTAGTAATCCCCATCACTTATAAACCACACCCACAATTCGTGAGTTTTAGGTATGGCACTGTGTTTGGGGTTGAGGTGTTACAGATCCTTTAAAATGTAATGTTTATTCAGACCAAAGTAACTGCAGATGTGTGATGATGAAAAGAGTCCAATGTGATTTCTTTGGATTTTCCGAGTGAAGGTTGATGAATACAAAAAGATGCAAGCTCGGTCCTTGATTTTGATTTTTTTCCAAACTTTAAAGTAATGCAAATAACTTGCAATAATTCCAAGGAAAACACCGATAATGTATATAATTAAGGATAATCAAGGGTTTTTAAGTTCTTAATAATACCGCAGAAGTGACTTCAGAAAATCAAACAAGGATCTTATAAATTAGATTTTAAAGCATGTACCCAGTGAATTTCAGTGAATGATGTGCAAGAAGTTTCCTTGTTTTTATGTGTACGTAGTATCTAATTTACCGCAATTTTTTGAGGTGAGTGTAACTCAATATCCAACCAGTAAGCTTGAAGTAGGTTTAAATCAATAATTCACTATAATTCAAAATTACTTCTAATTAAGCTCTACCACATGTTAAAAGTGAAGAGCGTAGTTTTTGAAAATAGGATTCTCAAAATATTCAACAAAAAAGCACATGGTATAATTTTTAATAAAATAAAATGGAAATAGATCTGAACTAAATAGTATCGAGCTAATCTGTAATTTAGTAATTCTGCTCAGGTACACCTGAGCGGGTATTCTTTGTTAATCCAGTAATTCCCGAGGATGCAAGCACCAAAATTTCAACCAGGTGACCAAGTCAAGTGGTTTCGGAGCATCCATATGCATAGACTATTTCTTGTCATATGGTTTTAGTCAAACCATGCAGGTAATTCCCCGACATTGGATTAGTTTATATCTAGAGGTGATTTGCAATCCGCGTGGATGCTATATCGGTCCTATATGATATGGATCCGACGATCTAAGTTGAAGCGGCCTTCGACAGCTTGGACGAGGGGTTGGGACGATGGGCTTGATCTAGGACGATGGGATTGGACTGAACAAGATTGATCGATCACTTAACTAGGATAATCTATCACAAGGTAGTTGTTACGTGAACATTGGAATTTGATCAATTGTATCCACGAGTTTACTAATCATGGTGGATTGGTCAGTAAAGGAATCTGGTCGATCGGAGGTGGTTGATCAAGATAGAAAGGTTGTTCAATCATATTGAAGTTTTTTACTCGAATGCAAAATGCATGATTTGCTTTGAGGTTCCTTGCATACTAGGATAATTACCAAAACATTCCAATAAAGGAAAGCTATTCCAAATTGTTTTGAGCTTGAGTTCCTTTCTTGAGCTCTAGTTAGAGCTTGAGTTCCTTAACATTGGTCTCTTTTGAGCTTTTTAGCTTCTTATTCCCTTATCTTGAGCTCTTGTACTGTAGCTTCTTCTTGGTCCATTAACTTCATTGCCTTCGATTGGCTTCAAGTTACATATACAATTTTTTATCATCCAAATGTGCATGCTCACGCATGAACTGGCATCTTATAACTGTTGACAAAGTGAAAAATCCTACCCACAAGTTCAAGTGCCACTTGTTGGTCAACAGGTGAAAGGGAGGATTAACCTTTTTTTAAGATGTCACTGTCATGTAGATATTATATATGATCCTTTTTAGAACACATGTTAAATTAGTAATATTTGAGAGTGATAGGACATTGTATATATCTTCTTACTTAAATTTTCTCTTGATGGTAAGTTTTTACCCATCTAACCCATTTATGCCACTTGTCTCAAATTCGTGAATATCCATCATCTTTAATTGTTATACACCTCTCAAATTGTGGTTGTTCGTGCCACGCGGAGAACGAAGAGTAAAGCGTTGGCGTGCGGTCTTGATGAGATTTGTGGATGGATCGAATGGCTGAGGGATGATGCGGTATGGAGGGTGGAGATCTGAAGGCGGCGAGGGTGATCTGATGGCCCAGAGGCGAGGCACATGGCGGCCAATGAAGTGGGACGCGTGGTGCAACCAGAGGGCGCCACGTGGCACAATCTGATTGGTTGAAAGAGAATGTGAGATAAGAGTGAGAAGATGGCCGAATTTGGGAAAACACAGAACATGGAAGTTGTATATCTCGATGAGATCTACAAGTTTCATGTTGATTAAAAATGGAAATGAGGTCAAATGAAGTAATAAAATAAGAGGGTATAAATATACATGCATATAGTGTACAATGAGGTCCCAAAATCCAAGTTTTGTATACGAGTTCTGATTCAAATGAAATTGGTCTCATTTTGGAGGTCTCTGAATCCATATTAATTTAAAAAGTGGGTAGTCTTAGATCGGAGGTTATATGAGAGAGATATGTGCATTCTAAGGTCCATAACTTCCAACTTGATTTGGGGCTTTATTGGGCAATTATTCAAGTTAGTAATATATACAGTATAGAGTGAATTTATGGAATTTGTAGTGAGTGTAAAATATATATATGTAGGGTGAATTTTACAAATGATGTGGGCTTTATATTTAATGCGGATGCAAATGCTAAGATGCAAATGTTGTCAATGCATGCGTGTATGCTAATTATGCATTTTTTGTGGAAATGTGCTCCTAACTACTTGGGAACAATGCTCTGTTCTCAACTTTAAGAGTGATGAATCATAGATTTCATCAGTCACTGGCTTTTTGAGATGGTTTAGCCTTAACTCTATAAATAGACCCTTAACTGATTTTGTCTTAGATATGGAAAGCATCTCTTATAACTCCCTTCTTTGAACTCAGTTCCTACCTTTCAGGGGTGGAGGTAATAGGGGGCGGGTAGGGGCCATGCCCCCCCCCCAAATGAAAAAAAATTAAGCTCCCCTCATGTTCCCTATTTCCCTTTCTTGTACATGTTAAGGCCCCTCCAATCAGGGTTTAAAAAATCGGACCGGGCTGACAGGTCGGACCGGTTAGACCAGTTCCGACCTGGTCGGTTCGGTTGATTTTGTGTAACTAATTTCAAAAAAATAAAAATAAAAAATTCGGGTCAGACCGGTGGCCGGACCGGGTTGATCCAGATTGACCCAATTTTGATGGTTTGGAAAATTTTCAAAAAATAAAGGTTAAATAATGAAATAATTGGGGGGGGGGGTTATCACTTGTGCCCTTCTTAACTTCTATGATATAAGTTATGTCCCTCTCTTTTTTGGAATATACATTCTGCCAATACTTTCTTAGAGTAACTTTCTAGAATCAACTATAAATAAATGATTACAATGTTATATTCATATATAATTCTAGAAGATGTGACTAACTTTTGTAGAATTTTACTCGAAATAGGCGATCATGTTATTCTATTAAAAGATTGGACATTTTAAATGATTATTTCATTGATATATAAATACATACTTATATATTTATATATGATTTTATCGATTCAGAAGATCGATTCGACCGGTCTGACCATTAAATTAAGCTCAGCCTGATTTTTTCAAGTCAATAGAAATGATGATGTCATGCGAACATTATCATCGGTCCGACCTGGTCGGACCAAAACAAAGACTGACAGGTTCAATGTCCGGTCTGATTTTAAAACCTTGCCTCCAATTGACTCACATTCAACCATCCTTTTTCATAACGGTTCAACTTCCCATCTCCCCATTATCTGGTTATTTTGTCTAGAAATCATTCTAGAAGTAACCCTTAACTGGAAATGACCAGATGACAATTTCTTCTCCATCAGTACATTGAGGACTCACTGAGTATGACACCTTAGCGGTAACAATTCGCAAGTTAGCAGGTTGCTTACAACTGTAGCCATCATACACTTACAGTTCGACGTTCATCTATCAGTGACATGTCGAGAACTCGACGGGAAGTGTAGTTTCATCATTCTGGTATGTCGACAACTTGGCACCGATGATTTTTCATCGTTAACGTGGTTATGTACGCACTCATCATCGATTTATTGGCACAAACACATATATTACTTTCACATTCTATCATTTCTATCTAACAAAAATAAACTATATCTTCGCTCTATGTTTGACTCTGTTCTTTCTTGTTCTTGAGAAGATTGAGATCGATAGTGGGAGTGATATTATCTCCATCTAATTATATAAAACTAGCGGGTTTTCGAAATATTTTTATGTACATCTTCTTATCCAAATTTCAAAAATAATGCTGAAGTTTTTCCCTTTCATTTTGTAAACGGTGGAGGGTACTATTGCCATGTTTTTAAAAATTGAGACATGATTTATTTTATGTTGACTAATCAGTACTTAAATGAGAAAATACTCAAAAATAATGAATCCCTCTAATGGTAGAAGCGGTGGCTCACACTTTAAAAGATTAAGGTCGAATCCTACAAATAAAAAAATACTCAAAAATAAAATATGTTTTTTTAATTATGATAGAAAGTGAAGGAAATATAATAAAACTAAGAAATACCATATACAATTAAAATGATACGTCGTCAAATAGAAAAGAATAATATCCTTTACTTTCCATTATTTTGGTAAATCACTACAGTGCTAATGTGCTTAAATTTATTTTAGCCTTAAATATCTTAAATTGTGATATAAAACTTAGATTAATGCTTTGATAGCCTAAATTATGATACTCTTTATTTTAAGAGTTTTTTACTTAATTTCTTTACCGAGAATATTTTTTGTTGGTGGAGAATTTTTTTGCATGTGCAATTATAGTGGCACACTTGAAAACCATGCTAAACAAATATAGTAATGAAAATAACATAAAATAATGTATATTTTTTCCTTTCTAAAAAATTTTAACGTTAATAGTTTCAACATGGGAGTTGTCTACCCTTTATTTAAATTTTATAAGGTGAAATATAGTAAACATGATTACTTACATCGAGAAGGATATATCAGAAGAAGTTATTGACGATTTCTACATGATGAAAATTGTTGAGTGCAGCTTCAATAAAAATTATGTATGTTTCTCTTGGACTTTATCCCTCAACCCTAAAACATAGTAAGCATGTACAATAATAGTAGTATCATTTATACACTGCAATAAAATTGAGCTATAGAGACGGGTTTTTTTCAAAATTCATCACTAAATTAGTCGTTGTTAAATATATAATGATGTTATTATTCGTTGCGAAATGAGTTTTCGTACTCAAAATTAGCAATGAATATCATATATGTCGTTATATCATTAGCAGCGGTCCATATAACGATGCTTATCTGTTGCTATTTTTCAAAATATCCATTAACACTCGCTATTTTTTTAGTTCACAATTTAGCGACAATTAATAAGAAGTTTGAAAAATAATAACGAATAAGCGTCGCTATGTGGACCGTTGCTAATGATGTAACGGCATATATGATATTCATTGCTAATTTTGAATATGAAAAATCATTTCACACCGAATAACAACGTCATTGTATATTTAACAACGGCTGATTTAGTGACGGATTTTGAAAAAAACTGTCACTATAGCTCATTTTTTGGCAGTGATATCTACATATGTATTTTTATTGACTAAAATATTGGCCCCACCTATATCAATTTTCTAGTTCCGCCCCTGCTACCCCAAGATAAAGTAAGGTAGCGAGATTTTTCAAGTATGGGATTTCAGGGCTAAGATAAGATCAGATAAAGAGACTCATCTTAAGTAGGTTAAATAAAGAAATAATGATAACCATTTTCATCCACCAAATAAACCTTACAATTTTGTGACCAAGTCTACGATCACAAGCCGAAGATAAGATAAGGAAGTTGCTATGCCTTAATAGGACGAATTATGATGCCCTTTCAAAAGGCATGATACTAGTAAATTACATTTTAATCACTCAAATAACTAGCTTTTGAAACTTTCTTATCGTGATTGTTCAATATCCATTTACATCTATTCATGTAACTTGCTTGCTCATATCTTATATATCGTTCTCCATTCTCGTACCTTACTGCTTTAAACTCCTCCCTTCCTTCATCTTATCTATACTTGTTAGTTGACTTCTCTTTCTTTAGCTAATCAAAATTGACTTGCTTATCCTCAAATATAGCACATGTTTTCACGATTCTTGAAAAGGTGAAAAAGAGTAAGATAAGCGAACTAGAAAAAGCAACAAAATGTATAGAATGAAGCGAAGGAGAATGAGAGAAATTGAAAATTGTGGTATCACATGTTCTTTATTTAGCAAACACTCCAACCCTCAAAGATCGTCGTGCTCTTTTCAAGCATGCTGAGGGGTGAGTAGGGAAGGAGCTAAGAACTCAATTGTGATTCATTATTCTCTTCAAAGCAAGTAGACAAAGTTGATAGGCACAAGCTGTGAAGATCACTCCAACATGTCGCTCCTACCGATGTAAAGAACCTCCAAACTGGTTAGGCTGTGAATCAACACCCTAAGTTTCAGGGTTCATGAGCAATGCATTCTAGGGTGGGGGAGAGGGGTGGAGCCATGGAGGGTTACTAGAAGATGAAGCCTCGACATATAATAACATCGTAGCGAAATTGGGTAGGTGAAGAGGAGAGCACGTGCAGTCCTACAATTGACATTTAGGTAGGGATGAGTATTGGCCCTGGCCCATTGCGGGATGTGTAGGGCCTATGCCCAAGCCTATTACAAAAATGGACTTTGGGTCAAGTCGAAGCCCATAAATCTATCAAAGTCTAGCCTAAAAACCATACCTCGACGTAGAACTAATGGGCCGACTTTAGCCAAGCCATTCCAACCTAATAATCCTCCAAGTTTCTCATCCATTTACAATACCATTAGAGCACACTCTTTAACTCACTTTTGAAAAGGGTCAACCTCCAGTAGTCTCATATTATCTCTTATTAGATTTTCAGGGAGTGTTGTACATTACATTTTTAATTGACCACATTAAAGAACTCATGAAATGGAGGTTCATTCGACATCGTATAATATGTCTACGCTAACTTAAGCACTTTAAAATGGGCGGAGAACAAATTACCCACATGATGTTTCCAAGAAAAGAATAAAAAGTACACAATCAACATACATTATATGTCACCTTTTATATATTATGTATTATTAGGTCAGCGAGTTGGGATCGGGACAATCTATGCTCGAGCTCGGTTTGAAAAATCAGATGGGCCCTAGCCCATTTCAAGTTTGGGACATGGTTCTGGCTGTGCTGGGTGTGCTGGGTGGCCTGACCCATGCTCATCTTACATTCGAGGTTAAAATTATTATTTTTAAGAGATACTATCAAAGATAACAAACATGGATAAAAATAAGTTAACACATGTATATGCCATGTAATGATCAATCATTATTCATCAGTACATGGGTAATTAAAAATTATGTAGGAGTAATAATGCAAATACGAAATGTACAATATATAAAACTAGACTAAAAAATTGCATTATAGAAAAACTCTGATTTAAGGATACAAATATACGTAAAAATCTATACACGATTTTGTATTATTTTATTTATTTAAACGTTTTTTTATTTAAAGATAAAGTTATTCAGCGCTCGAATCTTTTGGACTACTACCTACCTGCACAGTGCACACGATTATGTTTGAAAAACTGTGTGAATTAAAAAGACGCGGCAGACGAGAAACCTCGGGCCCAACACGAGAGAAGACTCGCACAAAAAGCCCTAACCCAACAGCCGGAACGGCCATTTCTCTCGAACAGCTACTCTTCGCGCCGCCCCCTGTTGACCTCCCTCTTCGTTACCGTCCGATCTCGATCCCACAGACGCCTGCTGCCGTCGCCCCCACACAATGCCCGGCCGCTCGTAGGCGCCAATGCAAGCGGCGGAGCGGTGCCTCTCCAGAGCCCTTCCTCAAATGGCCCTCCAGTTCGACGTGCGAATGCCGCCCCCCTCCGGATTGAAGCGCTCACATTGGTTTGATTCTGAACGTGGAAATGGTTCGAATCCTTTCAGGTCCTCGGGAGGTTCAACCGTGCGCGGGCGGCGCGGCTGACGCTTCCGCATCACGCGTGCGAGACGCCTTTGTTCATGCCGGTGGGAACGCAGGGTAATCGCCTCTTTAGATTTTCGTGTTTTTGGCACCGTCCTTGTGTTGCCGACCGTTGAATTGGGTAAAATCTGGTCTAAGTTGTTAGATATTTCTGTCAATCGATTTTTTTGCAATTAAACTGAACAAATGTGTGTGTGTGTGTGTGTGTGGGGTGGGGGGCAAATGATATCAGAATATCGATGTCTGTTGGGTTCACTTCGAAGTAAAATTGAGAATTTTGAAGTGTGATTATGAGGACTGATATTCGCTTTTATTTTTTGTGTCCCAAACTTCTTCCTTTCAGATCTTTACTGGATTTCGTAATAACTCAGAGATGCTTCAATTTGCATGCAACGTCATAAGTATATACTAACTAATTCATGCTATTGGTGTCCACCTGAAAAAAAATCTGATTTAGGAGATATATTTTTGGCAAAAACTTGGTATATGAACTCCGAGTATTAGGGAAAAAATTTGAGAAGTTGAATGTAAGTGTCATGCAAATTGGGAAAATTACATTTGATTAGAAACTCAACTAAAAAAATCCATATATAATATAAAATGGATTTTTTTCTCAAAAAATCAAATGGATCTTGTTCATACTATTTTTAAACTGAAAAAGTAAAGACATTGTTAATGTTAGATATACCGAAATTGTTATGGGATGTATATCATTGATTTCCAAATAGAACATAAAATGCATACATGATGATATGTTGTAAGTGCACATATCTTTTTCTGAATGTCATGTATATGTCGACATCTAGAGCGACTGGCCCACATATTTTAAACGCAATCTGGTCAATGATGATTGTCACCATGCCAATTACGTGTGCCGTTATGAGTAATGCAATATTTGAAGATCTTGCGGTGTTTTGAGGTTGAAACACTCCATTTAATATAGAGTATTCCTAAATAATATAATTTTCATTATCATTCTCAGACATAACATAATTGTTGGTAAGAAAAGTGCGACGAATGCAACAGGAACATCAAAATAGCGTGAAGCTGGCACAATACTAAGAGTTTTCATCTTTTGTTGATATGTACTTATTGATATCATTTTTATTGGTTGGCTTGCTATTACCATAATAAATAATATTTTCTCTTTTCCTAATGAGTGATAAGCCTGTGGAAACCTTTCATGTTTTTGCAGGTACAATAAAAGGTCTTACGAATAGTCAACTTGAGGATATTGGTTGCCAAATAATCCTTGGTAATACCTACCACTTGGCTCTTCGCCCGAATGCTGAATTGATAGATGAACTGGGTGGCCTTCACAAATTTATGAATTGGAAGCGAGGATTACTCACTGATTCTGGAGGATTCCAAATGGTCGGTACTGTCGAAGCATTCTGCTGCTTTAGTTTTACATACTTTCCGTGTTTTAGTTTTGATCTATGTACCATCCTTCCCCATTATTTGTGTCCTTTAAAGGAAACAAATCAGGTATACCATGTTCCATACCTTTTATATAATTGGCCTTTGTCGGCAATTGACGAAGCTGTGTGGTGCCTATTTCTTTGGAGCATCATAGAACATTGCAACTTTATGCCCGGACATTTTAACAAAAGCCAGTTCCCTTGAAACTGGTCACCTTTTGCATCTTCTATACATTTGTTCTTATCTCTTTGGCTTTAGATAGAACTGTGGCCAATTTAATATGTACTGAAGGACTATATCAAGTGACAATTTGTTACTAATATGAGCTTTCCCCCCAGGTTTCTTTATTGCATTTAGCAGACATTACCGAGAAGGGAGTGACATTTCAGGCAAGTTCAGTGCATGCATACATTCATAATAATGGGACTTTCTTGGTTTCATGAGTTAATTTTGTTTCTGTTTTCATTCTATTATAAATTCTTATAAACATGATTTTCCTTGTTTTACATGGTTGTAATATAGAGTGCATATAAATGTTGGAGGTTGGACGAATGGTTCTCTTTCCCCCATTTTCTTAATTTAGCTCAATATCAATAACAAAATTTGTAAGTTACCACAAAGAATTTTTTATGTTATCCGCGATCATGTATTATATTGGATCTGATTTTACATTACACAAATACAGTTTTTTTCTTAACTGTAAATTTCTAGCCAAATCCAATAGAACATCTTTGCGTCAAGGCCATTCAATATAGTCAAGCAAGATGCAAGTAGCTAATTGCTACACTTTTTCAGTATAAAGTCGAACTGAGATGAGGCTTGATTTTTAACTGGATGTTTATATCAAGTATAAGAATATTCAGGTTTCTTTGACGGACTACTGATGGAAGCACCTCATTATGATTCCTATTTATGGCAAATGGTATATTCTGACTGTCTTTTTCTTCCAGTCTCCTGTTGATGGAAAACCCATGCTTCTAACTCCTGAGGAATCCATCCACATCCAAGTAAGTAATGATTATAGGCTTTCCTTTTTTAAAATGCCAAGACGATCAAATGCAACATCCCCAATCGAAAGCTTATTTCGTTCTCTTTCCTTTCAATTTTCTCTCTTTGAAGTTACGTGCAAGTAGCATCTTATATATAGTACATCCTCTATATTCTGGACTTCTTTCTTCCAACTTTTTTCAGTGTTATTGATCGGAATGACTTCCCTTTCAGCATCCCAGAGAAGAGAATAATTTTAATGGAAAGAATTCAGAATGCTATACGCATCTCAGTTAACGTTCTCAAATAGACACTTTCTACAAAGTTCATTTTATCTGTTATTTTTTAAAATTAAAATGTGTGTGTGTGTGTGGGGGGGGTGTCGGGGCTAGAGAAGCCACACAACATATATTTTCCATCTTGTCTACTTTTACGAGCTGAACATACAGATTGGTTGGGTGGACCTATTATGATCATTTTATGGTTGGTCAATGTTTGGAGATATTTGGATAGCTGTGGTCACTTCAGCAATGCTGATACAGTGAGCATCACATATCTCTTTTTTGGTATTTTATCCTTGCTCAATGTTTGAAAAGAACAAAGACACCATACTAATGTATCATCGTTTCCAGCAAAGATTCACCACTGCGCACGCTTTCAATTTGTGCGTGAACTGATGATGTTTTAAATTTTCATCGTGGGGACGCATATCTTCTAGGTTTACATCAAATTTCGGGGGAAAGCCTGAAAACTTGCACATGTATTCACAAAGTATACCCCATTGGGTTGGAGTTTACTTAATGTAGTTGATTTAGAGGCTAAAAAGAAATGAAGTAAGTTAGAGAATGAAAGTACCTTTCTTCGGGTCTCTCTGATCCAACATGCATACATTGTGGAAAGGAACATGATGGATTGGTTGGTAATGGCTAATGACATGGTGATTGACTTTGAGATGTGTAATGTGAAGCATAGAAGGCCGTATTGGCGATATATCGCCGATACATCGCGGATATATCGCCGATACATCGTCGATATATCTTCGATATATCGGTTTCGACAAGGATAGGGTTTCACTATCACCCAATACATCCTTTTAGAGGGATATCAGCGATATATCTCCATATCAGCTCATATCGGTCAAAAGTGACGGATTCAATACAAAAAATCCTGGATATCGATCGAAATCGCTGATGTTTCGCCGATATCTCTATATATCAATGCTATTATTCATGCAAGATTGATTCCACTACTTATTTAGCTACACCCAGTATTACAACACATATCTAGCTACACATCGTATTAAAACACACATTGGTTTATATATATTTTATTTCGGGTCGGAGGCGCTGACCCCACTCCCCCGCAAGGGGACCCCCCTACCCCCTCCTAGGCTCGCTAACCGAGCCACGAGACCCCCGTACTGATAGGGTATGTTACGACAGGAGGGTGTATACAATCGTTCTTCAACTTGGTATATATTTGCAAGTTATTTCGTTGTAAGAACTTGAATGAAATCCATTTCCAATATCTATAAGTCAATTCTTCAAAAAAAAACATCTATAAGTCAAGAATCGACATTAATATCGATATGTTCGAAATGATTGATACATGTGATATATGCTTAATAGATGGTCGATATATGTGATATAAAAGTATATTTGTAAGTTATTTAGTGATCTAAAAACTTAAACGAACTCCATTTTCAATATATATAGGTCAACAACTAACAGTACCAACGATATGTTCGTTATGACTGATATGTGCAATATAAGGATCATAGTATTCACAAAATGATCTATATGTGTCATCTAAGTGTATATTTGTAAGTTATTTAATGTTATAAGAACTTGAATGGAATCCATTTCCAATATCTATAGGTCAGGATTAAACATTAACAATGATATGTTCGATATGATCGATATGTGAAATATATGGGCTATATATGATCGATATGTGTGACATAAGTGTGTATTTGTAGGTTAGTTGTTGTTTTAATATTGCGGATAATCTTAATTCCTGAAAAAGCGACAAATAATGTCTTTTTTGAGCCATTTCCGGCTTTTGCACCGATATTGTCGATATATCGGCGATATATCTCGTTATATCCATTTCCGGGTAAAGACCGAAACGATATCGATATCGATACGACCTTCCTTGATGTGAAGGGATTGCTCTGGAAGGTTGATTCTCCAAAGCATATGATTGAGTTGATTGGCGGCATCTGTGGGCTTCTTGAGATGGGGCTTCTTGGAAACATGGATCACCTGAATGAAAGGATGTGATACTATGTCTTCATGTTTGTTTGAGTGAATGACATGTCGGAGGGTGACTGCTTCCAACTGCAATGGGGTCCGCATCAAGTGTGTTCCCTTGCCTCGCTCTTGTTCATGGTGGTTATTGATGTGCTGACATGTATGACCGGGTAGGTAGTGCATCGTAAGATCTATGCGGGGTATCGAGCTGGGGATATCTCTGTCCCTGTGCTTCAGTTTGCAGATGATACAAATTTCTTCATCAAGGGGGGTGTTTGGGATGGCGAGCTCTCGGTCTTTGAATTAACTAGTCAAATTTTGTCTGCATCCCATTTGACTTTTCAGAGGCAGAAGTGATTGAATGTGCATGATTGTTGGCATGCTGCTTGAGAGCTTCCCTATTACCTATATAGATCTCCCTCTTTCTTTTGGTTTATTTAGGCATGCTTGGTTTCTCCTCATTGAGAAGATGGAGAAATGGCTGTTTGGGTGGAATGCCTCTTTTCTTTCATGGCGAGGGAGGGGGGCGGGGTGTTGTCCTTATTGTCCTTCTCAAGGCTGTCCTTCTAAAGAAGCCACACAACATATAAGTAACATCCTATCTACTTTTACAAGATGAACATGCTGATTGGTTGTGGTGAACTTATTATGATCATTTTATGGTTGGTCCATGTTTGGAGATATTTGGATAGCTGTGTTCACTTCAGCAATGGTGATATATTGAGCATCGCATATCTCTTTGTTGGTATTTTATTCTTGCTCAGTGTTTGAAAAGAACGGAGACACCATATTAATGTATCATCGTTTTCAGCAAAAAAATCACCACTGCGTACGCTTCCAATTTGTGTGTGAACGGGTGATGTTTTAAATTCTCATTATGGGAACACATCTTCTAGGTTTACATCAATTTTCGACGGAAAACCTGAAAACTTGCACATGTATTCCCTAAGTATACCTCATTAGGTCAGAGTTATTTAATGCAGTTGATTTAGAGAATAAAAAGAAATGAAGTCGGGTAGAGAATGAAAGTACCTTTCTTCGTGTCTTTCTGATCCAACATGCATACATTGTGAAAATGAACATGATGGATTGGTTGGTAATGGCTAATGACATGGTGGTTGACTTTAAGATGTGTAATGTGAAGGGATTGCTCTAGAAGGTTGATTTCTCCAAAGCATATGATTGCATTGATTGGCGGGATCTGTGGGCTTCTTGGAAACATGGATCACCTGGATGAAAGGATGTGTTACTATGTCTTCATGCTTTGTTTTAGTGAATGACAAGCAGAAGGGGGACTGCTTCCAACTGCAATGGGGTTCGCATCAAGGGTGTGCCCTTGCCTCGCTCTTGTTCATGCTGGTTATTGATGTGCTGACATGTATGAACGGGTAGGTGGTGCACTGTGAGATCTGTTGAAGTATATGCATCATATATGTAGAGATGGGTAATTGTATCTCTTCAATATCCAATTACCATATCCAATGATTTAGTCCCACATCTACCAGCTGTAGGGCTTTGAAACTCATTGGGGTCTATATAAGAAGCCCTACATCACCTGTATCTGATGAGAAAGTTCAATGAATGCATCAACCCTTTGAGGCGTTCTCTTGTGGTTTTATCCCACTTCTCAGGCAGTAGGATTCCGCATAAAATCCCGGTGTTCTTTCATGTTCTTATGTGTTTATCTTTGATATTACGCTTCCACAATCTTCATTTTCTAACATGGTATCAGAGTGGGTTTGATTCTCAAGGATTTTTTATGTTCTTTGTTTATGTTCGACATTTGAGATTCGGTTCTAGGATTTTTTTGAAACCCTAATTCACAATTTGGTTCCACACATTCAGTTCTAGGATTTTTGGAGAAACCCTAACTTTGAGAAGCCTGCAAAGCATCTCTTGTAGATATGAAGATCTCCGACTTCAGAGCCGTATTTTCCAGCCAAAGAAGAAGAAAGAAGAAGGCTCCTATGCATATCCACGCTTGTCTCGAAGAAGAAGATGATAAAGAAGGGACATCATATCATCATGCAAGCACATTCTAGGGTAACCTCCGAGCATTGCACGAAGGTGCTTGAGCACGACTTCTTCAGGAAGCTCTACCTTCCTCCAAGTCATTACTGCCCCATCGCATGAAGAAGAAGATGATGCAAACGAAGAATTTTGCAACGGTAGAGAAAATAATTTCGGTGGAAGAAATTTAGAGAGGCGGGGAAGGAGAACGCGCGTCGGTTACGCGAGGTTTTGGAAAGGAGAACCGTAAAGATCACGTTGAGAGAGAGAATGAGAGATAAAAGAGATAAATCTCCAATTTTCATTTAATCCGAACTGTTTCTTACAATAGGCTACCAACCTCTTTATATAGTAGAGGTGGAATTACAAAAATAGAAAGTTAATCGAAAATAAATTCTGACTCCATCTTAATTGATTTGAATCGAGATTCAAATCTACATTATCCTAATTTGACTCTAATTCAAAATTCGAAAATCAAATTTAAACCGACTAATTAATTTCGAGATCACACACGATCTCTTTATTTAAATAAAAAAACGTGACGATTCGAATGAACGTAAATAAAATTAAAAACATCAAGCCCTATATTTTAATTTTGTGCTGCATCAATTCTCCTCCGCTTGAAAAAATTCGTCTCCTGACGAATTACTCGTTCTTCGTTCCATCGGTGGAGAATTCGATGTTGAAATTGTAGCTTCAAATCCCCTAATTTGATCATTTTCCATGTTACGTTTATAATTTCTTTCCACTGAGGGGCATGGATGCAAATATTCTACCCCTTCACTTGAGATCTTTCCATCACATAACTTATCCTTCAATTGGACCTTTAGGTAAAAACTTTGGCGAGGATGGGCTACTTGTAATTTTTTCCAACATATTTCACTCCTTAATTTATGGGATCCGATAGAAGTGGACTCTCCCACCCAAGTTAGGGTTTCATGGCAGCGGCTGATGGGGTCGGCGGTGGGAGAAACAATTGTGGAGACATGCCAAGGTGTGGTTGGCACCGCCGAAGGAATCGTTGGTGGCAATACCATCACCTTTCGGATATATTTTGCCCGTGTGTCAAGGGCAAATTCTGTGGCTCTTTCTAAAACCAGATCTGGGGTTGCAACGGGGAGTTCAATATCTTCTCCGCTTTCATCAAATATGGGTATTGCTTCTTCCCGGACAGGCCATTCGCCCGTGAACAAATCGAGAAGTTTGACCTCTCCATCCACAGAATCATCGTCGAATAAGGGTCCTATGTCTTCATTTGTTTCAATTTTTGTTTCCTGGATAGCAACATCGATTGCTAAAAAATCAAGGTTTTCATATTCCTCGTCCATGCCTTCGTCGAATATCGGCCCTGTGTCTTCATAGTGGTGTTGGCCAACATTTGTAATAGCAGAATTTTCTTTGAAACTGAAAATACCTTCTGTTTCTTGCTCAAAATCGGGTTGCACAGCAGCTGCGACGATCTGAATTTTGTCGTCGACAAGCGAATCATCATCGATTGTCGTGTCCAGCCATGCCTGTACCTTGACGCTTGATATAAGTCGCTTCTTGAACATTTGTTGCTGGGAACGAGCATGCGACCCATGAGATATGCAATTGAGATCAAACTTCAAACGCCAATATGCAACGGGATCGTCGAATCGTAGGAACGATTCGGTTGCCATGCTCTGATACCAAATGATGCGGATCGGATTTTCGCGGCGTCGAAATAATAATATTTTTTTTATGGTGGATTTTTGATAGAAGAAATAGAAGGGTTGAGAAGAAGAACTCGTCGGTAACGAGGGTTGGAGGAGAACCGCGGAGATCGCGTGGCGAGAGGAGAGAAAATAGAGAGGGAGATAAAATCTCAATTTTGATTAATACTTGACTGCCCCAAAACATTGGACTACCATCTCTTTATATAGGAGAGATGGGGTTACAAAAATAGAAATTAATTTAAATTGGACAACAAACTTATCCTAATTTGACTCTGACAAATTTAAAATTCAAATTGACCTCTAATTACCCTAATTGGACTCTAACTAATTAATTGACCAAAATTAAATCTACGAATAAACGTTGAGATCACAGGCGATCTCAATTATTTAATTAGACATTTACGATAACTTAAAAACGTAAATAAAATTGACAATTAAAAATAGATAAATATTTGGCCCTAAATTTAGGTCCCACGCTGCATCAACTCTCCTCCGCTTAAAAAATCCGTCTCCCGACGAATTGCTTGTTCTTAATTCCGTCTGTGGAGAATTGATCTGGATTGGTTGAGCAAATATCCCCCAATTTTGCTCCTTTCAATGTTACGTCTATAATTTCTTTTCACTTGAGGGCGTGGATGCAAATGTTCTACCCCTTCATCTAAATCAATACCTCTACAACTCCCACCAATACGAACTTTTATATAAAAATCCTTTGGAGGAAGGAGACCTCTGCAATTTGCCCAATTCATATCCCCTTTCCGATTCACAGGGGATTCGAACCCCCTTGGGGACTTCTTCCTCCACGTCAGGGTTTCGTACCTCCCTTTTAGAAACGGTCGATGGCGGCGGGTCCGGTTGGATGGTGGTATGCAGCGACCGCAGGGAAGTCGAGGACCAAGGCGTGGCGCTCCTTGCTTGCACGCGTGGCGAAGGCGGCGCACCTGTGGGGATCTGAGGCATGCGTGGTGGCGATGGCACTGGGAAAGGAGGCGATGGCGACTACCGCGCCTGAAGCGTGCGCCGTTCTGGTGGGAACTCGAGTCGTGGTGATGGCGAGGGACCTGTCGACGGCGAGACGGGAAATACAAGCGACAACCACGCCAGAATCGTGTGTGGCGACCGCAAGGTCTCAAGCTGAGGCGGCATGTTGGAAAGGGGACCTTCGTGCGGCGGCGGTCATGTAGGCCTCGCGCTCGGGGTTGGTGGCCGTGCGAACAACCTGGGCGTCGGTAGGGTTCACGGTTGCGTGTCTGGCACGTAGGAATGGGCCGTATGGCCAATGATGGGGCTTCCACTAGGCTTTCGTCGTAGATAGGCTTGTCTTTTTCATTTTTGTGTTCCTGGACAGCAACTTTTATTGCTAAGAAATCGAGGATTCGACATTCTTCATCCGCGAGATCTTCGTCGAAGATGGGCCCTTGGTCCTCCTTTTCTTCTTGCACAATAGTTGTATCAAGTAGATCTTTATTTGGAATGAAAATACCTTCGTTTTCCGCACTGAAATCGGGTTGGACAGCATCTACAGCGGTCTGATTTTCGTCGTCGTCGGGCGAATTTTCTTTGGTTAACACGTCCAACCATCCTTGCACCTTGAGACTTGACAAGAGACGTTTCTGGAACTTCCGTTGACGCGAACGCTCTGATACCAAATGATGCAAACGAAGAATTTTGCAACGGTAGAGAAAATAATTTCGGTGGAAGAAATTTAGAGAGGCGGGGAAGAAGGAGAACGCACGTCGGTTACGCGAGGTTTTGGAAAGGAGAACCGTGAAGATCACGTTGAGAGAGAGAGAATGAGAGATAAAAGAGATAAATCTCCAATTTTCATTTAATCTGAACTGTTTCTTACAATAGGCTACCAACCTCTTTATATAGTAGAGGTGGAATTACAAAAATAGAAAGTTAATCGAAAATAAATTCTGACTCGATCTTAATTGATTTGAATCGAGATTCAAATCTACATTATCCTAATTTGACTCTAATTCAAAATTCGAAAATCAAATTTAAACCGACTAATTAATTTCGAGATCACACACGATCTCTTTATTTAAATAAATAAACGTGACGATTCGAATGAACGTAAATAAAATTAAAAACATCAAGCCCTATATTTTGTGATGCAAATGAAATTTTGCAACGGTAGAGAAAATAATTTCGGTGGAAGAAATTTAGAGAGGCGGGGAAGAAGGAGAACGCGCGTCGGTTACGCGAGGTTTTGGAAAGGAGAACCATGAAGATCACGTTGAGAGAGAGAGAATGAGAGATAAAAGAGATAAATCTCCAATTTTCATTTAATCTGAACTGTTTCTTACAATAGGCTACCAACCTCTTTATATAGTAGAGGTGGAATTACAAAAATAGAAAGTTAATCGAAAATAAATTCTGACTCGATCTTAATTGATTTGAATCGAGATTCAAATCTACATTATCCTAATTTGACTCTAATTCAAAATTCGAAAATCAAATTTAAACCGATTTATTAATTTCGAGATCACACACGATCTCTTTATTTAAATAAAAAAACGTGACGATTCGAATGAACGTAAATAAAATTAAAAACATCAAGCCCTATATTTTAATTTTGTGCTGCATCAGAAGAGGATCAAAGAAGAGTCCCCTCATGAGGGCACACCAAAAATCTTTTGATGAATCACATGAGGCGATGGCTCTCCTCCAAGTGGCACTGCCTCCAGGCGACGAGTGCGCGCAACTTGAATCGACCTGCACGAGGGCATCGATCGCCCAACTCCATGCGATTTCTCCTCCCAGGCAACCCAACGGAGATGGCGAGACACCTCCAGTCGGAGGCAACATTCTTCTCGTCACTCGCAAGGTAGTGCGCCGCCGCTTGCCCCTCACCTTTTCTCTCTCCTATGTACGAACACCGTGTGTCGCCGTGCCTCATCTCCCATGTCTTGACTGAAGCGATGGAACCAGCCCTAGTAGTGGAGGCGTAGAGAATGATGCCCAGTAGAGGAGTCTTCGCCTTGATCTCCAGTAGAGCAGGCAACTTGATGAATATGTGATTCATCATATCAAAATAATTATCTTAGCTTGAATCTCTGAACACAATACCAAATAAAAGTCCCTAATTTCAACAAATTAACAAAATATAACTCTTAATAAATATGGAATAATAATGTATATTTATCTCATAAATAAATCCACAAAATAATTTAAAATAAAAATCATAAAAAATATGAATAAAGTATTGAAAATTGTTAGTAAATATTCCCCTGTAAATACCCAAAATTCCTTGATTTTTAATAAATTCATACTAACTACCTTCGTCTTAATTATTTTTCCAACTTTTATATAAAAATGTATATATATAATACAAAAATATAAAATAATTCCCACTTTGAATAAATTCTCTTAGATCTTGAATCGAAAAAGCCACAAAGTCCAACTTCTCGACTAAATTCCCGCTCCATATGAACTTTAAATTCAACAAAGTCACTTTTAAAATTCAAGTTATAAAATTATCTATCCAATGAAAGTGGTTCCATTAAAATCGGGGATCGTTCGCAAAATGTCGATTTTGGGACATAATTGTATACTGTATAGTTTGTACGTACTTTATTTATGATTTTATTTCACCTTTTTTTGAATTATTAAAAAAATCAAAAAATAGATTAATGTGTATTTATTTATTTTATATTTTATCTATTTTTGATTTTTACCTTATTTAAATTTATAAAATAGCAAAAATACAAAAATACGATATTTTGTTATCTATAGAGTGCCACCAAGAATACTTTTTGTAGAAATGATCTCTTTTAGTTTTGGTCCCTTCATTATAGTTGTAGATCTCGTCGAGACGATCAACTTTCATAAAGACCACCTTTTTGTTTGACGTCATTTACTATTCTCAAATTTTCTTTGAATTTTATTTTAGAAATTTCTAGGAGTGACACGCGACGTGTCCGATCCTGGTGTCGCCATGTATCACGAATATTTTATTTATTTATTTATTTTATTATACTTTTTATTTAATTTCTATTTTACTTTCCCCTTTTTCCTTCTTTCTTTTCGCTCTCCTCTCTCTCAGGCATGTGCGGTGCACGTGCCCCTCCTCACCTTCCTCCTGCCGTTCTGCCACCTCCTCTCCCGCAACCGTCGCCTGCCTCACCTCCTTCGACCATTACTACCTTCCTCCTATTAAAACCCTCGCCAACCTCTTCACAAATCATCCGCCACCGGGAAAACTATAGCCAACAACCCCGATCTCTGTGTAGGTGACAACATCAGAGACACATCGGGCAACGGTGTCAATCATGCGTGATCGACATGATCCAAGGAGCTTCAGAGCTCCTTGCTGCAACTGCCCTCATCAGGAGTAGCTGCTGAATCTCGTGTCCTTCGCCAGACACTCGAGATGACAACCGGACGTGGCCTTCACTCCACCTTCTCTGACATATAACCCACCCCCAGGTAGATCTCCTTTTCTCCTTCTCTTCCTCTTCTTTCTCCCATTCTTTCTTCCTACCCTTTACTGCCTTGGTCCGCATGCACAAGAGCAGCGTCGCCTTCAGCCATGCCTTTCCAAGTTCATCCTTCGCTGCACTTACATTCCATTGCCGACGAATCATCCTTCCACCTCCCAAGTTAATAAAATAAAAATATGAGTTACATGAATAGAAAATAATGTCCAAAGCCCCAAATGTCAGTTTCGGTCACCATTTCGACGATCGATCGAAATGGAATTTTGGTCGAATTTCGACAAAAAATTTGGTCATTTCGGTCATTTTTTGTACTAGGGCCCCCGTATTTCGGTCATTTCGGTCGAATTTCGATTTCGACTAGATAACGATATTCGACGAAAATTTGAACGAATTTCGCTGAAATTTGAGGCCATGAAATGACTGGTATACCTGGATCATAATTACCATAATTTATCATCTTTTGTCTCACAGTTAATGGCTTGTCAAAATCTCTACGACCTAGTCTGTATGTCGGAAGCTCGTCCAAGGTAATTGCATCTTATATATCCAAATCTGGATAAAATCTTTCCATGCACTGCTTAAAACCTCTCCTCACCACAACATTCGAATCATCACTAGACTCTGTGTAGAAGAAGAATGGGTTTAAATAATAAGCTGCTAGATGCAATGGAGTATCGGTCATTCCTTTGGTCTTGGAGGCAATATCCTCCATTAAAAAACTTGTAAGACGACTCCTTGCCATTGAATGATGCAATTATCTTCCACTTGGCCTCTTCAAGCCATTCATAGATAAAGCTCTTTGATGGGCGTCGATCTTCATTAACCATACGCAATAAACGAACTTATGGTGTGAAAACTCGGACAATGTAGTGGTTCTAGAATGTAGGGCTGAAGACTATGGAACTCACTGCTTCTCTCTTCCTGATCTTAACATTCGCAGTTCCTCTACTCTTCTGAGGAAAACATCAACCTCAACATGTCTTTCTTCTCATTAAGACTTTCAAGAGTGAGAAAAGTGGTTGGAAATCTTATTTGTCCTAGCTTTGCATTGTCCCTCTTGTTGGTGAACTTACACTTCAAGCTTAGAGTTTTGGTGTGAGAGTAGACGAACACTGTGAGACTTTTTGCCTTTGTGATTGCACTCCCCCCATTCGGATCTTTGCTTATCTCCTCCAAAGGAAGATCAATGGAGTGCATGGCACACAGATCCACTAAATCTGTAGATATTTTATAAGCATCAATTTTCCCGCTGCTACATTGGCAGATGCATTATCCGCAACAATCTGAACCACATTATCCACTCCTACTTCATTCAGATACTCCTCCACCAGCTTGAAGATGTATTCCGTAGTGTGAGACACATCCGAGGCATCTATGCACTTCAAAAATGAGGTACCCAAGGTGTAATTGGCATAAAAAAATTGATGATGCTCCTTTCTCGCATGTCCGTTCATGCATCAATCATCAAAGAGCATCCCATTGATTTACACGTATCACGATAACTTTGCAAGTCATTATCAATTTTCTTAACTACCTTCTTTATAATCGTGGGAGTCCTTAGTCCAGGGGCCCATGGGAGTCTTTAGTCCAGTCCCGTACTTCCCAATCACCTCTACCACCTGCATGAAGGTCTTAGTCATCAATGCATTAATAGGAATCACTGATGTATATGCCTAGTTGGATATATACGAGGTAACACTATCACGATGATCCTTGGACTTGGAGATGCATCTTTTATGGTCATCTGACGTGTTGACCTTTTCATTGTGACATTTTGCTCCAAGGAGTTGGATACTCGTTATCTCTTCGTCGAACCCGCATCTCCAGTGATATCAATTTCCTCTCTTATCTCCCGAAAATTGGCGGCATTCTGGCTCTTCTTCCGGGCAACGCCATCAAGGTACGCATCCATCTTCTTCTTTGTCTCTTTGTCAACTTTGGGACATGCAATCACGTTGCCTCTTCGGTGTAATAGATGTTGCTTGAACCTGTACACACTTCCCTTGACAACCTTCTTGCACAGTCTGCAAGGAGCCGTATTCGGATACACATGGTTTGAGGTGTAACCATATTGCCATGTATGATCGGTTCATCCCGACATTACGTAAAAAGATGAGTCTCCATCGGAAGTGACGTTCGCTGGAGGTGTAGCCATCTACATTTTACTAAACTTAGAAGTTTGCTAAATTGCTAATCAACAAACAAAAAGCTAACCAAACTTAAAAATTGAAGTGATTGATCAACAAACAAAACGACCGTCACCAATAACTCCAAGGTGCACATGTAGACCAATCTTATATGCTAAATGATTTTTTCTTCCTAAGGTCAAACGATGCTTAATAACCATTTAATGGTAGAAAAACATGCTTGAAATTCCATATTAATAAAAAATGTAGATATTATCAAGGATCCATGCCCATTGCAAAAATAATTTTTTTACATAATGAAAAGTTCTTGCTAAAAAGATAGAAAAATAATGGGGATTAGGAGTGTGCTTCAAATATTGAAATAATATTTGATATTTTCCTCATTAAATGTGAAATATTTCCGTTAATCAACGAAGTCTAAGTAATTTCCCTCATAGCCCCACTATCCTATTATATGCAATTAGAGTGTTGGAATTCTTTTTAAGGACCACATTCTTCATTAGTAATAACATTCTCTTATCATGATACAATAATAACATTCTCTGGCTCGTGGGCACTGAGGTTTCTGACGGCTCTCTCGGATCAGAGACTGTAGGATTATTTGCGGCTGCTTGAGGAGATTCCCTCTGCCGGGGAGATGTCGGGCGAGCCTGATCACTTTGAGTGGGCAGATGGTAAGTTCTCGGTAAAGATTGCATATAGGAAGTTGAGTGGAAGTGTGGTGGACCGAGACAAGGCTCTATGTGCGGATATGAAGATGATCTGGGCAGCAAAGATACCTACTCGGGTTAAGGTGTTGTTGTGGTGCTTAAGAAGAGATCGGCTCTGTGACAAAGTGAGAAGGGGTAGACTGCTGGGCGTGACGGACATCGCATGTGACAGATGTGAGGGTGGTGTGGAGGATGCAGATCACATCTTCTTCGGCTGCAGGACTTCGGCGAATGTGTGGGCCTCTTTGGGGCTGCCAAGGGAACAAGCATACTGTGCAGATCAGTTTTGGATATCTATTCGGGCAGTGGGGCTTGGATCCTCCGGTGATGTCTCCAGAACTTTTGTCGCGCTGTGGGCTATTTGGCTCGGCAGGAATGATGTCATCTTCAAGGGGCAACGCTTCTATTATGAAAATGTGTTAGCTCAGTGTAGCGCTCTGTACAATTTCTGGGTATCCAGCTGATGTACTTTACCGGTATTTAATGAAATTTTGGTGTGGAGACCCTCATCTTGGGTGGGCTCCCCCTCGTTAGTATTAAAAAAAAGAATAAAATACTTCGTTATTCCTAAAAAAGTATTATTTTAAAATTAAGAAATATATAAAATGATATATGCATACGGTTAATATATGGTTAATATATCAGAGAAATTATTGATACATACATATGGTTCAACATTTAGAGTATACTAAACCCAGCTATAATAATAAAACAAGAAAAGTGAACTAAAAAAACCCTAACCAGTCAGGTAGAGAAAAGGTAGTTTCGACGTAGAGGAGGGGGCAACGGAAGATCGACACCAAAAGGATTTGCTGTGGGGTCATCGGCAAGGTAGAAGCGGGGTAATGATGTGGCAGAGCTGTAGAAGTCAAGGCAACAACTCAAGGTGGCAACGCATGGGTCGGGAGGGTTTTTTTCATGGAAGGTTTGGGGACCTAGGGTTATTGTTTTACAGTAACCCTAAGTATCTTTCAATCGGGTATTTGGGATACATTTAATCGAATTGGACGATTTTTTTAGTTTAAAACCTCTGTGAAAAAGTCGTCCTTTTAGTGGACTGACTTGGCTAATTAGTCGCCCACATAATCGGGTTTATCTGACTATATCCTGATTTGGCCTAGTCGAGTCGGCTACCCCGGGACTCGTCTAGTAGGTTGTCTTTTACAAAAGTGGAAACAAGCATATTGAGACTTCGTTAGGGTAAAAAAATCATGGAAGGAAAATGAAGATTGAAGGTTTGTGTGTGTGTGGGGGGGGGGTGATTAGGAAAAGCTGCCTTGTGGTCCCGATTGAGATCCTCGTTTGATACACCAAGCTTCACCCTACATTAATGCTCCATCACGTGTTGGATCAACGAACTTGTTAGGATTCAATTCATCTTAATAGATGTAAATATTATATGTATATAATATATCGAACTTCAACATTTACCAAATGTACATTTATTATATTCATTTTCTGTTTGCCAAGCTATCAACACAAATTAAAGTTCTTGTTCATAGAACCGAACAATTTTCGAACCATTATTGAACAAGTTTTAATTGATACTAAATGTTTAGTTCAATTACTAGTCCTAGTCATAGTCGTCGCCTTCATTCATCTTGACGATCTGACCAAAAGACTGATTCATCGTAATATTTATGTCCATTGCATATGGTGTCACCTTAGAATCAATAACGTTGTACAACTCCTACAATGACAAGACCATACCAAAGAAAGAATGAACAAGATTGGACGATCCTAGAACATGGCATGCTTATGGTAGCAAATTTTGGTTAGTGAGGTTGGCTTCTGGTGCGATTGTTGGAGACATACAAAGATGGCACATAGATGTCGTTGGGATAGAGTTTGCATGAGGGCATGGATGACATGCTTGCTATTGTTGTGAGAATTTGCTGGTGGCAAAAGTAGGTGTTCCGATGCAATTACGATCTTTGACTTTGATAGACTAGCGGGCATCTCCAGGATAGTTGTGAGAAGGCACGAGAAGAAAGATACTTAGTAGGTATCATGAGATGACATTGGGCGATCATGATGATACCAAGCAACATGTGTTCTAGGTCATCAAGCAATATTGGGCGATCCACTAGGTCTTCTGGCTATGGGTCAACATGGGGTGAGGACTGTCATGACTCGATGATGATGAGTTATCATTCAGTGCAAATGGCGATGTGTTAACGACAAGTGGCTTTAGCAACAAATCCCTCAGGAGCAGCCGAGCCCTATTATTGACGACTCTTTCAGATGTTGATAAGCTGCGGCCCTTCCAATTAGCTAACTCTAACCTCGTTGACTACGGGGATTTGTTGGTGGAGTAGAAACGAGCATGAAGCTCTAGTCTAGGACTGTCGCCTAATACCACATGTAAAGGGAACAAATAGATCTATTTATTGAGAACTATCCCAACCCTTAATATATAAGAACAGCTTATTGGCTTAAAAATGGGGTAAATTACAAAAAGGGCCTCAACTATGCATCGATTCCCAATTAAGGCTCTCATTTTTCAAACGTAACAATGAGGGCCTGATCTTTTTTTTGTTTCAAATACATGCCTTTATAAGCTTCCACAACCCTTATATGTCGAAGTTGAACCCTAAAGTTGAAAGTTTAGGCTCTTCTTTGTTACATTTGAAAAACGAGGCCCCTAATTGAGAATCTACGTATAGTTGAGGCCCTTTTTTTTCTAATTTATCCTAAAATATATAAGAAGAGTCTAATGTTATGAAGGTACCTCTGAATAGGAAAATTCAAAACAATCTCCCCTGGGGATTACATTTTTCGTATACTCAAATGGTATATAAATAATTGGTTTACAAATCTTATCTCAGGTTGATGTATGAGCAACTTATATGATTAGGATAGAAGCTGTCATGTAGCCAAGACTTAAGATTCCAATTGTTTCATCTCTGTCACCTTTTGAGTGGATATTAACTTCCTCATCACCTTCAACATCATATTCCCTTTGAGAGGTTTCCAAGGGAAAACAATGAAGTTGTCAACACCTTGAGAGTTATGCCTTTTCGATCTTGCCATCATGCCAGCCTTTTCTTAGTGTATGGAGCTTTGTCTCTAAATTTCTCCATGATGGTGCACTAGGAAAAGTCTATGCTTATTAGAAAAAAGTACGAATGTAGCATAAAAGAGTGGCTTATCAAGTGTGTGCGCACTCAGCTTGACACACCTTTTTTTGAAGAAAAAGGTGGGATCCCAATAAGACCCGCCACAATGTATGAGTACTCAGCTTGACACAACTTTGTGTTTTTTTTCTGAAAGGTTCAATTTTATACGCTTTTGGAACTAATTCATATTCTTGAGGTGCATAAATTATGGTTTTTTTAATAGTTAATAGTACATGTAAAATGCTATTCAATGATTTTGAGACCCCTTCGAATAGCTTATAGAGATTCCCTGGGTCCTCTGTTATGTCCCCATCTACTCATTTGGTAAGTTGCAAGCCTTGGGTTGTCTGTGCTTTTGTATATAAGAACACTTGCTACTTGATGCAATGATGTGAGGTTTGATCCTTAAGAGAAGTCTGAAAACCCCTTAGAAGCATTGGATCGAAACTATGAACATAATAGGGCTCACTTGAAAAAAGGTCGTGGTTGACTGAATATAGATGCGCATGGCGGATGCAAATATTCTCCTTGAAATTTAATGTCGACAGGCTTTTTTCGGATATTAAACTCAGTAGTTGTGTTAAGCATAGGCTGTGAAGATATTTATGTCCCGATCTTAAATTATTTCAACTCACTCTTTCACTGCTTTAGTCACTGAGCGTAATCACAGCCTTGTTTAATCATAGCTTTTGAGAGCTTAAAAGAATAACAGGTGATTGTGAAGTTGAGAACTACAATATTTCTAGGTGTTCTTGGTGTCTTGTTGCTGCTATGTGTTCTATATTATTTCAACACAACTCTTGCAGAACAAAATTGGTGCAGATATCATTATGGCCCTTGACGATGTTGTGAAAACTACCATAACTGGCCCACGGATTGAAGAGGCAATGTACCGCACACTTCGATGGATAGATAGATGCATTGCAGGTACATCTGTTTTGTTTTTTTGAAAGAATACATCTGCTTTGTTTGATGCCTCTAATAATTACTTGGTGTGCTTAGAGAATGGAATACTTTTTCTCACACCAATTCTGTAGGGCGTTATCTCATAATTCATAGTTATGGACTCATTACTTCCACGATTTGTTTTATCTGACAAATTCTTCTTGGCGAACTGTAGCTCATCAGAGACCTCATGATCAAAATTTATTTGGCATAGTACAAGGGGATTAGATCCAGTACTCAGGTGGCAATTTATTATGTCAGCTATATTAGATTACTGGAAATTGCAATCATAGGCATCTTTCCAACTAGCATTCTTGCTGTATTTTTTGTTCATATAATCCCTTTTTTCTTCAGAGATATTTGCGTGAAGGGCTTGGTTAGTCGCAACTTACCTGGGTATGAACTGCCTCTTTATCTGAATTTGTCGTTGTCATTTGTAAGCTCAACAACAGTGTGCATGCAATTAAAATATCATGGTTGAAGTATATAATGTTTGCAGGTTTATTACGATATGCATATACCTGTTAACTTCACATCGATAGCTGTTCATTAGTCTGAAAATTCTATTTGGAATAGTCTACTACGAGGGAAAAGTCTTAGTTTTTGCCCCTATTAGTGACAATGCTAGACATGTGTAAGACAAAGAACTGCCAAAAATATTGAATGCATTGAGGCCACTAAAAACCTAGCCGATGACATGAAAATAACAAGTCTCTAAAATTTAGAATTACATAAAGAAATGGAAAAAATAGATGTGAGGTTTCTTAAGCTCGTTTCTATATACCTGTGTAATGGGATCTATTATTATGAAAGCCAACATGAGGTTTTCTTAATTTTTAGATGATGCGGGACTATTCCTCACCTTCCAGAAAATTAATCATTGTGAACTGGCATTTAGTTCAAATTAAATAAATAGCAAAACCTTCTCCCACTATAAGTATGATTCCCCAGCTACATATTATTCTTGCATCAAATCCATGTTGAAAGATTCAACTATTTTTTATGCTGGTTATCGACTGCCTAACATAACCCCCATATGGGGATCTGAACTACCACCAAACCATTTAAGTGGGTACATTTTGTTCAAATTAAATAGAGAAGTTAGATTTAAGGGGAAGTGATCACCAATCTGTAGCATGTAGAAGTTTTTTTTTTTGAAACCAAAAACGTTTCGGGGGAAGCACACCATGGTGTTCGCCCCCAAATTTATTAAAAAGCAGCGAAGAAGAGGAGGAGGAAGAGGAGAAATACAAACACCAAGGATCGAGAGGATCCCATCCCCAAACCAAAAGACGAACATCACACGGCCGTAGCACTACAAGAGGAGCCAGTCAATCAAAAGTATGTCCACATGTGCTAAGACATTCTCCTTGTAGAACCTTTGACCTTTGAAAATCTTCGCGTTCCTGGCGAGCCCAAAGCGCCCAAATGCAAGCGAAAGGGCGAAGCAACTCCCTTCTTGGTCGATCAGCATTCGAGCGCAAAGAGTCCCAAAACGTTAGAACATGAGCTTGCACCATGTAGAAAGATCAGCATTTGGAAGCATTTGGTCGATCAGCATTTGAAAGATCAGCATTTGGCCGTAGCATGTAGAAGTTAGAACATGAGCTTGCACCAACTAAGATAAGAAAGAATCTCATTCCTATATTTGGTTTGTTATTGATATATCTTTTAGTGCATTACTTTCTTGTATATTTCTTAGTATGTATTTTCATTGATTAGTCCAGTCCCTCCTATTTTTTTGGTTTCCGTCACCGATTTTTTTATTATAGAGTCTAGAGTTAACCAGCTCGTATGCAAATCACATGTAAGCTGCGTGCTATTCATGTCCATAACTATTAAATATAATATGTGATGATCGCTCCTGAGTGTGACATGGCACCTGCTTGGTACAACTCTAGCTTGTAGTAGGCTGTTTACCCTGATCGGACCCTCCCCTCGTTCTATGTTCCCCTTGACATGTTATCTACTCCACTCTTTTCATTATGAAGTCCCGTTTTCGTCACCTGCAATTCTTTTCCCATTAACATTATACACTCAACTCTTTCCCAACTCTTTCTCTCTGCACATCAATAATTTGCTTTTTTTTTATCTTAAAACTTTTCTGGAAGGGTATACTTCACAATATATGATAGCGCGGTATACAACCATTGGAAGAATATATTTGCATTCGTCGAACTTTCATCCTGAAATTGCACTCCACTGGAAGTCCGTCAAATAGTTATAAAACAATATACTCAGACTCGTTATGCTCGTTTACATTTATTTTGTTCTAAGATTAATTTTTATTTTGAGTGACAAAGGATAAATTTCACGTTTAATGGTCTGTCAGAAGTTCTATTGCAATTTTACATGGAATTCCAATAGGAATGTAATGAGTGAGTACATTTTCAATATAAGGGCTCTAAGATTAATGTTTATTTTGATTGACAAAGGACGATTTAGCATTTAATTGTCAGCCAGAAGTTTTATTGAAATTTTATGGGTGACATCACAGCTAAGTCATTACATATTGCTCTTTTGGGAATTTCACTAGGAATATAAATGAATGGAGTGCACTTTTAATAAGTCTGACCTGACCTAAAACCTTGCCATTCTTCGAATCACAAGGTCTCGATCACATTGAAAGGCACAACTCGTTCCGTCTTTGCTGGAAAATTGCACGTACACCACATATCTCGTCCTCCCTAATAGCAATAAGAAAAACTTAAAAAGACAAACCCCAACCACAAAATGTTGAGCTTCCTTGACACTCAGAGAAAGGAGAATGAAAAAAAATGAATTTCCACATTCTTTTGTCCAATGAAGCATGAAAGACAACTAGTTTTAACATTAAGGTTTAGTGGTTATTGATGAACCTCAGATTCACAACAACAACAACAAGTAACAAAGCCTTTTCCCACAGCTAAGTAGGGTCGGCTACATGGATTCTTCGCCTCCATTCAGATCTATCTGATGAACCTCATATTCATCATGCTAAAATCCTTATATTAATCCCCAAGCTTAAAAAAATTCAATAAACATTAGATTAATTACTGTATATATTTTGATTTTAAATAAATTAAAAATACAAAGAAAATACAAACAAAAAATGCAGTGTTTTTATCCTTTATAAATGCTTCCAAAAACATTTCTCCCTTTGTTTGTTTATTTTGTTTTTTTGGTCAACATGAAACTTGTAGATCTCCTTAAGATTTATAACTTTCATGTTTTGAGTTTTTCCTAATTCGTCCTTTGCTATTTATTTTTATTTTCCTTTATTTTTATCTTTGAATAAATCTCATTGGGCCTCGTGGCTCCTTCTGATTGAGCCACACGACCCACCTCCCCTTGCCCCACTCGCCACCTTTCCACACCGCCCAACCGCCTTCTGGGCACCGTCATCTCAACCGCCCGTCACCCTTCATTCTCCACCCTCCGATCACTTCCCCGCTTTCATCCCGACCTTCCATCAGCGTCCTTTTTCCAGCCATCCGGTCTGATCTTAGATCAGATCCGCACGACTTGCCACCGCCTGCTTCACAGTCGCATGATCAGATCTGATGATCGGGTCGTAACCCTCCGTCCGTGCTGCCATCTGGACCGTTGGATCATAAGATCCAACGAATGGCATTTCATCTTCCCACCTTCAGCCGACCCTCTCTCCACGATCTCCCTTTTCGCACACCGCACCCTTCCCATTTTCTCCATCTTCTCGACACCACCCTCGCTCCCTTGACCATTCCAGGTCCAAGCCTTAACTTCCACCATCCTCGCGCGCTACCTGGCCTTGCTCCCTCCCTCTTCTTCCGATCAACACGAACCCATGAAAGCACATAGCCCACAACATGCACCTCAACTTCTCCTTCGAATACGTCGGCGTCGCCACTTTCACCGTCATCCACCTTTAGCGAGAGAGAATTGAGAGCTCCTACCATCCATCTCGGTGACAACGAACGACGAAGTAGAGCGACGACCACTTCCTCTCTGGTGAGATCCGTTGGCATTCATGCCAACATAGCAACCGTCTCTGCGCGCTGCTCGAGCTCATCACTTACCGACGATTTAAGCGAGGATCGTGCTTCTCGTGAGCACACCATAGGCGTCCGCTTCCATCGTAGGTAATTACCCTTTTTATCATTCGTATCGTTTTATTTTCATCATTTTTTATTTACATCACGCCACCACAACTATACCTTCATTCGTATCGTTTTTATTTTTGTCACATCACATCACCACACCACCATATTTATTATTCCCTATTTAAGAAAACTAAAAAATTTAAAATAAATAAATAAATCACCATAAAAAATCAAAAAAATCAAAGGAAGAAAAACTACAGCACCTCTGGCCCCCCCTTTTACTCCACCACCGGCAACGCCACCTGCAGCTACCCACAGCTCCTCCACTGTCGGCGGCGCCACCCACAACCACAATGTCAATTTATCCAGAAAGCGAATTATCTCAAAAAGGTATTTATAAGAGCAATGCAGGAGAGTTGGAATTTCGCAAAAATAATGTGTGTAGATTTAATTAAAAATCAATTACAAAAATCACTCTACAATTTATTTAAGGCACAAGACAACTCCAATTTTGGATGAAATTTGGAAGAAAATAAATCACATTTCAAAAGCATCATTTCATTTGTATAAATGCCCGATCTAAACCCTAAAAGCATGGGCCTCCCAACACAAATTCCAGATCCTTTACTTAGGCTATTCTGAGCCTAAGTATTGTGGGAACCAAACCCTTCCATTTTCCCTCTACCTGTCTTATACTTAGGTCATTTTTGATCTAAGTATAGGAGGGACCCTCGAGTCAGTTCCGCTATATATTCTTATGTTAACCGGAGGTATGGCTTCATAACACTTGTGCTACGAGGACATATCATTGGTTAAGTATAGGGGGTTACATTGTATATTACTGTATAATTACTTAGCCATAGCTAGTATTTTGATCCTTTTTTTAAAACTTTTTTGGGGGATAGGGTTTAGGTACACTGGTGAACTGAATTTTTTAAATAATGTAAAAATCTTTTTAACATGGAGGAATTAATGTTTTTGTAAATAAAATCAACCTTATTCAATTTTTCATAAAAATCAGAAAATTTTAAAAATAACAAAAATTCACTAACCCAGGAGTTGGTGTATTCCTGACACATTTACTATCATTCAAGGCTTAAGGATTTGAAGACACCGGATTTCTGAGATCTTGAGAGATTGAGTTAGCCAGTTTTAGTCATTAGGGTTTTGAACTTAATAATCCACACTTTCCTAGTTTTAAGATTTGGGCGCTATATTGCACTCTTTATCTCTACCCTCTTAGAATATGATCTGCACAACACTTTCACAACTCCATGATTGTTGAGATGAGTTGAGTTATCACTTGAGGAACTAGGACTGGTGATTTGAGTCTAGAGTCTAGACCCGATCTAATGATACTCGAGGTTGAGATAAAGTTAATGAAGGTTTGAAGAAACCTGAGTGTCAGCAAACCTTAGCCAGTATGTGAACAAGTTCGCATGCCATCGATGATTTTAACCTATGTGTCAGGGTGTGATGAAATCTAATTACATTGTTTATCAATGTGCGTCAACTCTTGATAAAAGCATTGGAGCTAGTCAAAAAGCAAAGCAAAGAAAAGAAAGAAATATTGAAAGAAAAGCTCTCACCAAATAAAGTCCAATATCAAAGAGCTTCCACCCAATGCCGAGCGTTCCCAACCATTTCAAAGTGTCCACTTGGACCACCTCTATTAAGACCAGAGGTCGGTAGCACCAAAAGAGCTTTGCATCGTAAATGCTATAAGTTTGGGTGTGGAAGGTATATTAGATATTCAAAAAAAGCACACCCCGTTGTACTCCCGGGAAGATACGAGGAGTTTAATGAATTCATGTTCCATAGAGAGTTCAATGTCTTGTCAGATTTCGATGATGATGATATCCAATATCCGCAAGATATTCAAATAGATGCTGAGAGAAATGCATAAGGCATCATTACACGACTCTATGAGGAGCGAGCATGAGAGATAAAAAACTTGGTGGTCGTGGTTGCCTTGGACATGTCGGTGGTAGTCAATGTTCCCGATAAATATTGGATCAAGAAGCGACAGTGGAAGTGGAAGTAGTGCAGTTATGGTGCTGCCAAAGAAGCAAAATGGCATATAAGCATTTCTGAGAAGGAGCAGTTCCGGTTACTATGTTCCGAGCAAAGATCCAAAGCAAAAGACATTAAATGGCATGTTCGGTAATATGAGGGAACAGGTAGGAAAGGTTGTTACAAAGTTGTTTGTTTGAGAGGGTATTCCGGTAAATGTGGCAAAGGGACCCTTCGTGCATCATGCGATTGATGAGATTGCTGCATCAGGAGGAGGCGTGGCATCTCCTACTCCATACGAGATAATGAATAAGCATCTTCCCATGGAGAAAGATGAAATTGGGGAGTATATAACCAAATTGAAGAAGAAGTGGCCTGAGTATGGCGTGACACTCATGTGTGATGGTTGGACAAGCTATACGAGAAAGCAAATCATCAACTTCCTCGTATATTGTGATGGAAAGATGTTTTTATAAGGTCTGTAGATGCATCTGAGCATGCCAAGAGTCACAAGTATATACTCAAAGTCTTGATAGATGTCATAGAAGAGGTCGGTCAAGAGAACATTGTTCAAATTGTGAGTGGCAATGGGAGTAATTTCAGGAAGGCTGGTGAGATGATCATGTCTTCTAATATGTATGGCATCTGCTGGACACCTTGTGCTGCACATCGCATGGACCCGATCCTTAAAGATTTTGGAAAGAAGAAAACCCTCGTGAATGTGGTTGATAATGCACGTTCAATCACAACATTCATCTACAACCATTAAAAAATCCTAGCATTGATGCGAAAGATGTGTGGTGGTGACATCGACATCGTAAGGCCTGAAATTACAAGATTTGTAACCAATTTCATAGCGTTGCAAAGCATGCAACAACACAAGGTTGGTTTAAAGAAAATGCATTGTTCAAGAGAATGGTTCGAGATTCTCGAGGTTCGCACCGATCAATGAAGAAGGGCAGAGACTTTGATCAACAATATCAATTTTTGGGATGACACTACTTCGGCGATAAAAAATATGGAGCTAGTTGTGTCAGTCTTGAGAATAGTGGATGGCGACAAAAAATTCAATCATGGGTGTGATATATGAAGCTATGCGGGCGATGAAGGAGAAAGTGAAAGAAAATGAGGAAACGATTATAAGGTATGGTTGGGGATCATCGACGAACGTTGGTCGAAATTGTTGTCACATCCTCTTCACCAAGCTAGTATGCATTTTGTACGTTACGCTCTTTAAGTTAATACTTTTAGCTTTATTCAATCACCATTAAGTAGTTTTTTTTATCTATTTTCATCGTATTATCTTAATCCAAAATACCACTACAAGCACAACCTTGGCACTCGTCCTAAGCTCTTATTGGCCCTTCAAGTTGTGGTGGAGAAAGTAGTGAAGTCAAGAGATGTCCAAACAAATTGTATGAATGAGATATACAATATCATATCTTCCTAATCTAGATGTTGAGATGAGTTGAATTATCACTTGAGGAACTAGGACTGGCGATTTGAGTCTAGAGTCTAGACCGGATCTAATGATACTCGAGGTTGAGATAAAGTTAATGAAGGTTTGAAGAAACTTGAGTATCAGCAAACCTTAGCCAATATGTGAACAAGTTCGCATGCTATCGATTGATTTTAACCTATGTGTCAGTGTGTGATGAAATCTAATACATTGTTTATCAATGTGCGTCAACTCTTGATAAAAGCATTGGAGCAAGTCAAAAAGCAAAGAAATGAAAAGAAAGAAATATTGAAAGAAAAGCTCTCACCAAACAAAGTCCAATATCAAAGAGCTTCCACCCAATGGCGAGCGTTCTCAACCATTTCAAAGTGTCCACTTGGACCACCTTTATTAAGACCAGAAGTCGGGCTAACACCCAAAAAGGGCTCTGCAACGTAAATGCTACAAGTTTGGGTGTGGAAGGTATATTAGATATTCAAAAAGGCACACCTCGGTGTACTCCCGGGAAGAGACGAGGAGTTTATTGAATTCATGTTCCATAGAGAGTTCAATGTCTTGTCTGATTTCGATGATGATGATATCCAATATCCGCAAGATATTCAAATAGATGCTGAGAGAAATGCATAAGGCATCATTACGCGACTTTATGAGGAGCGAGCATGAGAGACAAAAACTTGGTGATCGTGGTTGCCTTGGACGTGTCGGTGGTAGTTCAATGTTCCTGATAAATATTGGATTGGGAAGCGACAATGGAAGTGGAAGTAGTGCAGTTATGGTGCCACCAAAGAAGCAAAATGGCATAGAAGCATTTCTGAGAAGGAGCAGTTCCGGTCACTATGTTCCGAGCAAAGATCCAAAGCAAAAGACATTAAGGGGCATGTTCGGTAATATGAGGGAACGGGTAGGAAAAGTTGTTACAAAGTTGTTTGTTTGAGAGGGTATTCCGGTATATGTGGCAAAGGGACCCTTCGTGCATCATGCGATTGATGAGATTGCTGCATCAGGAGGAGGCGTAACATCTCCTACTCCATACGAGATAATGAACAAGCATCTTCCCATGGAGAAAGATGAAATTGGGGAGTATATAACCGAATTGAAGAAGTGGCCTGAGTATGGCGTGGCACTCATGTGTGATGGTTGGACAAGCTATACGAGAAAGCAAATCATCAACTTCCTCGTATATTGTGATGGAAAGATGTTTTTATAAGGTCTGTAGATGCATCTGAGCATGCCAAGAGTCACAAGTATATACTCAAAGTCTTGATAGATGTCATAGAAGAGGTCGGTCAAGAGAACATTGTTCAAATTGTGAGTGGCAATGAGAGTAATTTCAGGAAGGCTGGTGAGATGATCATGTCTTCTAACATGTATGGCATCTTCTGGACACCTTGTGCTGCACATCGCATGGACCCGATCCTTAAAGATTTTGGAAAGAAGAAAACCCTCATGAATGTGGTTGATAATGCACGTTCAATCACAACATTCATCTACAACCGTTAAAAAAATCCTAGCATTGATGCGAAAGATGTGTGGTGGTGACATCGACATCGTAAGGCCTGAAATTACTAGATTTGCAACCAATTTCATAGCGTTGCAAAGCATGCAACAACACAAGGTTGGTTTAAAGAAAATGTGTTCAAGAGAATGGTTCGAGATTCTCGAGGTTCGTACCGATCAAGGAAGAAGGGCAGAGACCTTGATCAACAATATCAATTTTTGGGATGACACTACTTCGGCGACAAAAAATATGGAGCTAGTTGTGTCAGTCTTGAGAATAGTGGATGGCGACCAAAAATCAACCATGGGTGTGATATATGAAGCTATGCGGGCGATGAAGGAGAAAGTGAAAGAAAATGAGGAAACAATTATAAGGTATGGTTGGGCATCATCGACGAACGTTGATCGAAATTATTGTCACATCCTCTTCATCAAGCTAGTATGCATTTTGTACGTTACGCTCTTTAGGTTAATATTTTTAGCATTATTCAATCACCATTAAGTAGTTTTTTAATCTATTTTCATCGTATTATCTTAATCCAAAATACCACTATAAGCACAACCTTGGCACTCGTCCTGAGCTCTTATTGGCCCTTCAAGTTGTGGTGGAGAAAGTAGTGAAGTCAAGAGATGTCCAAGCAAATTGTATGAATGTGATAGATAATATCATATCTTCCTAATCTAGATAAAATACTTTAGGAGGCCTTGGGTTCTTTTGGAAGAATGACCGCGATCAACGATCGTAATAATACTTTTCCAGGTGTGTATTAAACTATTAACGCACGCTCTTGAAGTATCAATTAATTTTATTGTTTTGCCTTTATATTATAAGGTAGTAATATATTATATTACTTATTTAGCACGACTAAAATAATTTGTACCTTGTAGGTGAATGGTGGATCCTGTATAGATTAGATGCACCTAATTTGCGGCTAGTGGCTGTAAAGATATTGTCGCAGACTGCGTCCGCTGGAGGATGCGATAGAAATTGGAGCACATTTAACCTCATCCTCTCCAAAAGGCGAAATTTGTTGGGAGTACAAAAGCTACATGATCTTGTTTATTTTTACTACAACCTCAGGTTGAACATGAAGCATGCAAGGGAAGGACACAAAAAGCAAGAATACATAGATCTCATCGACTTTGCATATATATTCAAGATTAAAGATGACGATGAGGAAGATGTCTTGCAAAAGTGGAGGATGATAATGATGCTCCCGTACTCGACGAGGAAGGAGGGTGACCAAATACACAGATTGCATCACAAATGGAGGTAAATGTTGAAGATTACATGGCTAGATCTGGGAGACATCTAAACCTAGTTGGAGGCAAGGCCTCAAATGTCGGTTTCGGTCACCATTTCGGTACCAACCAAAACAGAATTTCGATGGAATTTCGGTGGAATTTCAACCGAAATTTCGGTCATTTCGGTCATTTTTTGTACTAGGACCCCCATATTTCGGTCATTTCGGTCATTTCGGTCGAATTTCGATTTCGACTGGATATAGATATTCGACAGAAATTCGACTGAATTTCGCTGAAATTTGAGGCCATGGTTGGAGGGTCGGAAAGTGACTCCGATGACTCCTCCTCCATGTCTAAATTAAAATCCAAATATGGTGGTAGTGGAGGAGGTGTTGTTGCAGCAGAAGATTACATGCATGATGAAGGGGTAACATCTGGTGGGGGTGCATATAATACATGATCTAGATTTGAAGGAGTACATGCTGGACTGCTTGGACAAGAATATACGGGCTACTGTACAAACATACATGGTCAATATATCCCAAGTCCGAATCGAGACCCACTGCAGAACAAATGGATTACTGTTCGTATCCCTCGTACCCGCAATCCTACACTCAAGACAAGTCCTGGATGACACCATATGGAAGATCTCATATCTTCGGTGGGATCATTGAGTATGGATGTTGGAGATTCGATATTTGTTGGCGAGGCAACTTCAAGCCCCTTCAGTGGATATGGATCTCAAGCGCAAAATGATTCGTATGATGTTTTCCCTCCCGGATATGACTACAGTAGTGGTACTTATGGGGTATTTTCGGGAAACCAACAATAATATACCAATACCTCTTCGCAGATTGGTGCTGGATCAAGATATGGTATATTTCCAGATTGTTTCCCTGCAATACCTCCATCTCAACCTCTTCAGATGGCTTCTCCTCCTACGGCTCCAGCTCCATCTTCTTTATCTCGAGGATCTCAAGTTGCATGATCCTTGCGTCGACCTCCGTGTAATTCTGCGGCTTCTGCCACTTCAGATGACAAGTATCCTAGGATTGTTTTCCTTGCACACGTGACTGAGCATGAATATATAGAGTATTTAATGTACTACAAAACCATGTACTCCTATATGACATAGGAGGATTACGTGGAATACAGGGACTCGATCAGGTCACGTTATGGAGGAAGGAATCATACATGGTACGTGGATCCATTTAGGAATTCTTGGTTTGGATGAATGCAATTCCTAGTCTCCTAGATAAAGAAATGTGGTATTAAACTACTACTAGTAGTAAGGTAGCGCATCTGTGCATGCACATTATGTGATTGGAATTTCATGTATCTTATTACCTAATCTTGTAGTTGTGAACTTGTATAATTATAATATGAATATATGATATTTCAATTTGAAAGGCGTCTATGCATATAAAACTATTGTTTCTCTTTACTTCTTTTTAGGTTTGAAGGATTTGAAGTATTGTGTGGTTGAGTTGCAAAAATTTGGGGATCAGATTATTTTGCTAAAATGAGTGCTTGAAGAAGAAATTCTGAATATCATCTCATTTTTGCTAAAATGGGGTAGCCTTCTGTCTAATGTAATCCTGCCCAACCCTAGGATGGCTAAGGTTGTTGCAAACCAGCTCGAAGTCTCGGAGGAAGGCATATGGTTCTTCATGGGCATTTCCGTTGAACTTCGGTAGCAGACTAAGGAAGTGGGGCTTAAGCTCAAATGCTTCGGCGGGAACCGCTGGTGTCAACCAACTTTGTATTTCATTCTTTGCTGGGTTATAGGCACAACCATTGGTCGGTCGATTCCTCCTGCCGCTACGATTTGTCCCATTCTAGCCGTGAGATCTGCATTTTGTTGTTCGGCTGTGGCAAGGCGATTAAGAATTTGTCACAACTGCTCCTCATCCGGTGGCTGCTTGGGCAGCATTTTGTCCTCTATTCCTGGGTATGAAACAAGGTTGGTGTCAGAGGACAAATCAAAGAAGGGATTCTTACCGAGGCGATGGTCTTCTCAGTAAGCTCAGAGGAGAGGAAAGGATTGGTTTGAGAGTAACCACTCTGGGTGTGAGGGAAACAGAACTCAAGAGGGCCATGAGTCCCGGGTGGTCCAAGGTACGCTTGGGCCGATGGAGAGGAGTTTCGTGGGGGTCTCAAAGAGAGATTGGTGAATAAAGAGTCGATATCCCCCCAGTCACTCATCTTGATTTGGCGAGAAGAGTCAGGAGTTCTAAGTGAAGATAGGATTTGACTCCTACCTGAGGCAAGTAATTAAATCCAAGACCTTGGGGTTCACACTCAACACAGTGGAGGACTCGAAAGTGAGTCCAATTTATCTTGTTAATTTTAAGCGTGATTTTTCAAGAAAGATAGCAAGGAGTTACACGGCCCATAGGGAAGTCGGCTCAGAGCCGGATGCGTCTTCCCTGTTAACCTGTCGCCTAAGATACCGCCGGTCCTTCCTTTCTTCGCTCCTATCCGGAGTTGGGGACTCAAAGACCGTGCCCCTATCTACCTGCAAGCAGGCGGAGGCTGACAAAGCTAGGCCTTGTCGCGAAATACCGCTGGTTCGCCCTGACTACCCGCGAACATGCGGAGGCTACTTGGTACTAGTCAATGAATCTAAAAATATCCAACTCATGATATTTGTTAGGATCAGTTGGCCCGTGATATGGAAGGCGGGGATTTGGGCTCTGCCTTAAGGTGTTCACACACACTCAAGTACCCTCACTCATCCTGAAAACAAGGTCGGGGATTAATCTCCCGCAAACAATTTTCCAATTTATTGATTTTTTTGATCAATAATGTTAGCAGTCCCAGTTTAAGTTTAGTTATCACTTGTTAGTCCAACCACACAGCACACCTATCGTCCAGTCCCAATTTCCATTTAATTTAAGTGTGAAAAACAGAGGGGGAAATCGAGAAAAGCCGATGCACAAAAAATGATAATGCGTATGCTGAGTTAAGAAGACTTACAGTGATCTCTTCGCTTGTATGCAGGATGCAAAACAGTATTGAAATTTTACACTATATGCAAATGCAGACGACAAAATCCGCTCCTAGACAGGCATTTCTATTAGCGAGTGGAGAACAAGTTGATTTGACTAGATCTGCGGTCTAGGTGCGTCTTTTAAGTGTATGTGTGGTCCTAAAAATTACGAGCACAAGCAATTCCTAAAGTGGCTCGAGGAGCCGCTAGTGCAAGCTTAAGTTACAATTCAAGCCACACAGGACACGGGGACACAGTTCCACTATTTTTACATACGCGAGAACCCAAACGGGAACCGCTGGAAATGATGCGAAAAAAATGTGGAAAGAAATAAATAAAAGTACAAGTTCTCTCAAATCACTCAAAGGATTAAAATGCAGGTTCCTCGAAGCATCTTCGACTCCGGCGTCCCTCGCACAAAAACAAGTTGAGGTCAGATAGAGAATGACACAAAAATGCAAAAATTAAAGGACGGAAAATACTCACAAAAAAACCGAGGGTCAGACTACCCGGGGATAGAAAATCAAACAATCAGAATTTCACTGCAAATTAACCTAAGCCGTGCCTCCCCGGCAACGACGCCATTTTGATAGCCGCTCCCGCTACCCTTGTTAATTCATGCAAATTAATGTCCAAATTAATAATAAATGTTCGTTGCAGTCGGATAACGAGAGGGAATATCAAAAACCACTTTTAATTAAACAAGTCAATTTCGAGCGGCAACTTTTTTTACTTGGGAAGTCCAAGGTCGAACTCAGGGAGGCATCTGTCTCCTTAAGTGAATTTTTAGCAAAGCTCCAGTGTTTGATTTTCGAGGAATATTTTTTTGGTCTTTTTCTAATTTCTATGCAAGACACATGCAAAAATCAAGCCAATTTAGAAGCTAAATCAGAAATATATTCAAATAAGGTCCAAAAATGATGAAAATTGGCTAGATGATGGAATATGGTGAAATTAAGCTACCCTAATTTTTTGGAATTTTCTAACACTAAATGAATTTACTGCGAATTAAACATGAATGCAGGGTGATTTTGACTAATTTAATTTTAATAAATATCAAATCACAGTATTTTTAGGAACAAAAATTATCCTATATAGATCTAATGATGAAGAATATAGGAAAATTATCAGACCTTAATTTTAATGTGAAATGAACCTATTAAAAATAAACTAAGGAAATCACCAATTAATTTATTTAGGCCTCGAAATGTGTGCAAATGAGATGAAAGTTTTATGCAATGTTAGGTTACTTATCCTAGAGCTACTATGATTTTTGGGAATTTTTGGAGTTACAGAGAATTAACAATTAATTAAAAGGTCCAATTGGGCAAAATATCACAGAAATAAGCCAATTAATTAATTAATTAAATATTCTACTGATATCACAAAAATGTGCCGTATCACATAAGATCAAGGACAAGTTACACTACAACATGCAATTTTTAAAACTTAAAAATGATGAAATATGGACACCTAAATATACGTGCAAAGACATGGGTGTAACTGCAATACATAAAATAAAAATTGCTTAAAAATAAATATGCTGACATGAACCTTAATGCAATTATCTATAATGCAGGGGGTGGAATGCAATTTCTCCACTGACTCACGTGCTCCTCACGTGGATGCGCTTCACGGGTACTAGTTTGCAATTTCTGAAAGTTCCCAGGGCCTCTGTGAAATTTACCCAGGCCGTACGTGCTCCTCATGTGGGACGACCTAGGCTCGGGTGACTTCGGTGGCTCGGGATGAGGCTCGGGCGCCCTGGAGGTTCGGCTGGAGGCTCGGAGTAGCTTCGGGTGGTCCGAGCCTAGAGGTCGGGGTAGAGGCTCGGACCAGTCGTCGTGGCGCGCTAAACACCGTTGGATCTAGAAGGATCCAATGGCTTTGTGATGCTCCGGTTGACTGGCGACGTGGATGAGTGCTGACCGTAGGATCACTGATCGATCCGACGGTTCTGTGCAGCTCCGGTCGTGGGCGACGTGGCTGGAAGCAGACCGTTCTATCAAGATGATCGAACGGTGGCTGGAGCTTCGTCTTCAACGGTCCTCCGCCACTTGCGGAGGAGATGGCGGGGCTCCGGCGGAGGGGAGCTTGCTCCGCCCTGACCTCCAGTCGTCGATGACACTCGCCGGAGGGTATGAAGTAGCTCGGAAGACGCGGAGCGTGGAGGCGACGCCTCTGGTTGCTACAGGAGCGGTGGAGATGTGCTGGAGCTCGCTGTCGATGAAGCTCGAGGGAAGCTCCGACAAGCTTCCGACCAGTGAAATGAAGAGTACCTGCAAGGGGTTAGGGAATAGCCGAAGCACGTGGAGTTGCGTGGAGGTATGGGAAGCGAACGGCGAGGCCTATGGCGATGCAAGGGTGGTCCGGCGATGGTGCTCCGCCCAGATGGCGGAGCTGGAGTCGATGGAAGGTGAAATGCGTCGTTTGAAGGAACGGAATGGTGCGCGAAGGTCGGAGCTCCGTCGCGGAGCTAAGAGAGGTGAAGGTGGAGCGAGAAGATCAAGGTGGAAGGCGAATAAAATCGGAGAAAAACAAAAATAAAAATAAGAAGAGATCGGAGGAAGATGGAGGGGGTTACCTGGGGATTGGAGCTCGGATTTGAGCTCCAGGTCTTCGCTCGAGGGATCGGTAGGGTCCCGAGCTCGTGCAGCTTCGTAGAGGGAGGCTGCGACACGGCGGAGCTCGTCGTGGATCTTGCCGGAGAAGAAAGCTGTCTTCGCTCGAAGAAAGGGTCAATTGCTGTCACCAATCGAAGGTTCTGAGCTAAAGGTTTCTCTCTGGGGTGGCGGATGGGAGTGAAGGTGACCGGTGATCGAATATTTGTAGGATGAAGTAGATGGGTTGAGTCGCTGGAAGGTGGAGTTCGAAGTCGTCGTGGAGCGACTCTGGTGGGAGGCGTGGGGAGTGAGGGAGCTGGCGAGGGTGAGGGGAGAGTGGTGAAGGTCGTGGAGGCGTTGGCGGTCGGCGAGGGTGGCTGGAGTGGAGGCGAAAATAGAAAGGGCGAGAGTGTGGCGCAAGGTCGAGATCGTGGGAGAGAGAGGGCGTCGGAGGTGGAAGACGAAGTCGTGGCCGTTGGATCTTGTGATCCAACAGCCCAGGTCGAAGCGCCAAGGAGCGGGTAGGATTAGATCTGGGGCGAGGCAATCTGAGGGGTGCGATTGCGCCACGTGGCGCGATATGGAAAGGGCGCTGACGAGCGATGGAGATGAGCCCAGGGGTTTGTTCGGATGGTTGAGAGTTGGTGTGGAGATAACGGCTCAGATGGAAGGGTTGAGTGCGTAATCGAAGGGCGCAACATGCGCCACGCGTCAGGCGCATAGGCAGGCGGAGGCGGGCGGCTGAGATCAAGGATTGGAAGTGATCTGACGGCAGGGGATTATGGCGCACGTGGAGATGGCGCAGCTGTTGGATTGGGATGAAGATCCAACGACTGTGGGCGCGGGCGGCTAGGGCAAGGGGAGCGGGCCGCGTGGCGCAACCAGAGGGCGCCACGTGGCCAGCTGTGATTTGCTGAGAAGAGAAATGAATTTAGAAGGAGAAGGAGGCCGAATTTGGAAAAACTCAAAACATGAAAGTTGTAGATCTTGATGAGATCTACAAGTTTCATGTTGACCAAAGACGGAGATGAGGTCAAATATGATACAAAAATACAGGGATACAAATATACACTTTTGTAATATACAAAGAGGCCCAAAAACCCAACTTCTTCATACGAGCTCCAAATTGGATGAAATTAGTCTCATTTTAAAGATCTTCTAATGTGTATTATTCTGAAAGTGAGTAGACCTATTTTGGAGGTGGTATGAGGGCATTTTATGGTCCAAGGGTTTTAGGGCTTTATTGGGTGCTGTTACAAAGGAGATCTTGGCTTTCTTCCTTATATTATTAACTAAAGTGTACATATTATAAGGGAGATGTTATTTTTAAAGGTGGATATTTGACAAGTGATCTTGACTTCTTATTTAATGCAATATGAGTGCTAAAATGCATATATTATGAATGCATGTATGAATGCTAATTGTGCAAGATAAAGGGAAATATGCATCTATTTACTTGGGAACAAGACTCTATTTTCAACTTTTAGAGTGATGAATCACAGATTCATCAAATCCCACAAAGAGAGATGGTTTGCATAGGTGGAGACCTTAATGGACATGTGGGAAAAGATGCTTCAGGGTATGCTAGTGTTCATAGAGGACATGGTTTTGGGGATAGAAATGAAGAGTGAAAAGTCATTCTGGATTTTGTAACGGCATATGATCTTTTCATCGCAAACACTCTCTTCAAGAAGAGAGGATCATTTATGTACTTATAAGAGTGGGCCAACTAGAACACAGATAGATTACTTTGCGTTGAGGAGAAGAGATCGGTTGTGTTGTAAAGATTTCAACGTAATCTCAGGAGAGAATTTGACAATCTAACATCGCTTGTTAGTCTTGGATGTACAATTAAAAGGGCTGGTAAAGAAAAGGAGGATTCCTAAGATCACTAGATGGTGGAATCTTCCACCGAAGAAATCGAGCTTCATGGAGAAGGTTTCAGAAGACTTATCTTGGGATTGTAGTGGAAGTGCAAACGAGATGTGAGAGGCAATAACATCTTGTATCTGAAAGGTAGCCAAAGAGATGTTAGGCAAGTCAAAAGGAGAGGTTCTAGGTCAAAAGGAGGTTTGACGGTGGAGTGAAGTGGTGCAAGAGAAGCTAAAAATTAAAAGAGCATGCTTAAAGCTATGTCTATGGATAAAACGGAGGAAACTATCACAAACTACAAATTAGCGAAGAAGGGAGCAAAGAAGGCTGTAAGCGAAGCTATGTGAAAAGCTTATGAAGTTTTGTATAAAAATCTCGACTCTAAGGAGGGGCAGAATGGTATTTTTAGGTTGGCCAAAGCAAGAGAAAGAAAGACCAAAGATCTTTCTCAAGTGAGATGCATTAAGAACGAGGATGGTCACGTGCTTGTTACTCAGAAGGATATAGAGACTAGATGGGAGCAATACTTCCATAAACTTTTCATCGAGGAAGGAAATAGAGAAATCACTTTAGGTAATCTAGCTAGTAGTGAAAGTTACTTGAATCGTGCAAGCTATAGACGGATACAAAGAAAGGAAGTAGAGGAGGCTTTAAAGGTTATGCAACCTGGAAAATGTATAGGACCAGATGACATCCCTGTAGAAGTATGGAGAGTTTTAGGTGAGCGTGGTTTGACTTGGTTTACGAATCTATTCAATTTTATTTGACGAAGCAAGAAAATGCCTGAATATTGGAGGAGTATCGTGGTGCCTCTTTATAAGAATAAAGAAGACATTCAAAATTTGTTCAAATTACAGAGGTATCAAGCTAATGAGTCACTATGAAAATTTGGGAATGCGTGAAAATTTGGGAACGCGTGATCGAAAGAAGGTTGAGGCAAGTTTCCAACGTAAAAGAAAACCAATTCGGATTCATGTCAGTTCGCTCAACTATTAAAGCCGTCCATTTGCTGAAGAGAATAATGGAGATTTATAGAGCTAAAAAGAAGAAGCTCCATATGATCTTTATTGATTTGGAGAAGGCTTATGATTCTGTCCCACGAGGGATATTGTGGAGAGTTTTGAAGAAGAGACAAGTACCTGTCCTATACATTAACCTCATAAAGGACATGTATGATAGGACTTTATCTTGTGTAAGGACCCCGTCTGAGAAGACTGGCTATTTTGACATCATTTACATCAAGGTTCAACTTTGAGTCCATTTCTTTTTACTTTGATTATGGATGAGTTGACAAGTCGCATTCAGGATGCGTTACCTTGGTGCATGTTATTTGCTGATGATATTGTATTGATTGAGGAGACTAACGATGGAGTAAATGAGAAGTTTGAGGTCTGGAGACATGAGTTAGAGAAAGGATTTCGTATAAGTAAGGGCTAAGATGGAATATATGGAGTGCACCTTTGATGGAAGTAATGGCGAAGGAATCGATGTAAAGATTGGTGACGATAACATTTGAAAGAGAGATTCTTTTAGATATCTGGGATCTCACGATAGGGAAATTGATGGAGATGTTACTAATATAATAAATACATGCTGGCTAAAGTGGAGAGGAGCCTCTGCTGTTCTCTGTGATAAGAAAATTCCTTTAAAAATTACGGAAAGTTTTACGAAGCAACCGTGAGACCTACTGTGCTCTATGGATCTGAATGTTGGCCTGTGAACCATAGACATGTGCAGAGAATGGCTGTAGCAGAAATGAAAATGCTCAGGTGGATGTGTGGACACACATGTAAAGATCAGATTCGGAATGATGCAATCAGAAAGAAAGTTGGTGTAGCTCCGATCGAGGATAAGATGCGAGAAAACCGCTTAAGATGGTTTGGTCATTTGCAAAGAAGATCAGCTGGTGCACCAGTTAGGAGATACGAGTGTTGGGATGTTGAACCGGTTAAGAGAGGACGAGGACGATACAAGAAGTGTTGGAAAGAGACTATACGAAGGGATCTTAATTTTTTTGGATATAAACTCGGGATCGACCCAAGATAGATCTGAATGGAGGCGAAGAATCCATGTAGCCGACCCTACTTAATTTTGGGAAAGGGCTTTGTTGTTGTTGTTGCTTTTTGGGCTTGAAGGAAAATTTCAATGTCAAATCTCAAAATTAATATTATGTACTAAAATTTGATTCTAGCCAGTCACCGATATGGTGAGCGAAATCGATATTTAAGGTCTTGATCATGAAAACATCTTATTATTAGAATAAAAACTTGTATTTCTATCTCATTTGATGTCTGAACATCTTAAATCTTAATTTTATAAAAAATTGAGATTTCAAGTCATTTTCAGAATTTCCGGCCATTTCACCTAGATTCCTTTTCCGAGCTTACTGAAACAAAACCGAAATTCGACATTTGAGGCCTTGTTTCAAACAATATAAATCGCTTGTTGCGAGACCGCATTCTGCAAATGACACTCTACCTGACATTGCTCTGGCAATAAACCAGTGAGTCAGTTATAAACAAGATGAAGAAAGTATATTTGGATGCATCACCTGATGCTCCGCAAGTACTTTAAAGTTGTATGAGGAAAGTGACCTCTCTTTCGTAGAGGGAAGTCATTTGTTGTCACTACATATTTTGATGTTATGCTGGCCGTTCTAAGGTCATAAAATCTACTAATGATTTTGTGTGTTTATTGATGGCAAAGTGGTAATATGAAGTAGAATGAGACTATTGTTGCATGATCCAGTGCATAAGTGGACTAAAGAGTTATGGCGTCACGCTATTGCAAAGATTATGTAGGTTAGATATGTTATGACAAATCTTCTTATGGAGATGCCCCCAATGCTAATGTTAATAAAGCTTCCGTTGGTTATATCCCACAATCTACTTTCCATGAGACCCGTAAACTTGTAGAGGTTTACCGTCACTACACTTGACATTTGATATAGAATGGATATGCGATGAATTCTCATGTCTCCTTTGCTGATCAGACTACTGATGTCTTCACTATGCCATTGCCTAGAGCAGCTTTTGAGAGATGCGGTTTCAAGTTGAACACAATGAATCTCTTTGCTCCTACTTGAGGGGAAATGTCGAGAGTTATACTCTAGCCATTTATCATTGTTATTTTCTTTCATTGGATCTCTATGAAATTGTCCTATTGGTCTTACTATATAGGAGAAAAAGTATTTAGTATGAAAAGCCATTTTTATTTTCCACAGTTGAGATTATGATGTATTATTCACGGCTTTTGTATGTAATAGACCGTAGAGGAAAGCGTGTGTAGTTTGAGCATTTCAGTTAAAGCATGTACCATCGCCAACCTCCTCCACTCTTGGCAATATTTTATTTTTTGCAATGCCATTTCTCTTTTCCATTAACAGGTTCTCAAAAAAGTGGAAATGCACTTGAAATTTGCCTCTGACACTTCCATTTTCAAGTGAAAATCCTGTCCTGGCGGCCTCGTCGAAGGCAACATCCCAGTATCTTTTTTGCTATCTTAGAAAATGGGATGGAATGACTAAGAAAAGCTCCTTCACCAATGATGCTAATATGGTCCCTAGAAGATCATCTATATCCCACATCCAGCAGGTTAGCTGGCTTATGCCGCACAGAGGAGAAGGGGAAAAATTAGGTTCTCAGGATATTTCTCGGGTGATGAGCGATAATGATGGTCAAGACCGAGTACACCATGGGAAGCAAATAGCATTTGCCCACTAACAGTATCTCTTGGGGAAATATTTAAAGTCAATAGCTGATTAAGCTAATTTAACTCATAAAATTGGTCGATTTAGACTGTCTTTGAAATGTCTGTCCTGTACAATATAGTTCTTTATTATTATTGAATACAATTGTTCCAGTTCATTGACCCCACAACGATTTGCATAGTATTCTGATGGACTGATCAAATTCCATTTTATTTCTGTAACAGCTACGCTATTGGTGGTCTTGCAGGCGGGGAGGACAAGGATTCTTTTTGGCGTGTTGTGGCGCAATGCACTGCTGCACTACCTGAGAACAAACCACGCTATGTGATGGTAACACCTGTTAAATCTTTCTTAGTGTATGTATTTTGTGAACATTATAGTCAGATTACTTGACATATCAGTCAATTTGCATTTGTACTTGCAGGGTGTTGGCTACCCACTTGATATTGTGGTGTGTAGTGCTTTAGGTGCTGACATGTATGATTGTGTCTATCCTACACGCACTGCTCGATTTGGAACTGCGCTTGTTCCCGAGGTCTTCATAATATTCTTAGGAAAATCTTGCTACTAGCATGTAATTGGTTATTCTCTAGAGTGCACATAGACTCATTGTAGATTGTTCTTATTCAGGGCGTTTTAAAACTGAAACACAAAGCCATGGCCAGTGACGAGAGACCTATTGACCCCACATGCACTTGCATGGTTTGTAAAATTAACCTGATTCTCCATTGAAGTCTTGTTCTACATTTCTGAACAGTGCATGAAGCCTGACCGATCTCTCTTCACATGCTGTAGGTGTGCAAGAACTATACAAGGGCATATATTCATTGCTTGGTGACAAAAGACGCCATGGGTTCTCAGCTTTTATCTTATCATAATCTGGCTTACATGATGAGGGTACACGTATTTTCTATTACTCACAAGGTTTAGTGTTTTTGATTGATAACATCAATTATAATAAGTTTCTTTTGCAGCTTAGCAAAAATTTGCACAGATCAATTATTGAAGGGCGATTCCCAGAGTATGCAGTGCTTATTTGTTTTTTTTTGTTTATAAATGTTGTGTGGGATCGAGTTATTTTAAAACCTTCCACTGTCGTATTGTGTAGGTTTGTGAGAGACTTCCTCCGGTCACAGGTGATTCTTTTATGTCATCTTCATCTATTTTGGAGAAAAAAATGTAGTTAATTTTGTTAAGGCATTCTTTCTAAAACTAAATTGTTACTACTAGCAATGACATCGTATGAAAAAAGAGAGAGCATCATTTGGTCCATTCGTGGGAAGTCGTATATGTATTGAGAATCCTAAAGCAGAAAATGAAGTGAAGAGCAAGTTGCTAAATCAAGGGTCCCTGCAAAGCATTTACATTCCACCCCGACTTCAAATCCCAAATTAAAATAAATGAGTTTTGGGTCGTATATCTAATTGAAAATTTCGATTGAAATGGTAATTTTCACGAGTCAGGCAACATAACCAGTAACAGATAAGAGCAATGCCAATCGCAAATTCTTTATTCTTTAGTTGGATCAATATCTTGTGTGTAAGCAATGATAGACTCTCTCATCTCTTTTAACACCATTTATTAACTTCTCAGACCTTTGAATTGCAGCACTAGATTGCCTTCTTTTTTTATTAAAAAAAGTAGGAAACATATGCAATTGATGCATGCCCAAGATTTATTAATGCGGAAAAACTTACAGAAGCCATATCTCGAGAAGAGATTCGGCAAGTTGGGTTGCATTTACTCTGAATAAAAGTCCGTTGCGTGAGATCCACATGGCCCAAAGGGTTGCAATTGGTCTCCAAACTTCCGTAGAAGTTCTGAATTGATTCACAACTAGACTGATCCAAAATTAGAATGAGAAGAGGGGTCTTGCCAACAAGCCAAGTGATCCCTGTTGCCTCCCATACGTGCCGCAGTTACGTGCAAGAGTAGAATAAGTGATCGAGGTCTTCAGATGCCAAGCCACAAATGGACATGAGTTGTCCGCCCTAGGGTAGAAAGTGGCCCACCAAATCCTTGTCAAAGTTCGCTCCCAACTAGGGATGAAAACGAATGTGAATAAATTCGTATTCGATCTGCTATATTATTTGTTTTATACATATTTTGACATTCGTATTTATATTCATTTTAAAATGGATGTGGATATGGATATCACTCTGACATTCGCGAATATTCACATTCGTATTTGTTGGAGTATTTGGTTGTGCACCATATGAGTTGTAGGAGGGTAAATGGATCTCTCCAGGATCCATTTACCCCATCCAGTTGTTTAGTCCCACATCTACCAGTTTGGAGATGTGGAGACTCAGTGGGGGGCTATATATAGACCCCCACACCCATGTATCCAGTTGAGAGAAAGTGCAATGCATAACCTGACCCTTTGAGGCATTCTCCCGCGGTTTCATCCTGCTCCTTAGGGAGTAGGGTTCCACGTAAAATCCTGTTTTATTCATATTTCTTTATCTTTTATTCTAATACACTTCTGCATTCTCTATTTTCTAACATGGTATCAAAGCAGGTTCGATTCTCGGGGTTTTCATGTTTATTTTTTATTTGAGAACCTAATCTTGAAAATTTTCTTTTGAAGATTATTGTTCATGTTATGAGAGATTTATTCAAGATCTCTAGGGGTTCAGAAAACCCTAGATCTACAAGGCCCTCTCAAGCAGCAGCCCTCTCGCTGCACGCGACACGAGAGCAGATCCTGGCGGCTGCCCTCCATGCTGTGCCTTGCGCAAATCTAGTTCAAATGGTGGTGTCCCAAGCTGCATCTCTCGCACGCACCTCTTGTGCACATGTTCCCTCATCTCCCACAAGAGCGTCATCTTTCTCCCCCTCTGCATACACACCGGAATAAGGCGGCACGTCAAGGAGGTACGCACCCTCCATGCGGAAGGTGCTCGACCTCTCCTCCAAACGCAAGAGGAGCCCTAGCTCAAGATAGTGCACCGCTTCAACTTTCTCCAGGCCTCCTCCCGATATCGCGCACTAGGCGACAATCTTCTCTCATCGCATCCAAGCCCCCGAAGCATCTCTCACGTGAGCCCCTTCCTCTGTCGTGCATGTGGCGCACCTCTAGCGCACGATCTCCAGCCCCTTCCAGTTGCGGCGAATGCTCCAGGCGGCGTTGAAGCCGCATCCCCAGGCAGATGTCTATATCCCGCCATAGTGGCCCCGTTCCGTGCCACGCATCTCCAGGCACGAGCGACATACTCCATCTCTTTTTGGAGCCGCTACATCGAGATAGGAGCCATACTCCTCCGGGAATCCCTATCAGCTATTTAAGCCCTGGCGGCATCCACATCCCATCGGACGCGTGAGCAGGCTCTTTTCCAGCCTTCATCTGCGCAGAGCCCATCGCTGCGTACCCCCGATCTCAAGGCGGGAGAACATAGCAGTTGCAGGTGGCGATCGTCGTCTCCAGCCGCAACTGCTCAAGGCAGTGGTATAGCCCATCGCGACCCATCCGTGATTCCAGGCGGTGCAATTGCGCATGCAGAGGCGTTGTAGCCTTCAGGCGATCCTCCTCTTCTCTCCAATCACGCAAGGCAGCGCGCTTCCGCAACATGTAGGCACAAGCGGATGCACGTCATCATTCTCTTGGCGGCAGCAAGCAGGCCCCATCGGGGGCGACAAAATATGGAACCCCATTGGGGGAGGCGGGTGTTCGAAACCCTAAATAGGGTTAGACCCCAGGGAGGCGTCAATTTATTTTAAAAAATTCTCTTGTATTGAAAATGCCCAAGTGGGCCGGTTCATCTGAGAAGAAAAAACGAGAGTGAGAGGGGTGGAGAGTTATTTTGTAAAGCTCAAGTGGGCTAAGGCATTTTTGGGTCCAAATGGGCCACGCTTATATTGTTAAAAAAGGTGCGTAAGAAAATCGTACGAGAAAAAAAATGATGAATATCCGTAATTTTTTGATGCAACGGTTTTTTTTTAAAAAAATGATTGAAGTCGAGAAAAAGAGAATTTTTTGCAAGAAAGTCGAGAAAAAAATCAGTATCGACTAAGTGTTTTCCATCTTTTCTCCCCATCTCCGTTTGCCTTCTCCCAACTTGGTTACTATTCATTGTTTTCCGACAAGTATGGAGAAATGGGGAGTATATGTAGAGTCACATGTCCATTCCATTCAGATTATTCCAGATTCAGAGGTCAATTCAGATTTTCAGGCCAGCTAGCTTTCATACTCTACAAGTTCAAACATTCAGACTCGACGTTAGATATTTTCCGAGTCTTCAGTTTCAGACTCTACAAGTTCAGACATTCAGACTCGATGTCAGATATTTTCCGAGTCTTCAATTTCAGACATGCACATAGATGCGGTCTTTTCAGATGAGCACATGTGTGCCATCTTGTTGTTTGTGGTCCCCATCATTCTTCTTGCTTTGTCGGCCAGAGTTTTCATGTGAGCCATATGGACTCTAGAGTAGAGGACCATTCCTTATACCATGTTGGTAAGGGTATTCATGTGATGTCATAGGTACTTTAGAGTTGAGTACCATTCTCTGTGCTAGACGGGAAAGACCCAGTTCTCCGACGAGGAGACTTCTTTCATACTCCATTCTCCAACGACTGTGGACTCCGACGAGGATTGCACTTTCATGGCCTCTTCAGTTCGACCCTTTTCAGAGATGGAGCAGTTGTCCACATGTTGTGGCGGACCGAAGTACTCCGACGAGGGGACTCATTTCAGTCGCAGTGACTCTGACAGGCACAGTTCAGAGCACATGCTCTCCGACGAGGAGATTCAGTTGACTTACACTCCAACCTGTTCGTCCTTCTCACCTGCACGACATGAGAAACAACGTCCTCGACAGCTGCCGACAGTTGCGCGCGTTGAGTTGATATTGTCTGTAGTGTCCTGTAGCGTGAGTTAAGTTTCTTTGTCCAAGCTGAGCATTGCATTGTCCATCTTGAGGGGGAGTGTTGGAGTATTTGGTTGTGCGCCATATGAGTTGTAGGAGGGTGAATGGATCTCTCCAATATCCATTTACCCCATCCAGGTTTTTAGTCCAACATTTACCAGTTTGGAGATGTGGAGACTCAGTGGGGGATATATATAGACCCCCACACCCATGTATCCAGTTGAGAGAAAGTGCAATGCATAAACTAGCCCTTTGAGGCCTTCTCCTGTGGTTTCATCCCGCTCCTTAGGTAGTAGGGTTTCACGTAAAATCCCGTCTTGTTCTTATTTCTTTATCATTTATTCTGATACGCTCCCGTATTCTCTATTTTCTAACAGTATTTGTATATTCATTTTCATACATTATTATATTTATTTATAACTGTGTGTATCAAAATTTTATGATTGCATTCACTATTGTTGATATAATTGTTGTGAAATTACAATATATGGTATATCAATTTTATGTGTAAACAATCCTAAACATGTATATTTTAGTTTTCTATTAAATATTTATGTTATTATTCATATCCGGTTCGTATTCGTTTTACATTCGTATTTGTTTTTAAGGATATGGTAATACATTTTTCACAGTCGGCAATATCGTATCTACATTCGTATTCGTGTTGTAAAATGGATAAGGATATGATTATACTCATATTCGTATCCGTATACGACCGTTTATTTCCCTACTCCCAACACTAACTCCACAAGCATACTTCGATTTTCAAGGGAGCCGCAACATCTAAATAAAATTGCAGTCGCATCCTTTGCTAGTTGCTATGGAGCCACGCGTTGTCGTAAGTGCCACTTTCACCTTCTTAATAGAGAAAAAAATGTCCTACCAATTCCATTGGTCCCAAATAGTGGTTGGACCCATGAAGCTTGAGATAACATTTAATAGGCTAATAAACTCCTATAGATGATGCTCCAAAAAAAACCAGATGAGAAGATCAGTACTCATTGATTGTCCACCCCCCATGTGCCACGTAACAATGCCTCTCTATTTGCTACCAATGCGAAAAGACATGGATAACAGTGATTCAGAGGGCCTTCCTCTGTCCAATCATTTAGATAGAATCATAAAGAGGAGCCATCTTCCCACAATCGGCCTCACACAATACCGAATCTCGAGAGTCACCACACAAATTCCATTCCAGAAAGCCATGGGAGATCGATGTGAGCGGAGAGGGATGGAAGGTGTTTACATCTACAAGAGTTCATAAATCCTTCTAACTAAGCAGCAAACAAGATACACATCACTACTTCAGAGTTGAGCTGAAGTTGAGCTGTCCATCTGAGGACTGCTGCTTTATTCATGTCTTCCAATGTACGAACCCCAAGCCCTCTACTCCAGGGAAAGTGTAATAATATCCAGCTTATCAGGTGTGTGCTCCTTGATTTGCCTTATGAGGAGCTCCAGAAAATTCTTCTTGTACAAGCTTCGACGCCTACGGACTCACCCCAGAAGATGCTGTTGTCATGAAAAATATCTTAATTACTGCAAAGTTTCCTTCAATAAAATCAACCATACTTCGCAGGAGGCACGAGGCCTTCCAGCCAGCCAATTTTTGTTCTAACCTTTCGACCTGTTGGAGTATGTAATAAAGGGTAATTGAAACTCTCCAAGAGCCAATTATCCCGCTCATATTTAGTCCCACATCTTCAATAAGTGGGAGTTAAGCCTGTATGTAGGGCTATACATGGAGCCCTACACTCCTATGTACTCATTGAGAGATTCCAATAGAATGTCCACCTCTTAAAGGCCTTCTACCATGGTATCATCTCACTCCCACAAGGAGTAGGGTTTCACGTAAAATTCAAGATGTTTATGTTTGATTTATTATTTTCGCTTCTGCATATGCATATTTTCAACATGGTATCAGAGCAAGCCGATATTGGTAGATTTGATTTCTTTTTCGCTTCAATTATTATTTATATTTTGAAGATTATCGTTGCCAAGTTCAAAGGAAAACTAGGATTTTTGAAACCCTAGTTCACAACAGCTCTTGATCTTACAAATTGTCCGGATCTCTACACGTTCAGAGGTTCAATTTTGTGCATGTTGTTTGATTTCTCTCTGCACATGCATCACCCTTCTAAGGATGGATGCTTCTTCTCCATCCCAAGTAGCGATGAGGCTCGAGAAGAACCCTAGAGCCATGAGGGGTTCTCTTACATTCTCGATGCTAAGGCCATAATGCATGAGAATACTCCAGGCAACCCTCACACTTTGAGGCCTAGCATGTCCCTCCACCTCCAGGTCCATAGTCTATGACATTGCACATATCAGTGCTGCAATATTCTCTTTTTGTTCGAAGCAATGGCTATCGCTATTGTGCTCTCTACACCGTCGGTGATCGCTACTGGCATCATGCAACAAGGTGTCACGTAGCAAAAATTTGGTGAACAACCCTCACACGAGGACATAATAAAACCCGACTTCATGACCCCAATCCAAAGCTTCTCATCTCATCCAACATCTTTTCCAAGTGCTCTCTCGAAGGGTTTCTCTAGACGGCGTCGCTCCAAGGCATCTCCTCGTGCAACTCCCGCATCCAGATGGTACCACCCTTGCGATCTCTAGCGCCCCGTGCTCGATCTTTGCCAACTACCATCTACTCCTGTGGCAACGTGGGGCTGCACCTCATTAGCAACGACGAGGCAAGGGCTCCCCTTCCCATAGACGGAGACAAGATATGAGGGTTGCTTTCGTTGGTCCCTTAATTTCGAATGGCATAAAGAAAAGGAGGGGGGGGAGGGCGAGATCCTCCTTCTTCCCTCTTCTCTCTAATATGTATTGGCCCAATGATCCCAAGGCTTATATATAAACCGTGAGATATTGGTGCTCAACTTTGGGGCTAAAGAGATTTGTGCAAAAAAAGGAGAGGACAAAAAAACAAAGAAAAAAATGTATGTTTTCATTTTTTCTCCCAACTTGATGATCTATGTTTTTATTTTCTCTTGTATGGGTGATGCGGTTGAATTTAGGGAAGAATTGTTACAGGGTGAGAAGAGAAGAAAATGGGGTGAGGAGATAAGGAGGAGCTCACCAAGCTATTTGGGGAGGGGAGAAGATAAATGAGGATAATTTGGTTGGATGATTTGAGAAGAGAGTAAATTCAAATGGAGAAGAGGGATACAACCAAAGGCTATCTTAAATTTAATCTCATTTCAGTTGCGCAATTACATAGGAGTAGGTTGTCTTATATAGGGAATTAACCCATTAAGAAAGCAACCTTTCACCCAAAGACACATTCAAACCAAAGGCACACCCAAAGGTTGTGACCCTTGTTTTTTTTTACAAAATTAAAAATTACAATAAAATTGCAATAACTATTTTAGACTGCATCAATTCTCTTTTGCTTTGAAAAATTCATCTCCTGATGAGTTGATTGATAATCGAGTTCGGCAGAGAAGAAGAAATCCATCTGAATTTGTCAGATTGATGTACCAATTTAAGCCACTTTTCCTTTTTTTTGCTTAATGGGGCCCTTACATGGGTTTTCTCTCTCCCAATCCATCGATGGCGTCAGAAGTTAGGTGGATCATGTGCAAGCAACGCGTCAGGCGACATGGTTGGAGCTCGTGTTTGCAAATTCACTTGCGATGGAGATCCCAATGGAGTCATCGGTGATGGTTGTTAAAGTAAGGTCGACATCGGTTGTTGTGGTTAGCGCTGTGGAGATTGGGGGTGTGAATAGAGGTGTCGAGACTTGTATGGGTGCTGATTCCGGTGGTGGTGGTTTGAGAAATGGTAACGGCTGCGGGAAGGTGGCAGGGGTAGTGGATCTGAAGCAGGGGGTGCCAATGGCGTTTTTGTTGTGGAGGGGGCCTGCTGTGGGGATGGTGGCTTTGGCCTATGGATTAGGGTGGTATGGGGTGATGGAAAAAGGCTTCAGAATTTGTGGATGCTAGTCTGAAATTACTTGGATATCAGTTTGGAACATGACCAGAGTCTCGTTGTCGGTGTCTTTTTTTATTTCTCTTTTGTATCCCGCATAGAACAGTCTTACACTTTATACTCTTCGTAGGTTCTTCATAAAAAATTGGTCATGTTTCTTCTTTTTTTTTCTTGCACAGCAATTTCATCATGAATATATTATACTGGGTCGGAGGATTTAAGAAGAGAAAGAAATTCAAAAGGGGAAGACGGATAATATTAGAAAATATAACGCGGAAGCGAATATTAGAGAAAAGAATAAAAAACATTGAAGAACATGACATTTTTACGTGGAACCCTACTCCTTAATGAGAGGGATGAAACCACGGGAGAACGTCTCAAAGGGCTGATTTGTCTATTTACTTTCTCATTGGATACATGAGGTCTGGGGCTTCTTATATAGACTCCACAGACCCTCCAAGTCCCACAATTGATAGATGTGGAATTAAACACTGGGATGTGGTAAATGGATCCTGGAGTGATCCATTTACCCATCTACATGATATGTGATGCATATACTTTAACACTCACCCTCAAGATAGAGCATGCAATGCTCAACTTGGATAAACAGAAAGAAATCCCAACTCACACTATAAGACACTACAAACACTATCAACTCATCGTGCACAAATGTCGCTTGTTGTCGAGATCGTTGCTTTTCATGCCGTGCAAGCGAGGAGGAACAAACGGTTGGAGTGTGAGTCAAATTGAATCTCCTCGTCGGAGAGCATGTGCTCTGTACTACGCCTGTCTGAGTCACTGCAACTGAAAATGAGTCTCTACTTGGAGAACTCTGGCCCGCCACATCATGTTGACAATTGCTCTATTTCTGAAAGGGCAGAACTGAAAAAGACGTGGAAACATCCTCATCTGAGTCCACGGTCGTTGGAGAATGGTGTCTGAAAAAGTCTCCTCGTCGGAGAACTGGGTCTCTCCCATACTGGCTCAAAGAATGTGATCTCTACTCTTGAGTCCCTATGAAACCACATGAAAACCCTATCCTACATGGCATAGGGAATGAGGTCTCTACTATGGAGTCCCTATATAACACATAAAAACTCTGAGATCAAAAAATAAAGATATGGACCACGACAAATGATGGCAAACATGTGCACATTTAAACGGGAGTCTCTCTCTGGAGAACTTAAAGAAAATAGGCCATTCAAAGATGGAGTGCCTCGAACATGGACACTGAACTAATCCACAGAGCATGAAATTAAACTGTAGAGCCTGAAAATCTGTCTGGTTTGGAGAATCTGAATCCGACTTATAACTCTACATAATACCCCCCCTTTCTTCCATACTTGTCGGAAAACAATGACATTGATAAAGTTGAGAGAAGACAATAAAATGGGGAAAACATGAATTATTCTCAAACGATTTTTTTCTATGGCTATTTCCTTCTCTTTTTTATAGCCGTCTCCTTTTTTATAAATAAACCATTCATTTTTTTCGGCTTTTCCTTTTTTCTTTTGTGTACAACTTTTCTTTTGTAAGCATCTTTTCTCAAATTTTTATTCCAAATAACATCGCATTAGGTTTGCTTTCTTGTTCTCTCTTTTTTAAACCTCTCTCCCTCTTTTTTTAAGCAACTCCTCCCCCTCTTTTTTATTGTAGACACTTTATGCTTTTACATAAAAGAATCATATGGGACTCATTTTTTAATAAGGTTTCCTGATTTGGGAATCCTCCTCACAAAGGGAGCCGTCCCCACTGGGGTTCTGCTGATGTCGTCACCGCCTAGAGGGCACACGACGATCTAGAGAGGGGGGGACTGCGTCAGCGGAGGGAGCCGTCAAAGAGGAGCTATGGACTTGATGAGGACGGTGACGAACGGGTCGGGACATGGACAGAGGCGACGTGGACGGTGCATACAAGGAGCAAGGGATCGATGGAGGTCTCCTCGAGGAAGAGCTTGAGCCAGAGGCTATTGTAGAGGTTTAAATTATGTCATGATGTACCGGTACGTAATTCCTATTTACCTCATGTACATCCATGTAATTTACCCAATGGTTTTTTTCTCTATATAAGAGACCCTAAGCTCCTTGAAATAAACATGAAGTATTTTTACTCTAACATGGTATCAGAGCCAAAACCCTAACCTAGGATTTTTTCCACCGCCCCCTCTCTCTCTATCTCTTCCGTCGCCACCTCCTTCCGTCGGCGCCTCACCTCTCGCCGCCACCAACTCCCGCCGCCACCTCCCCTCCCGTCGCCTCCTTCTCGTCGAGGCCCTCTCGCCGCCTCTTTCTCGCCGAGCCCCCCCCCCCCCTTCCCCTCGCCGCCTCCTTCTCGCCGAGGACCCACCACCGCCGCCGACCAACCCTCTCTACCGGGCTCCTTCGTTCGTCGACCGACACCTATTCCTCCATGGATTCAAGTGCATAAAGTCTACATATGCACTTGAATCCAATCAGGTCTTTGTAGACACCAGTCCCTTTGTCTATCAATCCTAGGTCTTCTTCTCCGGCATCATATTAGAACAAAAGGTGGATATGCCCTCCGTAGGTGCCTTTAAAGGTTCGACGCCACTAGTCAAATGGACGGGACAAACTACGAGCTCTGGGCGATGCAGTTCCTCAGCCTAATGAAGTCATGTGGTAAGAAACACATTCTTACCGAAGATGAGCCGGCAGAGAAGACGGGGATATATGCCTCCTGGGAGGCTGATGATGCGTACGCCAAGGTCTGGCTATCAGGGACGCTTTCGATGGAGATTGCCAATGACGTCCTCCATCAGCCCACCACCAAAGAGATGTGGGATATTCTGGCTACGACATATTCTCAAGTGCAGAACGAGACTAAGATGCTGCAGTTGCAGCATGATATTTTCACTATGAAGCAAAATGGGCAGCCCCTTCACTCTCTGTACACGTCCCTACGAGGGATGTTCGAGAAATTATATAGCACCATCTCGCTCACATCCACCCCCGAGCAGCAGAAGATATTTCGCAATGCTACTATGGTAGGAGTATTACTTGCTGCCCTTGATCCGGAGTACGAGGCTGCCCGCTCTCAGATCCTCGCCGATGCTACTACTCCTCCAATGGAGGAAGTCTATAGGAGACTCAGTCGTATCTCTGTTTCCTCCAGCGCAGCTACTCCACCTCCTTCGGCGATGGCGGTTTCCAGAGGACGATGTAGTTCGTCTTTTTTTCGTGGGCGTGGAGGTGGTGCACATAGCCGAGGAGATCGTATGCGTTCAATGTGCTCGTTTTGTCGTCGCACTGGTCATTCCGGGGATACATGCTATTCCAAGCATGGGTTTCCACCTTCGGCATGTGTAGCTGATCATGTTCAGTCTCCTTCCACATCTACTCCAGATCACAGGTTCGAGGAGCTTGTGGCGCAGCTTCGTGACATTATGCCACAGTCATCATCAGAGGTTGCTGGTACATCTGATGTTGCTGCTTCTGCATCGGCTAGTACCTCTGCTGCTGCCAGTCAGGTAGTACTTCTGCCTTTCGTCATAGCCACGATCTATTAGGTTGGATTGTCGACTCTGGAGCCACCCATTATCTCTGCCATGACAGAGATATACTGCAGTCCTACAGGAATATTCAGTCTGGTCGGTCTGTGCTCATAGCTGATGGCACTCATTCTCCTATTGTGGGACAAGGGAAGACTTCCTTATTACCCTCTATGCACTTACAAAATGTTTTACATGCACCTGAGTTTTCCATGAATTTATTATCAATTAGTCATATTACAAAAGATTTGCACTGTCGTGCTATATTTGACCCATCATCTGTCATTTTTTAGGATAAACTAACGGGCATGGTGATTGGCTGTGGTTCTGAGCATAATGGCCTATATCGTCTAGTCCGGAATTCCTATGTTGGCGTCTCACTTCACTCTCAGGGATCCGCTTCTCCGTATACATGGCATCTTCGCTTTGGTCACCTTCCGCTCCAGAAAATGCGTCACCTCCTTCCCCAGATCTGTCTGAATTCTTCATTTCGTTGTGAAGCTTGTCAGTTAGGGAAGCATCATCGTTCTAGCTTCCTTGGTCGTCATAGTCAGAGCAGTAGCTCCCCGTTTGAGTTGTTTCATATAGATATTTGGGGTCCTAGTCGTGTCCCTGATCATCAGGGACACATGTTTTATCTCGTTGTGGTTGATGATTTCTCTCGTGTCTCTTGGACTTTTCTTCTTAAGAATAAATTTGAAGCAGGAAGTGTTATCAAAAATCTTATCAATGAAGTGCAGAATATTTTTTCTTCTACTGTTAAATATGTGCGCACGGATAATGCATTGGAATTCTGCACTCGTTCTCTTGCTCAGTTTCTTTCCTCCAAGGGCATTATTCACCTAACTTTCTGTGCCTACGCATCACAACAAAATGGTGTGGAAACATCGACATTTTCTTGGTATTGCTCGCACATTACTTATTCAAAGTTGTGCACCATTAGCTTTTTGGGGCGATTCTATACTTACAACATGCTATCTTGTTAATCGTATGCCTTCTTCTGTTCGTGGGGAAAAAGCTCCAATCTCTGTTCTCTTCCTGATAAGGACTTGTTTTCACTTACCCCTCGTGTCTTTGGAACAGTCGCCTTTGTACACCGCTTGTCTCCAGGACTTGACAACCTCTCTCCTAGAGCTGTTAAGTGTGTCTTTGTAGGTTACTTTCGGACACAAAAAGGCTATCGCTGCTATGACCCTATTAACGACAAGTACTATGTTAGTGCTGACGTTACATTTTTTGAGCCAGTTATGTACTTCTCCCCAGCAGGTGACAGGTTGGTGTCCTCCATATCTCCGGATGATAATGTCTATGTTCCTCTACCTCCAAGTCTGGGTCAATCTGAGACCACTACACCACCACCACCACCACCACTACCACCTACATATCATCCCATTCTACCATTCCCTAAGTTCTATACAAGGCGGTCAGGGCCTGCTCAAGCTACACGTCAACCATCCATCACGCCTCAGGTATGTTCCGATGTTGTCACTAATGATGGGTTAGATAATGTACCGGTGTAGGAATCTTTGCAACAGGGGGAGGATCCGCCAGTCAGTACAGTGGATAATGATCTTGATCATCCTATTGCACTTAGGAAGCAGAAGAGGCAATGTGCGTCCTATCCTCTTGCGTCTCAGGTGTCTTTTCATCGTCTTACTGGTGATTTCCAGAAGTTTGCAGCAGTTGTATCGACGGTAGAGATCCCACGGACCTATCAAGAGGCCATGAAGATTGATTGCTGGCGCTTAGCTATGGAGGAAGAGATGCGTGCTTTACAATCTCGAGGGACTTGGTCCCTAGTTTCTATTCCTCCTGGTGCTTATGTGGTTAGTAGCAAGTGGGTGTTCATGGTTAAATATCATGCAGATGGCCGTCTAGATCGGTACAAGGCCGGACTTGTTGCACGAGGCTTCACCCAAACCTATGGGGTCGACTATTTTGATACATTTTCACCAGTGGCTCGACACTCGACGCTTCGCATTCTAGTCTCTGTTGCTATGGTACGTGACTGGCCCATTTTCCAACTTGATGTCAAGAATGCATTCTTGTATGGTGATCTACAGGAGGAAGTCTACATGCAGCAGCCACCGGATTTTACTGCTGAGGGGGAGACTCACATGGTGTGTAGACTTCATAAGGCAATTTATGGCCTTAAACAAAGTCCAAGGGCATGGTTCCAGAAGCTTTCCCAGCTGATTGAACGACAGGGGTTCAAAAGATCAAATGCGGACCACTCGTTTATCCAGAAGACTCCAAGAGGTACAGTTGTCGTCATGGTATATGTTGATGATATTCTGGTTACAGGAGATGATGCTCAGGGAATCGAGATGACTAAATCACTTTTGGGCAGTCAGTTTATTACGAAGGATCTAGGTACCATACGATACTTTCTGGGGATGGAGTTTGCGAGAAATGCACTAGGTATGGTGATGACTCAAAGAAAATATGTTACAGACTTGCTAGTTGAAACTGGAATGGCTGGATGTAGACCATCAAGCACTCCGATGGACCCAAGTATGAAGCTGTATGAAAATGATACTGAAGAGGTGGACAAAAAAAATATACAGAGAGATGGTGGGTAAGCTTTTGTACATCATCATAACTCGACCTGATATTGCTTTTGCAGTAAGTCGGGTGAGTCAATTTATGGAACAGCCTAGGCAAGTCCACATGGAAGCCTTATACATGATATTGAGATATCTAAAGTCTTCTCCAGGCTCATGCTTGCTATTTAGAAAGAACACAGACTTATCCATTTCCGCCTGTGAAGACGCAGACTATGCAGGGTGCCCAAAGGATCGTACGTCCACTTCAGGATTTGCTATCTTTATAGGAAGCTCTCTGGTTTCTTGGAAAAGCAAGAAACAAACTGTTGTGGCAGGATCTAGTGCTGAATCTGAATATAGAGTTATGGCACAAGCAAGCACAGAAATGATGTGGGTTCGAGCAGTCTTGGATGATTTGAATGTAAATGTCTCTTTACCTATGCAGCTTCAGTGTGACAACTAAGCAGCATTGTTTATTACCAATAATCCAGCATTTCATGAAAGAACCAAGCACATCGAGGTAGATTGTCACTAAACTAGAGACATGATCAAGAAGGGTTTGATTTCTACTTCACATGTTAGTTCAGAGGACCAGACTGCTGATATATTTACCAAACCATTGCTCAGAGGGCCCTTCCAGAGATGTTCTTCCAAGCTGAGCATGATCGATATCTATGCTCCATCTTGAGGGGTAGTGTAGAGGTTTATATTATGTCATGATGTACCGTTACATAATTCCTATTTACCTCATGTACATCCATGTAATTTACCCAAGTGTTTTCTCTCTATATAAGAGATCCTAGGGCTCCTTGGAATAAACATGAAGTATTTTTACTCTAACAGCTATGGACGGACTTGGTGCCTGGTCATACACCACAGACAGAGAGGGAGCCTGAGGGTTAGTGAGAAGGGATGGCACGATGGGGCTTTGTTGCCAATTGGAGGAGGCGTGCGACTCATGCTGTTGGAGCGGGAACTCCGCCTGGAGGAGATGGGGGTGCTGGCACTTGAATGCGCGAGGGGAGGTGCTGGAGGGTGGCGGCGACCGATGGACCTGGAAGGAGGGTTGCTTGAAGCCCGCCTGCTGCTGCTGGAGGATGGAATCGTGCAATTGCATGGAGCTTGCCATGGGCACGCCACCTCCTAGAAGATTGATCGATTTTTTAATGCATCCTGGTGCTTCGTATGTGGAACCTGCTAGTCGTCTGCCTCAAAATTAGGGTAACAGTAACCTTGATTTTATTGAACGAACTCTACACCTTGTGCATCATGTTCATCAAAGCTGATTCATCGATCGAAGAAGAAGAAAAATCTCTGGAACATGCTGATGATAATAATCTCTCAACTTGGACATTAATAATAATAATTGAAATGAGAATTCGAATTGAATATCGAACAAATAATTAAAATAACTCCATGAAAATTGAACCTGCTCTGATACCATGTTGGAAATAATAATGTGAAAGTAAATATCAGAGAAAAGAATAAAAAACATTGAAGAACGCGTGATTTTTACGTGGAAACCCTACTCCCTATAAAGCGGGATGAAACAACGGGAGAACACTTCAAAGGATTGATTTGTCTAATGACTTTCTCATTGGATAGAGGAGGTTTGGGCTTCTTATATAGCCTCCACAGAACCTCCAAGTCCCACCACTGATAGATGTGGGACTAAACACTGGGATGTGGTAAATGGATTCTGGAGTGATCCATTTACCATCTACATGATACGTGACACATATACTCTACAGATATAACCAATGACCATCTTAAATTTAATCTCATTTCAAATGCCCAATTACTTAGGAGTAGGTTGCCTTATATTGGGAATTAACCCATTAAGAAAGTATCTCTTCACCTAAAGACACCCCCAAACCAAAAGACACATCCAATGGTTGTGACCCTTGTGATTTTTTAAAAAATTAAAAAATACAATAAAATTGCAATAAATAAATAAATATGTGTGAGTTTAATGGGGCTGCCCCGCGCCATTTTTCAAAAAATATCGCCATGTATATTCATCCCTATATCCCTCATATATGCCATTCGAATTTCGTTAGAAACAGAGACTCCTACGGCCTCCATCGAGATGGTGTCGATTTAAAAAGTCTATCAATCCTAAATATTTTTGGATTTTTTGTAGTCATAATACAATTCCATTTATTTAACTTGAAAGTTACTGTGCAAATTGCAGGTTTTAGAAGGAACCTATTTGCATCTTCAATAACAGTTCTTAGCATTATGTCTCCTTTTATATTATACTTTTTCATCTATGCATGTTCTGTATCGCTATGTCCTTTTCTTCACGTATTAATTCATCTGGAATAACTATTTCTTTTAACCCGCAAGTCATTTAACTCCAATCTTTTTCCCACGTGGGCTAAATTTTTAACTGGGAGAACTGATTCAAATCATGACCATAGGATGGTTTTCAATATTCAAACTTAAGGTTGTTCTTGGGTTTCTTCCTAGCTATCTGGTTGAGAAAATTCTGATAGCTTTTGTATGTTGGTTTGCAGTTTCCAAAAGGCGATGTTCCGAATGGGTCTGTAATGCAATGGAGGTTGCGGGAATTGATATCTCATCATGTTGTTTTGTTTCACCTGCATCAAAAGTAGCCAATTTTGAAGAGACCGAGCCCCTCGTAAAAGAATTTGAGGAGGCAACTATATAGATAAAAAGGATTACAGAAATCTCTTCTTGAAAAGTATACCAAAGAGACTAACACTTAGGAAAGGAGGATTGAAGATACAACACGATTTTGACCAGTTTTGCAAATATCTACTTATGGGAACCCGTATAAGATGACAAGGAATTCTGAAAGTTGCATTCGATACTTATTCTGAAGTGATTCTGATCGATTTGGTCCAAACGGAATAGATTCCTATAGAACAAGTACATGTTCTTTCAGAGTAACGTGCATCTCAGAATCTAGTCCAAGTTCTTCCCTGGCATCCAGCTAACAGAAATGGATTATTTTGCCCTTTCACATCGTGATGGCGACAGTTTTTCGACTATGTGCTGCATAGTTGTCTTAGTCACTTTTGTTGGTGTTTTTTTTGTAGTCCAGATTGTATATCTGAATATCATACGTGGATGGAGATGCCTTCCAAATTTCTTAAGTGGGATTTAATATTATTTGTGGTAATGAATATTAGTTGCAATTTGTTTGTGCTATCAGTTCAATTCCACATATTAAGTGGAATTGTATTGGTAAACATTACCTTGTGAGTTGTGACTACTGAATTATAAGTCATGATAACCTGGTTCCCTGAATATACGTCTAAAACCATTCCAGCATCATACCATTTAAATGACTTGTAACCTACATATTGATGGATTTCCAGTATGTGGGGAATCTGCTAGGAGTGATTGGATCATGAAAATGCCACCTTCACAGGTTGAAAGTGGAAAAAAAACGATCTCTAGGCTATATCTGCTTTGAAGGCTTTGGAGGGCTGGTGTCTGTATCAGCATGGATCGGCCGTACAAGGATGCAGGAAGACATCAGAACACCGTGTAACATTGTTCTTTCCATCTCATCGGTAATATTTCTTCTCTTTCTCATTCTACAAATCTGAAACTCTTCTGATGATTTCTCACTCATTCATGTCTAGGTTTGTCCGTAGATCTCGTTGGGTGGTTCTGGACCCTTTTCCCTCGAGTTTTCGCCAAGCTATCGAGATCTGTTGTTTGTGACTAGGATGTTCTTCCATTGTGTGATTAGAAATCTTTTTGCTTTTGTATTTTCTCGAAACCTGCCTTGATGATGGGAATTCCTCTCGTAGCACTGCATAATGGGGTCATGGACATGTTACTAATATAATAAATGCAGGTTGGCTAAAGTGGAGATGATCTTCTACTGTTCTTTGTGATAAAAATTTTCTTTGAAAATCAAAGAAAAATTTTAAATAGCAGTCGTGAGTCTTGTCATGCTTTATGGATTTGAATGTTGGCATGTGAATCATATACATATACAGAGAATGGCGGTAGCAGAATTGAAAAAGCCAATGTTGGTGTGTGGACACAAAGGTAAAGATCGGATTTGGAATGATGCAAGAGATCGGTTGGTGTAGCTCCGGTCGATGATAAGATGCGAGAAAATCGCTTAAGTTGGTTCCACTATTTGCAACAGAAGTCAGTTGATGCATCAGTGAGGAGATACGAGTTTTGGAGTGTTGAGCTCGCCAAGAGAGGATGAGGAAGGTTCAATAAGTATTGGAATGAGACTATACGAATAGATCTTAGTTTTTTAAATCTAAACCTAAGCAAGATGGTTCTGAATGGAGGCAAAAAAATCCAGGTAACCAACCCTACTTAATGTGGGAAAATGCTTTGTTGTAACGTTCAATTGCATAATGGTGTTGATTTTCTTCCCTCGATTAAATGCCTTAAAACCGTGGTTAATGCTCTAAATGTGAAAAATGTTATTGTATTACGCTTCAAATTTGAGAGTGACATATGCGCTCAATATGTTTTAAAAGACTGAAGAAAGAATGGTTAAATGGATCAGATTTGCGGGATTCCATTCTTGCGTTTTGAATTGGATGGCTTCTGACTTACTCTCAGAGGAACTTATGTATAAATTTTGAAGAGTCTTGGACTGTGAATAGTGATCCAATCCCTTCAATTGTGATGAAAAAAATGACTTGGTTGAGGTTGATATTTCACAAAAGGCTTGGACTGTGAAATAATTTATGTTTCTAGACATGCATAAGAAGTTAGATATATTGCATATAATATGTCCATCTCTTGTGTTATTTGAATTATATGATTCATTTAGAGCTCAGGCTTTGAATTGGATAAGAACCAATTGAAATGTAGTATGAATATACGTTGGCACATGTTTGATCAATAATAGAGAAAATAGTCCTAGGGAAAATATATCGAGATCCAATATCATTGTATTTAAGATGCAGTGACTAAATATATAATCAAAGTAACTTGCATACACATTAGTGAAAGACACTATGGAAAAATAAGTGTCATAACTCATAAGTATGATGGTGGCCGTCGATACAATGATTTAGATGTTAAAACATATGCCATAAATCTATAAAGCATATTCAACAGGGTGTACTGGACCAACGAGGATCGTCTGTTGTATTACATCGCCTGCTATAACGCAGATGTCCGTTTGATGGGGATCTGATTATTCTCATAGGAGGTCGACCATCCGTGACCCCCCTATGAGGGTTGTTCGACCTCCATCGTGTGGACTCCTGTGTTACAGCAGGTGTTGTAATATAGCAGACATTCGTCCCTGTATGGGATATGGAATGTACATGAATGGGCCTCCTTATCATTTGGACAAGCATACATGTGTATCGTTTGTCCTGAGAGCCTCAAAAAATTCTAATTAGTAGTAGTAGTTGTTCACACCTTAGTTGTATGTAGCTACAAGTTGTATTTATACATAAATTCATGGATTTTCTTGCGATGCATCTTTCCGAAAGGAAACTAGAGTTACATGCATGCATAGATACATGTCGTGGTTAGGTCTTAATCTGGTGAAGTAGGGCATCGTAATTAGTATCCTCTCCATTACTACATCGCTTTTTTTGTGAACCCCTTTAGGATCCGGGTACCCGTTTACGCGCATTTCGCAATCATTCATTTACATGAGATCGCATTAACTACAGATATACAGGGAAATTTTTCGCGCGGATAATTTTCCACATGACATTCACAATCATAACCACAAATTATTAGAACAATTGTCACCAAAATCTTATTTCATTAACTTCCATATATTTCACATGTACAAAGTCTGACAGTACATACAGTATATCCCAAAAATCTGACTGAAGAGAAAGAAACATAATACAATATAAATTGAACAAAAATTGGCACAAAATAAATCATACCATTGGTTATAAAATTTATCTCTTGAAATCATTAACCCGCTACTGTGCTAAAGGCTCCTTGCCTGCCATGCGTGCAAGGAAGAAAAGGCGTCAGCGGGTGCTGGTACTTCCCGTAAGTTTATATAAAAATAACAGGCATTTATTATTTACAAAAGAAGCAAGTAGAGAGGCATGAGCAACTCAATTTAAACTTCATTTCTACTTGCAATTGTAAAAGGTTTCCAAATTTTTTGTAAGAACATCTCCTGATCAGCCCTTATCCCCACATTTCCCACATAAGCATATGTCTACGGTAACTCATTGATCATAGTAAGTATATTTCATTCTCATATTACTTAGAGATCATATTTGTGGATTTTGATGATGGAAAAGATGAGATGAGAAGATATAATGATTTATTAAATTCTTAAGTCTAGTGGATAGTCTGTGGTCTTGGTTCGTGTGAAACCTCACACTATGACTCTAAGACTTGGGAAAAGTCTTAGGGTTGGGGTGCCTTCGTAGGCATGCGGTGTTGTATAATGCATCCTAACTAAGTTCCCAACACGTCCACTAGCTTAATTAGATTTCGAATTAGACTATAGTTACTTCCATTTACTTAACTTAACTATGATCTTTATGGGGATTTCAAAACTGATTATAGTCACTTCTAATTATCTCAATTTTAAATTGTGATTTCCTCCAAACCATGACTGTAACTCTCTCTCTGATGTAACTCTCGATGATGTAGATATAGATGTAGATATGGATGATCTGGATGTAGAATCGCCAAGTCTGTTGGCGAAAGAAAAACTCAAGCGGTGAAGAAGCCAACAAAAGGGCTCTTCCGTCTCGCCCTCTAATTGGAAGGACGGTCCAATAGAGGGATAGGTCTACTCCCAAACTACGCCACTGAGACGGGTGAGAGGGACTTCCCGGGAAAAGTCACTCTAGAAAACAACCCGACCGGTAACGGGCAACCGAGCTCGTACGTAAAACTGAAAAACCAGGATCCCCCGCCTGGGCATCCTAAAACAGGGTCAGCGGAACTGGTCTAAAGTCTGGATCCCAACGAGGCGTAAAAACACTGCGAGCTCGCGTAAAAACCGAAAAGGGATTGGGATCCTAGACCCGCGCACTTGGCGGCCGCTGCCCAATCTGGGCTTCCTTTCTTCCGCCCAGTTGAGGGTCACCGCGCCCTCGCACGGCCAAGTGTAAGGTTCACTGTGACCGGCACTCAAATGTATAATCATTACGGATCCATGATATCATCACTTGCTTGTCAATTCATCTCTTTCTCACTTCTTTCTGTGAATAATCATACAGATCTAGATCTCTCGATCATCCATCCTATTGATAGTGATCCATAGATTGCATAGTATACCTAAAGGGTGATTTTTTTTTGCAGATGATCTAACTTTATGTCATCGGTTACCATTGTTGCTGATGTAATAATATCTGAGATATTTCTTGGATAATGGTTTATAACCAAATTTCTACTTACGATTGTGTATGTTTAGAACTCCAACAGTATGCCATAACCAGATCAATTAGTACCTACTGTAATACACCGATGATCATTGAACAAGTATAAGTTCTATAACGAATATACTTGTAGGGATTGATGTAGAATTCTGAACGAAAGTATTATACAAAGTTGCTACACTTTCTGACCACAACTTAGATTAGTTGAATATTCGTGAAATAGACTATGATAGGGGAGATCGTCAAATCAAGGATTTTCAAACAGAGTCAAACTCCCTACAGAAGTTGATATTAGAAGCATTGTTGATTCTTATAACATTTGTTGCTCGGGATACGGATACAGAGAAACGTGATCATAGAATATATAGTACACCAAAATTTATACTATATTGGTCATAATTGTATGATATTCTCAATTCCTTGCATTCTTACCAATTTATGCTTGAGTAGTAGAATTGTAATCAACTTTATGATTCATAACACAACTTTTACTTCTAATTATGTGCAGATAACCAACAATTCACATACCTACTACATTTATCCCATTACATACAACACCCTCTCAGTTGTCTTTCCTAGCAATAATTTAAAACTTGAACATAAGCAATCCCATTGAAATGTTATCATCCCTAAATATACTTTTACTATATTAAGGTTTTCAACAAAACTCAGACCAATGAATATTGGGATAATTTCAAGATTTTATAGATCAAAAATTAGTATAATTTGAACTTGGAAAGGTACATGAAAACCCCAGAATCATAGATCTCAAATTCTAACTTAAATATTTTTAGAAAAGTATGATTGAAGTGTGGAATAATTTAGTAGCTATCAAGTTATACCCAAGACTGTCGTTCCAGACTACAAGCTCTCGACCTTGAGTTGTAGAGCATAGTCCTGTGAGATTGACTCTGACTATCACTTTCAAAATTTCTGAATTTGCTGAACCATTGAGTCAAATTTTCATAATTGAAGTTTTGGACTGTAACTGATTATGAAGATTCATTTGAAAGACATAACCTTCTATAACCCATTGATAGTCCATTGGACCCACTCAAAAAGTTCTATATTAATTTAAGTCATTATTTATTTTTCAAAACACCAAGGCAAGAAAAAAAATCATGCTGTATTAAGGAGTTCAAATATTATTGCTACATATATGTATGTATATATATATATATAATTTTTTTTATTCAAGTTCGTATTAAATCATATTACAAGATTTCGACTTTCTTCCAGAACTAGAAATCACAATAATTACTGTAGCAATTATGAGAAAGATTTCCTAGTATCCATGAAATCTCATGCATGCAAACACCCTTACATACGAGTAAGATGATAAAAATTTCATGGAAGGTAGCAAATAAGAGGTTTAGTGTGCACATGCATGGCAGCAAAGGATGGAGAAGGAGGTACCTAACATTTCTTATTTGAGAGATCAAGTCTGCTGCATGCAGCAACTCCAAAATAAAAAAATGAGCTGCAGCACCTGATCCTTTAGCTTGCAGTAGTTTGGATGCAGCCTTGGCGATGGAGAAGCAACGTCTATGGCTGCATGCACAGTCAATTGGAGAAGAAATAGGGAAAAAAACTTCCAGCAGTTGTAATAGGAACTTACGACAATTTTTGGATAGGTAGAGATTACTGGACTTGAGTTTGCAGCAGCAAGAAGAGATGATGGATCTCTCTTTGGGACGAAGATGAAAGGAAAAAAAATATAGAAGGAATTGGGGGAAGAGAAGGTCTCGGCTGATATGCATAGGGAATTAGGGAGAGAATTAGAGAGAGGAATCCGTGGAGATGTAACGCCTTTGATGGTTATAAATAAGGGGATTCTCAAGAGGTGATGCCAAATGGAGAAGCAAACGCCATATGGAGTTAAGAGGACAACCCAAGTGGCTGTTTGCTGCACACCTGAATATAATTTTTTTTTTAACATTTGAAGACTGTAACACTGTAGCAGCTGCAAATTTAGAATAAAAAAATATTTACTCTTTTTTTTAACCGTACAGACTGTGGCTGTAGTTTTTTATTTTTATTATTTTTTTTTACAAAATTCTCCTTGTTCGAATTACTTAAAATATACCGTATGCGCACCTCGAGCTTCCGTTTTTGACGTGAAATATCTCGATTTGATCGTCTTTCAACGACGATCAAAATGAGTATAATATTGATATACTTCCGATCGAGTTTTGAATACCCGAATGTTTCGGATACGGTTTCGGATTAAGGTTACATTTTGTAATTTAAAAATACCAAACGACCTCCGATTGACGAACGGTCAATCCTGTTGGTCTTGTTTCGTCGAATTGGATCTAATGACGGTCTCGGTTCGTTTTACGGTTCCGAATTTGCGTCGCGGCTTTTCACGGCGCGTATTACGGTGTGACCGATTTTCGGTCGATTTCGCCCGAACGACTTTTGATTTATGATTAATTGGTCGTTTTAGGTTGTTTAGTATTGACCGACAACATTTTTGGGTTCATTAGACCAAAAATCGGACGACTTTGGTTTTACGCGAATTCCCGGATGTTACAATTATAAAAACCTCAAAGGGAGTCTCATCCTCGAGACTCGAGTTAAGGCTATTAGGTGTCTGGTTGGACTTTCATATGTCCATAAAAACCTCAAAGGGTTTTGAACCCATAAAAACCTCAAAGGGAAAACAAGCCATATATTTATAATGTATCTAATTACAAAAGCTTGTTTTGTTGATTACATCAGAATAGCTGCGGGTATCGTGCCCGCATGTCGGCTTCAGTCTCCCATGTCGCTTCCTTGACGCCGTGTCTTTGCCACAAAACCTTAACCAATGAAATCTCTTTGCTGCGAAGCTTCTTCACGGCACGGTCAAGTATCTGGACATGCTTCTCCTCATAGGTCAGATCCGGTTCTACATCGAGATTCTCGTAACTGATAATGTGGCGAGGGTCATGGACATACTTCCTCAGATTGGATACGTGGAAGACATCATGAAGCGCTGATAGATGTAGAGGAAGGGCTACTCGGTAGGCCACTTTCCCTACTCTCGCAAGAATCTCAAACGGACCCACATATCGCGGTGCTAGTTTGCCACGAACATCGAATCTCTGTATTCCCTTCATGGGAGATACACGGAGGAATACCCAATCTCCCACCTGTAATTTATAGGAATGTCATTAATATAAGGTTTAACCAATTTGCAAAAGGAGCAAGAGAAATTTATTGTATATCTGAAATTCCAAATCTCTTCTCCGACGGTCCGCATAGCTCTTCTGGCGGCTTTGTGCTGTCAGGAGCCTCCGTCTCACAAGATCAACAGCTCTCGTGGTCTCCTCCAGGAGATCTATGGAATATGAAGCATGATCACCTACCTCACGCCAACTGAGAGGTGTGAGGCATCTCCTGTTGTTGTACGTGAATTCCATTAATGGCAGATGGTCCTTCCAGGACCCTTTCCACTCTAAGGAGTATGCGCGAAGTAGATCCTCAAGTGTCTGAATGGTGCGCTCACTCTTCCCGTCTGTCTGCGGATGATAAGCAGAACTCATCTTCAGCTCTGTCTGTAGTGCTGACATGAATGATGCCAATAGTGAGATGTAAATCTCGAATCCCTGTCAGACACCACCTCTCGTGGTATACCATGCAGTCTAATGATATTCTGTACGTAGAGCTTGGCCAACCTGGACGGAGTGTAAGTCGTGTTGACAGGTATGAACTGGACTGACTTGGTCAACCTATCAACAACGACCCAAATGGAATCATGGCCACCTGGTGTCTTCGGCAATCCTGTGACAAAATCCATAGAAATGCTCTCCCATTTCCACTCAGGAATGGGGAGAGACTGCAGTAATCCTGGTGGTCTCCTGTGCTCAGTCTTGACCATCTGACAGGTCATGCATCTGCTGACATGTTGCGCCACATCGCGCTTCATCCCATCCCACCAGAAATGTCGACGCCGATCACGGTACATCTTCATGCTACCTGGATGGATAGATAACCGTGAACTGTGTGCCTCATCAAGAATATCTCTACGTAGCTGCTCGTTATTGGGTACAACCACCCGTCCTGCCTTCCATAAAATAGACTCCGTCACAACAAAGTCATCAATTTCGTCCTTGACGGCGCATATGTATCTATCATGAATCCAAGGATCAGTCTTCTGACCCTCTACAATACGATCCCAAAGACTACTATATCGTGGAGGCACGGCAGTAGAAATGGATGCGTTCTCCTGAGGATGCCAATCTGTCAAAGCGGCAAGCGTATCCCATGTATATAGCCAATTTGCCGTACCATCAGCACGCGCTCTCCTGCTGAGTGCATCAGCCACCACGTTTCCCTTACCAGGATGGTAAGAGATCGTGCAATCATAATCCTTCAGCAGCTCGAGCCATCTGCGCTGCCTCATGTTCAGCTCCTTCTGATCAAAGATGTATTTCAGACTCTTGTGGTCTGTGAAAATCTCGAAGTTCACCCCATATAGATAGTGGCGCCAGATTTTCAAGGCGAAGACAACTGCCGCCAACTTCAAGTCATGTGTGGGGTAGTTCCGCTCGTGCGGTCCTCAACTGCCGTGATGCGTAAGCAATCACCTGTCCTCTTTGCATCAACACTGCTCCTAGACCTTCTCCAGATGCATCCGTGTAGACTGCATAGTCCTGAGTGCCTGAAGGAAGAGCGAGAATAGGCGCTGTAGTCAACCTCTCCTTCAGTGTCTGGAAGGCCTGCTCACATGAATCGTCCCAAATGAATGGAACTCCCTTATGCGTCAGTCGCGTCAGAGGGCGAACAATGCGGGAAATCCGTTGACAAAGCGTCTGTAATAGCCCGCTAGTCCGAGGAAGCTCCGAATCTGTGTAACTGTCTTGGGTTGTTCCCAAGACATGACTGCCTCAATCTTCACAGGATCAACCGCGATACCTGCCCCAGAAATGATATGCCCGAGAAACGAGACCTGGGATAACCAGAACTCACACTTGTTCAACTTGGCATGTAGCTTGTGCTCCCGTAATGTATCTAAGACGATCAGTAGATCATTCGCATGATCCCATTCATTCCGTGAGTAAATGAGCACAACATCGATTAATACCACTACAAACTTGTCCAAGTATGGATGGAAGATACGGTTCATCATATCCATGAAAGCCGCAGGTGCATTGGTGAGCCCAAACGGCATCACCACAAACTCGTAGTGTCCATATCGAGTCCTGAAGGCTGTCTTCGGAATGTCCGACTCGCGAATCCTCAGCTGATGGTAGCCTGAGCGAAGATCGATCTTCGAGAAAACCGAAGATCCCTGGAGCTGGTCAAACAAATCATCGATACGTGGCAAGGGATAACGGTTCTTCACCGTTCTCTTGTTCAGCAGCCTGTAATCGATGCATAGTCTCATGGATCCATCCTTCTTCTTGACAAATAGAACCGGAGCACCCCAAGGTGAAGTGCTCGGCCTCACGAATCCCAAGTCAAGCAATTCCTGCAACTGCACCTTCAGCTCCCTCAACTCGACTGGTGCCATGCGATATGGTGCCATAGAGATCGGCTGCGTATCTGGCAACAATGTGATCTTGAACTCAATCTCCCTCTCAGGAGGTAGCCTGGTAGCTCATCAGGAAATACGTCAGGGTATTCTGAGACTACTCGGATGTCCTGTATCATCGGCTCCTGATCAGACACCTCCCGAACAAAAGCAAGATATGAATCGCAACCCTGATCAACCAGTCGTTGGGCTCGCAATACTGAAATGTACTCCATGGTGGAGTCATGTATGGTACCCTCAAAGGTGAACTCGGGTAAACCTGGAATCCTGAAGACAACTGTCTTCCTAAAATAATCAACTAATGCATGATGAGTTGATAGCCAATCCATGCCAAAAATCAAGTCAAACTCATCAAGTTGTAGGAGTAGACAATCTGCGATCATCTCGTGACCGCCACTTAGTACGGGCAAGTGCCTGACTATCAGGGATATGACAAACAACTGACCACCTGACCCTCGGATGTGATATGGAGAAGAGAGAGTCTCTGCGACTCTACCTAAAGAAGCAATTAGCCTCGAAGTAAGAAAGAATGTGTCACACTAGAATCAACTAGACTATGGAAAGGTCGATACGAGTAGTCAGTATGTGTGCTAGTTTGTTAGTCATCTCCTGATCTGGTCGGGATGACATGGCTCTCTGCATGAAAACCATTTTTAGTCATAAAATTTATTGTTCACGGATAATAAAATGTATGCTCTTTCTCTTCTTGGGATATAATATGAAATTAATGAAATTGGTGACATCTGTGGTAATTGAATCTGAATGTCATATTTCCCTTCTCGGACTCACGACAAGTAGGAAGACTGTCGCTATCCGAGAACTTAATGCGATCGGAATTATAATACTGCGAATGTGTGTATCAGGGTACCACTGCTCTGATACCAAATGTGAACCCCTTTAGGATCCGGGTACCCGTTTACGCGCATTCGCAATCATTCATTTACATGAGATCGCATTAACTACAGAGATACAGGGAATTTTCGCGCGGATAATTTTCACATGACATTCACAATCATAACCACAAATTATTAGAACAATTGTCACCAAAATCTTATTTCATTAACTTCCATATATTTCACATGTACAAAGTCTGACAGTACATACAGTATATCCCAAAAATCTGACTGAAGAAAAAGAAACATAATACAATATAAATTGAACAAAAATTGGCACAAAATAAATCATACCGTTGGTTATAAAATTTATCTCTTGAAATCATTAACCCGCTACTGTGCTAAAGGCTCCTTGCCTGCCATGCGTGCAAGGAAGAAAAGGCGTCAGCGGGTGCTGGTACTTCCCGTAAGTTTATATAAAAATAACAGGCATTTATTATTTACAAAAGAAGCAAGTAGAGAGGCATGAGCAACTCAATTTAAACTTCATTTCTACTTGCAATTGTAAAAGGTTTCCAAATTTTTTGTAAGAACATCTCCTGATCAGCCCTTATCCCCACATTTCCCACATAAGCATATGTCTACGGTAACTCATTGATCATAGTAAGTATATTTCATTCTCATATTACTTAGAGATCATATTTGTGGATTTTGATGATGGAAAAGATGAGATGAGAAAGATATGATGATTTATTAAATTCTTAAGTCTAGTGGATAGTCTGTGGTCTTGGTTCGTGTGAAACCTCACACTATGACTCTAAGACTTGGGAAAAGTCTTAGGGTTGGGGTACCTCCGTAGGCATGCGGTGTTGTATAATGCATCCTAACTAAGTTCCCAACACGTCCACTAGCTTAATTAGATTTCGAATTAGACTATAGTTACTTCCATTTACTTAACTTAACTATGATCTTTATGGGGGATTTCAAAACTGATTATAGTCACTTCTAATTATCTCAATTTTAAATTGTGATTTCCTCCAAACCATGACTGTAACTCTCTCTCTGATGTAACTCTCGATGATGTAGATATAGATGTAGATATGGATGATCTGGATGTAGAATCGCCAAGTCTGTTGGCGAAAGAAAAACTCAAGCGGTGAAGAAGCCAACAAAAGGGCTCTTCCGTCTCGCCCTCTAATTGGAAGGACGGTCCAATAGAGGGATAGGTCTACTCCCAAACTACGCCACTGAGACGGGTGAGAGGGACTTCCCGGGAAAAGTCACTCTAGAAAACAACCCGACCGGTAACGGGCAACCGAGCTCGTACGTAAAACTGAAAAACCAGGATCCCCCGCCTGGGCATCCTAAAACAGGGTCAGCGGAACTGGTCTAAAGTCTGGATCCCAACGAGGCGTAAAAACACTGCGAGCTCGCGTAAAAACCGAAAAGAGTTTGGGATCCTAGACCCGCGCACTTGGCGGCCGCTGCCCAATCTGGGCTTCCTTTCTTCCGCCCAGTTGAGGGTCACCGCGCCCTCGCACGGCCAAGTGTAAGGTTCACTGTGACCGGCACTCAAATGTATAATCATTACTGATCCATGATATCATCACTTGCTTGTCAATTCATCTCTTTCTCACTTCTTTCTGTGAATAATCATACAGATCTAGATCTCTCGATCATCCATCCTATTGATAGTGATCCATAGATTGCATAGTATACCTAAAGGGTGATTTTTTTTTTGCAGATGATCTAACTTTATGTCATCGGTTACCATTGTTGCTGATGTAATAATATCTGAGATATTTCTTGGATAATGGTTTATAACCAAATTTCTACTTACGATTGTGTATGTTTAGAACTCCAACAGTATGCCATAACCATATCAATTAGTACCTACTGTAATACACCGATGATCATTGAACAAGTATAAGTTCTATAACGAATATACTTGTAGGGATTGATGTAGAATTCTGAACGAAAGTATTATACAAAGTTGCTACACTTTCTGACCACAACTTAGATTAGTTGAATATTCGTGAAATAGACTATGATAGGGGAGATCGTCAAATCAAGGATTTTCAAACAGAGTCAAACTCCCTACAGAAGTTGATATTAGAAGCATTGTTGATTCTTATAACATTTGTTGCTCGGGATACGGATACAGAGAAACGTGATCATAGAATATATAGTACACCAAAATTTATACTATATTGGTCATAATTGTATGATATTCTCAATTCCTTGCATTCTTACCAATTTATGCTTGAGTAGTAGAATTGTAATCAACTTTATGATTCATAACACAACTTTTACTTCTAATTATGTGCAGATAACCAACAATTCACATACCTACTACATTTATCCCATTACATACAACACCCTCTCAGTTGTCTTTCCTAGCAATAATTTAAAACTTGAACATAAGCAATCCCATTGAAATGTTATCATCCCTAAATATACTTTTACTATATTAAGGTTTTCAACAAAACTCAGACCAATGAATATTGGGATAATTTCAAGATTTTATAGATCAAAAATTAGTATAATTTGAACTTGGAAAGGTACATGAAAACCCCAGAATCATAGATCTCAAATTCTAACTTAAATATTTTTAGAAAAGTATAATTGAAGTGTGGAATAATTTAGTAGCTATCAAGTTATACCCAAGACTGTCGTTCCAGACTACAAGCTCTCGACCTTGAGTTGTAGAGCATAGTCCTGTGAGATTGACTCTGACTATCACTTTCAAAATTTCGGAATTTGCTGAACCATTGAGTCAAATTTTCATAATTGAAGTTTTGGACTGTAACTGATTATGAAGATTCATTTGAAAGACATAACCTTCTATAACCCATTGACAGTCCGTTGGACCCACTCAAAAAGTTCTATATTAATTTAAGTCATTATTTATTTTTCAAAACACCAAGGCAAGAAAAAAAAATCATGCTGTATTAAGGAGTTCAAATATTATTGCTACATATATGTATGTATATATATATATATAATTTTTTTATTCAAGTTCGTATTAAATCATATTACAAGATTTCGACTTTCTTCCAGAACTAGAAATCACAATAATTACTGTAGCAATTATGAGAAAGATTTCCTAGTATCCATGAAATCTCATGCATGCAAACACCCTTACATACGAGTAAGATGATAAAAATTTCATGGAAGGTAGCAAATAAGAGGTTTAGTGTGCACATGCATGGCAGCAAAGGATGGAGAAGGAGGTACCTAACATTTCTTATTTGAGAGATCAAGTCTGCTGCATGCAGCAACTCCAAAATAAAAAAAATGAGCTGCAGCACCTGATCCTTTAGCTTGCAGTAGTTTGGATGCAGCCTTGGCGATGGAGAAGCAACGTCTATGGCTGCATGCACAGTCAATTGGAGAAGAAACAGGGAAAAAAACTTCCAGCGGTTGTAATAGGAACTTACGACAATTTTTGGATAGGTAGAGATTACTGGACTTGAGTTTGCAGCAGCAAGAAGAGATGATGGATCTCTCTTTGGGACGAAGATGAAAGGAAAAAAAAATATAGAAGGAATTGGGGGAAGAGAAGGTCTCGGCTGATATGCATAGGGAATTAGGGAGAGAATTAGAGAGAGGAATCCGTGGAGATGTAACGCCTTTGATGGTTATATATAAGGGGATTCTCAAGAGGTGATGCCAAATGGAGAAGCAAACGCCATATGGAGTTAAGAGGACAACCCAAGTGGCTGTTTGCTGCACACCTGAATATAATTTTTTTTAACATTTGAAGACTGTAACACTGTAGCAGCTGCAAATTTAGAATAAAAAAATATTTACTCTTTTTTTTAACCGTACAGACTGTGGCTGTAGTTTTTTATTTTTATTATTTTTTTTTTACAAAATTCTCCTTGTTCGAATTACTTAAAATATACCGTATGCGCACCTCGAGCTTCCGTTTTTGACGTGAAATATCTCGATTTGATCGTCTTTCAACGACGATCAAAATGAGTATAATATTGATATACTTCCGATCGAGTTTTGAATACCCGAAATTTTCGGATACGGTTTCGGATTAAGGTTACATTTTGTAATTTAAAAATACCAAACGACCTCCGATTGACGAACGGTCAATCCTGTTGGTCTTGTTTCGTCGAATTGGATCTAATGACGGTCTCGGTTCATTTTACGGTTCCGAATTTGCGTCGCGGCTTTTCACGGCGCGTATTACGGTGTGACCGATTTTCGGTCGATTTCGCCCGAACGACTTTTGATTTATGATTAATTGGTCGTTTTAGGTTGTTTAGTATTGACCGACAACATTTTTGGGTTCATTAGACCAAAAATCGGACGACTTTGGTTTTACGCGAATTCTCGGATGTTACATTTTTGTTTGCTCTTGATCGTCCCATCTATATAAACCCAGGTAAGCTGAAATCAGGATTCTCCTAAAGTTCTCAAGTTTGACATTCACTCAAATTCAATTCGCTAAAAGTCCAATTATGATTCTTTTAAAATATAATGAATCAAATCTAAACATTGATTTTGGTGTGTCTATATCTAAATGAACTGCATCCGAAAATGGTATGTTCGAGCTCGCTTCATCAAAAAAAATGACTCGTACACATACAAAAATTTACAAATTCTGCATGTGTGTGGCCATTAGGCTGAAGATGCTCGACCTTGAGATATACGTGAAGCTGGCGATGGACGTTCTCGTAACCTATGATCGAGTAATCTTAGCAGTCCCAAAAAGATATATGAGGGTCGATCCTGTGAGAGACAAAAACTATGAGAATATGAAAGCAATGATTCTGGACCACCAGATTTTGTCATCTCTCTCCTGGTTGATGCGGATACGGATATTGGCAATACTAAGACTACGTTACGATATCCTTAAATGGATATAAATGTAAAATGAACATTGATGACATACGAATAACAGTAGAAATACCCTGTTGATTAGCTTAAATATACATGTATTTGATGGAATATGCATGGTATAAATATAATAAATGTGCTTATATCATAATAAATTATGCCAGATATGGTGAAAGAATGTAAAAAATCAAGTTAAATGTGGTTAAAAAAATCCACAATTATATTTATTTTGCAATTAAAAAGAAACTAGCGGTACAGCTTGTTGTGCGCTTGTTTCCTATTTCGATATAATCCTTCTATTTAATATTGAGAAATTATATTTATTAATAAAAATAAATATACGGATACCCATACCCCGAACCATCTTGTCCTTCCTTTGCTTTTCGCTCTACCTTCCTCTTGCTAATCCATTCCATCCCATTGTTGACCCTACGAAGAAAGGAATTGACCGGTCACAAATGTCCAATAGAGAGTCAGGATTTGATTTGGCTGCAGAACCGATTCGAAGACCGGTCAATCAATTGGGCGCACGCTTATTTGAAGTGCCCGCGTATCTCTATCGGAGACGTGTCCACTTCCCAACTATTACGTCCGATGCTATGGGATCCCCGTTGACGATTTATACTGTTTCAAACGCTGCTGCTGTTTTTGAATGGTTCTTCCTGCCCTTCCACCAAATCATCTCACCATCCTCCGCCTCTAGATCTTAAATCATCTAATCCCTTCTCCCTCTCTTTTTCTTTTTCCAATAAGTCGTGCTAAAATTCTTAAATTATATGCACAATCTCAATGTTGAACACAGATATTTAAGATAGCAGTTGGATTTTAAAAGTAGTACTCGCTCTTTAAAGGTCAGACATCTTTATCGCTTACTCTGAAAATCAAACTCAGCCACGTTCAATCCAAAGATCGGATAAATGAAGAGGATTGTGCGTTATGTAGCTGATAGCTAATGCAAAAGAGATAAATTCTTAAATTATCTAAGAAGATTACTTAGGAATTTATCTCAAAACAGTCGATTTAAGTAAATATTTGAATATGTTGGAGAGTTCCCTATTATTTTATATTAAAGTTCGAGTATGGCCCAAGATAGGTATGAATGGAAACAAAGAATCAATATAGACGACCCCTACTTAAAGTGGGAAAAAGGCTTTGCTGTTGTTATAGCTGAAAATTACATTAGCTCAATATCAGATCGAAACGAAGTTTAAAGCTAAACCATATAGTTGCTTTTAAAGTTTGTACATGACATTTAAATTGTGTTTGTAATTTAGAAGCTCTTTTAAATTTACTCTTTTCTTTAACTAAAATATTAAAAATCAAATTGTACTTGATCAGGGAACACATTGAACATAATTTAAGCCGATTTAGCCACCATTTATTTCTCAGTTAGGGGTGTGTGCCCATGCGTGCGTGTGTGTGCGCGCGCCTGCGCTTGTGTGCGCGTGTGCGTGGGTGGGTGTCTGCGCACGTAAACCCCCCCATGTATTTAAAAAAAATAAAAAAGGGACCATTTTTCTGTATTAAAAAGGTGATACCATATATCTAAAATAATACGGATATATATATATATATATATATAGAGAGAGAGAGAGAGAGAGAGAGGTGTTAATGGGGTTGTTCACTTGGCGTAGCCAACATGACTGCCCTCGCGCCATTTACGGCGTTTTTTTATTATTTTTTTGAAAAATAAAATCATGTATATTCATCCCTATATCCCTCCTATATACCATTCGAATTCTGTCAGAAACAGAGACTCGTACGGCCTCCATCTAGACGGTCATTTTTTAACGGTAACATGCTTTTTTAAATCGACACCATCTCGATGGAGGCCGTACGAGTCTCTGTTTCTGACGAAATTCGAATGGTATATAGGAGGGATATATGGATGAATATACATGATTTTATTTAAAAATAAAAAAAATAAAAAAACACGCCGAAATAGGGGGCGGGGCAGCCATGTTGACTGCCCCCAGGGGGCAGCCCCATTAAATTCATATATATATATATATATATGATTATTTCGCTAATGGATAAGCATTATCATTATCATCGAATGGATATAATTTAGAATAAATTTAAAAAAACTTCAACTATGTCTTGATTCTAATGTACTTTATTTTCGAAATGTGATAAAGCAGGGTTTAAAAAATTGGACCGGACCAGCCGGGGAACAGGCCTCGACCCGATCGGTTCGGCTAGTTTTAAGTAATTAATTTTTAAAAAAAGAAAATAAAAAACCCGAGTCAGACTGGTGGTCGAAACGGGTTGACCCGAGCGGTTGGACCGGGTTGACCCGGATTAGATGGTTTAATATATTTTTTTAAAAAATAAAGGTTAATAGTGAAATAATAGGGTTTTTATCACTTGTACCCTTCTAAAATTCTACAATTTCAATTATATCCCTCTCTTTTTTGGAATATAACTTGTGCCACTACTTTCTTGGATAATTTTCTAGAAGCAACTATAAATAAATTATTACAATATTATATTCATATATAATTCTAGAATGTGACTACCTTTTGTATAGTTTTATTCAAAATAGACAATCATGTTTTTATGTTGAAAGATTTGATATTTTAATTGATTATTTCATTGATATATAAATACGTATTTACATATATGTATCCGGTTTTATCGATTCAAAAAATCGGTTCGACCGATCGGACCAATAAATTAAGCCTGACCCGGTTTTTTACGAGTCGATAGGAATGATGACGTCATGCTGACATCATCACCGGTCCGACCGATTTGGACCGACAATCCGATTTGATTGGACCAAACCGAAGACTAAGCGGTTCAATGTCCGATCTGATCTGATTTTTAAAACCTTGTGATAAAGAGTATTTAACTTTCACCTTTATAGTTTAGTGCCGACATAAACAGGTGGTGGCAGCTTAAAGAAGCGTACCATACGAGACCAAAAGAAATTCAAACCTTACCTCTAGAAGACGAGGTTGGTGATTAGGAAACGAGGCACAATTGGACGCTAATTTTTCTAATATGTCTGTGCATATAAGATTTTATAACATAAATATATATATTATGTGCAGGTGCGTTCCTACGAGCACACAAGGAATTTCTCACTTATTTAATGCCAAAGAAGATTCCACGTTCTTCTTCTTGGAAGTTCATACAAGTTGTTTTAGGAATTTCGACGGATGGATACGTACACGGATCGACGTGGATCGTATCATATCCTTATCTATTTTAGAATCTCGATAGGGAAAGGATAACTTGTGGATCGAAATCAAGAGAATTCTATATTTGGAAGTCAATTAACGTATATATTAATTCATCTCCTAATATCCGGGAGATCGAGTGTGAATTTCAAATCAACAAAATTCAGTATACTTAATTGGCAACTATTCACATATATCCGCTATCTTTTTTAAATAAATACCTATTTTTCTGCATCCTTTTAAACACGTGATCCCCTCATCGAGTTGTATGAGTAAAATTTGCAGGTCTCAAAATCCGTTACAAGTAGATGTTAGTGGTTATGAGTGTGGAAGACAATGAAAACTTTAGTCAGTTCAAACATCTTCTATTCATCCAGGTCAAACAGCTTATCCAACTGCTCAAATTCCGCACTTGTCCCTTAAATAACAAAATTCACAAAATATTGCTACAAACAAGAGGTAGGTTGTTAATACTTAATAGTACATAGGAATGTGCTTTAAATATGTATTTCATCCATTACCATTTTGTATATGGGCGAAAACAGAAAGGCATAGTGTCATTGTTGCTGCAAAAACGATTTCTCAAAATGTCCATGTACATGTCAATAATCTATGCATCAAAAGAGATTATATAATTTTAGCTATATTATATTATATTTTTTACTCAAAATAAACAAAGATAATACTAACCGAGTCCTCAATCATCTTCTCATATAAGAAATGATGGATCTCTCGACCACCAAACTGTGAATACTATTTAACCTAAAAAAATAAATGTTATATAAAAAATATCTCTTTATGGAAGAATGTCAAAACTTGTACTTAATTTCTTACTTTTCAACTGGATCCGTGAGAAAGTTTTGAATCAATTTCCTCTACTCATATGTTATTAGGTCATAAACGATCAAATCGATCAGAGGATCGCAAAGATACTGAAAACCTGATATATTTTAGATTAGAAATATCACAATTTTATAAAACATTTACAACCTATAAATATCGAAGCATCTCAGAATCTGGGTCAGCTCGAATAATGTTCTCTCCTCCTGCAGTTCATCGGGAAGCAACAACAAATTCTTTTTTCTTTTGATGCTTTTTCACTCTCATTTCGCTTATCATTGTCTCTGTTGAATCTCGTTTAGTTGCATTATGCTTAAGTCGGGTTATTAGGTAGTAACCTCCTCACTATTTATCCCACCCGGGAATTTTGTGTTCCACGGTGTGGGACAATTGATTTGGGGTTTTACATTTTCACTTCTTAATTCTACACGTCATTGAGCTCGGTTGTATTGTTGCCTTTTTGCTTCTTCCGTGCCGTGGTGCTTTTTTCTATCTTCTCAACCATCTCCGAATTTTGTTCATCAATCGCTAAGTCGAAACTTGGGAATTTTTCTGGTTCTTTCTTCTTTTCATCATTTTCCTCACGTCTCCCATGTTCATCAATTGTTGTTGACAAACTCTCGGTCACTATAGCTTCATCTCTTTCTTGCTTGTCAACCAGTTCAGTTTGTTCAGAAACATTCACAGATTTATCTCCAGCATTCATTGGTCGAAAATCTTCTCCATCAACATCCATTGCTTCGGCATTATTTGGTAAAAGATCATTTTTTGTGATTCCAAATATACAGCGTCCAGTTTTAAATGTAGCATGATATCTTCAGTCTGTAAAATTTTAATCATTCCCTCGTATGTTAATATCTATGCAGACATCAAGTTGAGAGCTCTTCATATCTTCAACCTCTTTCTTCACACTATCTATCTCATTCGAGAATTCTTCACACATGCATTGTTTGTTTTTCAACCTATCTCCCTTTCTCTTCTCTAGTTCACTCTTTTATCCATCGAAATCCTCCTTTCTTGAACCTCCCTCATCTTGTTGGTCCATCTTCTGATACTTCTATTTTATCCAACGCTTCAACTTCAGATCTTCTAATTATGAAACCTCCCAAAACAAATCTTTCACAAAGAAAGACGTACTCATCAACACTAATTTTGAAAATCTCTCCTTTATGATGTTGCAAACCTCCCATGTTCTGTTAGTATTCAAATGAATAAATTAGTAGTCAAATTACCATTATCATGTCAACATTATATACCGACATACAAATATTTTTATCATAAACGAGTTAATGATCCCACCATTTTACTTTACATTTCATTGTTCCACAAAGTTCCAATTATTAACAATTTTCACAGTTTTTTCAATTACCCTAACTTGGCATTAGAATGATCTCATCATTCTATTAAACTCCACAAATTCATACATATAATTTCATAATCGTACAAAGTATATGCGGTCAAATTTCATTGATCGGAAACATAAATTATCATAGGTGATTAATTTCTTTCAATAAATATCTAATATTATATATGATTTACTTTAAGTTACTTACAAACCATCCACTTCATTTACACTATCAGCTTACTAATAAATATATTTGCTTATTTTCACTGTTACTTCTGTGTCTTGTTCAGTTTAAATCTTCAGTATTTCGCTTTAATTTCCAAATATTTATAAACTCTAAATCATGTATATGTTCTTAGCTACTACAATATATCGTATAGTTAACACATTTGAATTACCCGTTCATTGGTCAACGATGCCAATCTTCTGGATAGGTCGTCTATCGACCATGTCCACTTTCTTATACGCAATTGCAGATCTCTGTTCACAATCAAATCCTTGCGTCAATATTCTAGCATCCAAACATATTCAAACAATAAAAACTACTTTCATTTAATTCATGAAAATGAATTTAATTTTACAGTTCTATAATCTTACATAGAGACATGCACCACATACCGTTAGATAGTCTAGCATCACTCTAGCTGCTTTTCTTCTCCTCATGGCCAGTTCATCCATATTGAACAGTTCCATTCTTGCTACTGCTCCTGATCAGTTGAAAATCTTTTATCTTTAAGAGACTCCACGTGATGTAACAGCTCCTTTGGGAAAGAATATGCGATGTTCAAGAACAAGAAGGTTCCAAACATAAACAATACCAAGCACGTCACATATATAGCCACCGAGTTGTCATCATCCCTGTCATAGTAATATGTGAATACACTCACTAGTTTCTTCTTGTTGCAAACCATCTCCACTTAATAACAACTCTTCTGCAATGAAGCTCTTCCACTGTAAATGACGTCCCCTAACATATATTGTAAATCTAGAGCTCTGTATGCCAAGTATAGAACTGATGTTATCGTCGCACCATCTCACCACTCTATTTCCAACCATGAATTCTCGTTCTCCTTGATATTGTTCAACTATCCACTGTTAATTTCTTCGTTGTATATCAATACTCCCTATATTTATCAATTTTGGAAAGGTTATCTCGTTGATCAAAGCTTGTTTTATTGTAGGTCTGTGACTGTCGATGAACTGCACAAAGTCCAGCATCCAAAGTTAACCTACAAGAGTAAGGGTTTCCATCACCTTTTGTCATGCAATGGACACAGTCGTGGAGAACCTTCCATCAGCCCAGCGCCGGTTCTTTTCTCTCCAAATCTCCCAAAGTGTCATAGTGAGCGCATTGCCAAAGCGTTATTGGTTCGAGGAGAAGTTGCAAGCTTTAATACAAGCCAAAGTATTTGCAAGGGCGCGAAACGCAAGCACCGAGAGCCCATGTGCAGAGCATGCCGTTGACCAAACTTCGAATGTGTAGGTGAGATCAAAGAAGATGTGGTTCAAAGATTCCAAGTTGTTGTGGCAAAGGTAGCAAGAGTCCTGCGTAGTGATCCCATGTCTTTCGAGCCTATTTGTAGTGGTCATGCGGTCAAGAATGGTCCTGTATAGAGTGAAATAGTGTTTCGGGGTTGCCCCCTTAACCCAAACCTCATTCATCCATGGTACCAAATCCTGTCGAGGGTGAACAATGTCAATGGCTGATGTAAAGGAGTAGCAACTCCTAACCGAAAGCCACACATAAGAGGGGGGGGGGGGGGGCTACAGAACCTCCAAACACCCCCTGAAGAAGAGGGTGAGAGGAGAGGATCTGCTTCCACAAAGGAGATGATCAACCTGCCATCTCCACCTCCCAGAAAGAGCTAGAGTGCAAGTATTCGTCTTTCATGTAGCATGCCCAAATGGAGGAGCCACGGGACAAAATCCTCCATGCCCAAGAGATAACCATAGCTGCCCTGATGGCGGCCTCCAAACGCAACCCCATACACCCTCAACATTTGAGCGGTAAATAGTATCTCAAGCAAGGACATGATGCCCATAGTCCCAGAGGAAATCCTCACAAAACATGTCTACCTTGTGTGCAATGTGTATAGAGATGATGGTATCGGTTGCCCAATAAAGAACCATGCCAAAAACGACAGTCCTCAAAAGTTGCAAACGATTATCCATAGATAGGCCCTTACTTTCCAGCCTCAAAGCAATGCCCTAACCATGTCCTCAAGAAGTCATGTCGTTGAACCCCGGCAATAAGAGGAAGCAAGGGGCAACCTCAGGTAGGTAGTTGGTAGGGGATGCCTAAACAAACCAAGCTGAAGACAAGTCACAAAATCAACTGGAGAGCATTTCGAACGGAATAGCTTGCTCTGACGAGCATTCATCAAAATCCCAGACATACCAAGAAAGTCATTCATCCGGTCTTTGACCGCCAAAAGGGAGGAGGTTGTAGCCTTGAAGAAGAAGAGTAAGTCATCGACATAAATGAGGTGGGCGAGGGTAGATGAGCAATCACATCTTAGTGGCTTGAGCGACCCATTAGCAGCATAGGTCTCCACCAAGTCAGGGAGGGCATCCATACCCACAACAAAAAGGAGCAGGCTTAGAAGGTCATCTTGGCGCAAACCCCTGGTGCCATGGGAAAAATCATGTGGTGAGCCATTGACCATGGCAGAGAAATAAGTCGTTGAGATGCATTTACTAATCTATGAGATCTCCCGTGGCCCAAACCCCATGCCCTCCAGGCACTTATTTGGATTATTTAATCCTTGAGGGAATTCCGTATATGTATATGCATTTGGATTTTTTTAATCCAATATCCTTATTCAGATTCAAATTCGATTGAAAGTTCAAGATACTCGTGTTTGGTAGTTTTTTGAATACGGTAAGCGGATATCCAAACATATATGTATCCGTTTCCATCCCCTAGTTGAGACCCTTTTTAAATTTACACTACATTTTATCTATGTTCTTTTTAATGACCATAACATATTTTTCAATTCTATCATTATATGAATCTCGAATCTACTCATATTTTTAAAAAAGATAAGAATATGATTACACTTATACATACCCCATCGGTTACATCCCCAAGCACATATACAAACCAAACTAATGCACTTGTACGAATTAGGGTGTGATAAGGAATGTAATTTCCAGATAAAATCAAAAATAGATGACTTGTAAAATAGTCAGAAACTATAACGTAATGTATACGGGTCGAATATGAACCCGTATGGCGTCGCATCCGTACATAAGAGACATATGTGCACATCGACCCAGAAGGTCAAGGACAAATCAGAAGACGTCGCTAGGCAGTTTCCTTCCTTCCGAAAGCGACACGTGTCCCCACGATGCTTCTTAAACCTCCCATTCAGACGACGATGTTTCCCATGCAATTTCCATATAAAACCACCACCACTCGAAAGTCCAAAAGAAAAGGCTCTGCATGGAATAATAACGAGGAGAAAATCCCATATGAACTCTCCTCGAAGCTCCCTCTTCCCCCTCCCATTATTCCTATAAATACAACCACATGATCTGATTTTCATGACACAAAATCAACAACAGCGCAGAAGCAGAAGCAGAAGCAGAAGCAAGAAGAAGAAGATGGGATTTGCAAGGAAAGACGAGAGATGCAGGAGGCACAGGAAGCACAACATGTCCCAAGGGGTCTGCCCTTTCTGCCTGAAGGAAAGGCTCAAGCACCTCTCCTCCATGCCTCCCTACTCGTACCCGTACAAGCGCTCCTCAGCGGCGGTCGCGACGATGGCCTCCTCCGGCTCGTCGTCGTCCTCTTGCTCGCCCGACTCCATGTCTTCGTCCCCTTCGTCCAGCGCCTCGCCACTGCACGAGATGGAGACGTTGAGGAAGAGCCGGTCCATGGCGGCACGGTTCTCGTTCCCGAAGAAGGAGAGGAAGGAAGGGAAGAAGGGCGGGTTTTGGTCCAAGCTGTTGGTTGGATTTTGAATCAACATTCATCATGGTTAGATTTTTGTTTTGTATAATCGCGGGATGGGAGGTCTGATTGTGAATCTATGTACATTCCTATTGTTTTGATTATTCATTCGTTTAATTGTGATTGATTTTGTTCGTGTTTGGTGATTCGGGAAAATCCATGTGAGGTGTTGGGCTCTCTTTGCAAGAGATCGGTCGTGATCGTATGGGTCAAAGTACCTACCTTCTTAATTTGTTAAATCGATAGATCGGCGTATCGAACCCACTTAAATTGTAGGTGGTTGAGTAGTGTCTCCGAGATCACGATTTAAACTCACCAATTGCCCTTACGTGGATTTTATCTACAACAAAAAGAGAAAATCACGGTAGATTTGACCTGACAAACTCTTCGGAGACAAATAGACGAGGGGAGAGGTGCGTGCAGCATTTACATGGAAAAGGTTCTAGTCCTGTATAGGTACGTGCCCAAAAGATTATCATTTATCACCAAAATAATTATGTACATGGTAAAAACAGGTAAATTATCAAAACAAATAACAAACTCCAATTCCCAATAAGAACCCTAGCGTGTGCTACAACACTCAACGTAAAATCTCTCGTGAGGGAAGATCACTACATTTCTTACCAACCCACACTCCAATCTTTCCTTTCGTGCCACGCCAATTTTGGCAAATAGAGTCCCAGAACTCGAAGACACCCCTATAGCAAACACTCCGATTTCCAAGCAGGTTCCATGCCTCCTCTGAGCCCTCACATCTGAAAAAAGATGACAATGAGAACACATGGGATCGACAACTTGGATAAGGTGTGCAAGCCTCCCACCCATGAGAATTCTCCCTCTCTGAACTACCATAGAAAGACTTTTATCCGTGCGGGAACTTTCCCACCTCCAAATGCTCCTCCCCTCGGGATCGAAAACTGTTGGACCTTCAGCGTCTTGTGTGTAGGGCTGCTAATCGAATCGAACTGTAACAAATGAACCTCTAGATATGCAGATAGATTTCTAACCCGCAAGTTTCTGCTCCATTTTCTCAATTAGAGGTATCCAATCTGACATATACATCATCCCAAAAGCCAATGGCAGGCTCAAATATCGAATCGGTAACTCCTTGTGTGGGGATTAAAGCCATCATGTGCACACCTCAACCCTGCATCGCTCGAGCTGAAACGTACAAATTCAGACTCGTCCATGTTAAGCTTCAACCGGAGATCACCCCGAAGAGATCCAGACACAGTAGAGATGCTCTGCAACTTTCCGAACTTCCCTAGGTAAAGAAAATTGTGTTGTCTGCATATTGGAGAATGGGATAGAAATCTCTTCCATTGATCAATAAATCACGAGTAATCGTTACACAGTCACCCACTACCACAAAATTTACCTTTATCGATGTTTTGAAACGTCTGCTTAGGTTCTCTCTAACGTCGGAAGATCACTATTCAGACGTTAGAAAAACGTCCAAACGTTATGTCGGGATAGCCTTGTCGGAAACAGGATCTTTTTGGACATTTTAAACGAACGTCCACACATCCATATCTTCGAAGACGTTTAGAAACATCTGCGAAAAATATGCTTTGCGGACGTTATTTTAAAACATCTACAAATTAATTACTTTTATGGATGTTAGCAAACGTCTGCATAGATTTTTTTAGACGTCTATAATTGCTGGTCTAATATCATATTTTATGGTTATTTTTAATACCATCCACACATAAATTATAGATGCGGACGTTAATAAACATACATGTATATTGTATGTTGATATAGTCCAATGTTTAGGTGAAATTAGTTATATAAGGACATCTTATCAGTCAATGTTTATCAGTTTTTTTAAAGATGCCTTATTAGCATGAGAAATAATGGGATTATATTAATAATCAAATGTTAGCAATTTGTATTCGAGTCTAAAAAAATATCACGCAGAATTATTTACAATTGTGGATGTAGTACGACCAAAGTCAAAAGTAAGTCATGCATCAAAATATGAGAATAAAGTCGAGTATCAACATGATTACAATAAATTCCAAAGTTTTTTTGTTCATTAAAAAAAACAAACAAAAGTATATTAAAGGTATATAAAGCAAATCAAAATTTCTAAGCATCTTTTTCTTTCTCTGCATCAGGATCAACACCACCAGCTCTATTGCCTCTTGATTATCCTTGAGAAGCATCTAATAAAAAAGTAGATTAGAGATGGTTACGATCAAAAAATTAATAAAATAAATAAAATAATGATAAACGAAACAATCAAACTATGCAAATTGCAGAAAAAACAAACCAATGACAAGATAGTCTTTACAAATTGCAATCAAATTCTCAAAGGGTATCAATCAAATTCTGAAGTTGCACTTGAAAATCTTAAACCCAATCTGGTTGTGATATTCACCATTGTGTACTAGCATACATATTGGTCCTCTTTCCCAGAACTTAAATTTTTCAGCAATTACGAGGAATTCAAGTATTTGTACAGATTTGTGAGATTAATTCTCTCTTGAATGTAACATAATTTGAGAAAGCCTAAATATCAGTAAATATTTTTGTTTAACAAGCATTATTGCAATAAACTAGTTCATACAACTAACATCATCGATCGTTATTAATTTTTTCTCCAAACAAACATGAATCCAAAAATTTTGTCTATCTTTAGGGTAACTCTTGTGACACTCGTCCAAACCATATGCCATAACATGAATACAATATATTTTATACAAAAAAGTTCAGCCTATCTTGAAATATTCTTTACTTTAGACAATCGTTCAAACTATATGTTATAACATTATTTAATATAACCCATGAGATTTAAAAAAACTGATTAGATTTAATATAAATTACTTTTGTCATAGAATAAAGCAGAAATATGAAGTTAAAATCTCATATAAATATAAATAATCACCAGGAAAAGGGAAACAAAATCATGAAGAAAAAGATCAAAGACTCGCATAGCATGAGACCTGTTCTTCCGTGAGATCTGAAATATGAAACGGATTTGAAATAAAAAAATCAATTATGTGTGAGATCACGTAATAAACGGATTACCTGGAGTACTGCCGGATAATGGTTCGAGCGAGCAGAGGCTGGAGATAGGGCGAACAAACCTCAATCAGAATTCCAGTTAGCGTAGGCCAGGGAATGGCTGGAGAAAGGACTTTGTGTTGAGGAAAAAAGCCTGCAGCGATCGAGTTGAGGCTGTGGAGGGCCGAATCGCCTGCCTAAGATGAACCTGGCACGAGGAGAGGTGACTAGAACGGAGAGGGAGGAAGGGGAATCGGCGTTCTTATTATGTTTTAGGGCGTCAGTGGAAAGGCACTTGATGTTTTAGGGCATCCGTGGAGAGGCATTTGGCGGGATATTTGAGAAATGCTAAAATGATATCCGGACGTTTTTAAACATCGTCTAAAATGTAGCTAGATGTCGACCTATCATGATATACCGATGTTAATAATTAATGTCAGCAAAAAAACGCAAAAAAAAACAAATAATGGACGTTTTTCAACAACGTCCACTAATGACACAATATATGCCGACGTCTTTTGCAGTAGAACGTCCACGTATGTTGTTTTTGTTGTAGTGACCCGGTAACCTTGCAATAAATCATGTCTCATTGCTTTACAAGGTTGTTGACCTCCCCGCTCTGTATACTCCCTTCCCACCTAGTAGGGACCAAGAACTGTCAGATGGACATTGTGAATCCACGTCCTTTGTACCTATTAGTAGTTGGACATTGTGAATCCATGTCAAATGAGAGGAATTTTTGCTCTGACGTGTGCTCATCTCAACATGATTTCTCCCTCATCATTATTTACATGGATTCAGATCTGATCATGACCTAATAATTTGGCCGGAGTCAGCTCCGAGCAATAAGGATCTCATTGCAGGTGTTAGGAGCGTGCAGGGGAACGGATTGTCTACAGTAGCTGCCCGAACTGCTCGATCTTGATCGAGCCATTTACACGAATTTACACGGTAGAGACCCACAAAAAGTGTAAATTTGTGCGAACCAGACGTCTGCAGTAAATACATACGATCCTCACCAGCGTCCACGAGCCTGGGATCTAGAGGTCATTCTTCAGCTGCAGACCTTCAGACTTCCAGATCGGAGATCAGCCGTTGCCAGAGCTTCAAATCAGATTTGGATGACGCGGAGGAGTGCGGAAGAGCACATCAGGGCCTTCAGGAGAAAATCAGAAGTCAACCAATGAACATATATGTTAAAACTTCCATAATAAACTATGTTATCATAAGCTTAAAACATGTTAAATGGTCAATGGTTTTAGCATTACCTATAAGTCCTTAATCCAAGCTATCATCAAATCAGACGACCCTTTTATAACCTGTTATGTCAATATCCAATCAAATCTAAAGACAAGTAGTCTCCTCACCACACAACTTGTCTTTATATTTTGCAAGTTCTCCGTATGGAATATTCATTGATGTCAATGCATATAAAATATAGTGCAGAGATTCCTATTAACATGAATAATGCGATGTTACAAAATATTAAACAAGTTTGCATTTGACCAGTATAAAATAACCATTTTTAAGCAGGAGTTCGATAGACTCCTTACCTAGAGGATAAAAGGAAAGAAAATGCCTACCTACAAGACTTGATCTACTCACGCTATAATAAACTCGCCTCCTTATCGTCGCATGGCTCGAATTAAGTAAAGACTGGACTTGGTTCTATAACCGGACATCGATGGAATATGCTATTTATTCAAAGAAATGCCTTTGATAGGCATTATCCTAGCATCTTTCATCACCAGAAAGTGTCGTCATAGATAGTCAAGGTGTGGATATAGCGACCACTTCCCAATGTCTTACACGACACAGATTAAATTCATAAACACCAACGACAAGTGAGTAAATAGAATGTATTCAAGCACTAGATTTAGAAAATTATGTATATCTGAGAATTTTAATATTCACTTGTTTGTTTGAACGAAGGTTTAATCATCTTATTTTAAAATAAGGAAAAATTTGGAACAATCAATTTATCTTGCTAGCGAGATCATTTCATGATCACATCTAACATTGTACATTTCAAATATCCATACATCTTATTCCTTAAAGCTATCCAACCATGAAATGATAAATCCCACTTTCTCTTTATTTCTCCTCTTTCTAACTATTCAAAACGGTATGTGTGACACGTAGGGATGCAAATGATTACATATATATCCGTATCCGATCCGTCACCATATCCGTCTTATACAAATTTTGACATCCGTATCCGTATCTGTTTTAAAAATCGATACGGATATGGATATCATTTTGATATCATCAAACATCCGTATCCGTATGTCCGTTTTCGTATATAAATATAGTCATGGATTTATTTTTAACCCTATATAACATAATTTCATATATTTTTTTACCATATTTGTATAATTTTTATGATACAAACACATTTAATAAATTTATGTCATGTGTTTTCTATCCAATTTGTATATACTAATCGATTCTATAGAGTATTTCTAACATTACTCATATGCGATCAGTATCTGTTTTTTAAAGACATGGTAAAATAATTTTAATATCCGTTAATATCCATATTCGTATTATAAACCAGATAAAGATACGACGATAATACTTATATCTGTACCTGACTGTTTGCATCCCTAGTGACACCTCATCCAGTGTTTCTTTCGATATGCTTTCGGTCCACACAGAACGAATGTTCAAAATGGGCTTTTTATTTAAGTTCGCTGCCATCAGACGGCCCGATCTCAGTACGATCGAATGCGCAAGTCCATATTAACCATACATCAACATCCCGATCAGACGGTGGAGATCAACGGACCCGCCCGAAAACCCAAACCCGAATCCATCAGACAAATACCTATATGTGGCTGCGAGGTGGAAACCCTAGCCGTCAGAGCGCCGCGCGGGAGAACGGGAAAACGAGGCAGAGAACACGGCCGCCTGATCTCAGTTCCCCTTTTCCGTCATCATGAAGGTACCCGATCTTCCATTCTCATTCTTTGATCTCAGTTGTTTTCGAGTTCTTTTGTGTCTGATTCGCATTCGATCTTGGTGTTGAGCAGTTCAATATCGCGAACCCGACCACGGGGTGCCAGAAGAAGCTGGAAATCGATGACGACCAGAAGCTGTGAGTCTCATTTTCTACCCTTTGTATGGTATTTGATTTTTGACATCCGTCGAATGGAAGTAAATTTTATGGTAATAGGTAGATGCCAATGGCTTGTGCAAGTTTATATTTGGTGTAGTAGCGGCTGGTAGACGTAAAGGATAAACCTTTTGAACATCTGGTAGTTGCTTTGTCTGGTTTGATGCGTTTATTTATATAGCGGCATTTCGACAATCGGGATACATTTCATAGGATGGTCAGGCTACAAATGAAGCGCACAGTCGACATATGATTGTTGTCAAGACATTGTCTGTTAGTTATTAGAACATGTTGGTAGAGAATGTGAATTTTTTGGTATCTTTCTTCTTTTTCCTGTTAGGATTGGAAATCCTGTATTTTACATATCCATACGATTCAGTCCTTGGGTTTCTGAAAGCATAGCGTAAGAAGTGCTTCTAATCATTGCTATTTGACTTGGACCTGTTCTAAAAAAGTATACATTTTATCAGTTTTTTGTATTTTAATAGGGAAAAATACATTATGGATTGTTTAAAAATTTTGATATATATGCTTGCTTTCAGTCTAAGATCTATGGCCGAAGAAACTTTTTACACCATCTTGGCTTTGCAGCTTATTAACATCCTCTTAAATGAGCACATATACCACATTGGAGTAACTACATTTAAGCTGCACACACTTGAACTGCTAGTTGACATGCTGCTAGAAAAGTGTGGGCACTGGGTCACTTGATATGGACTGTGATGTTGAAAATCGAGTTACGAGAAATGTCTTTCTTTGATTCTGATGGACATAGAAACGTGGAAAAAGCTTACAACTCACTTTGTCTCTTACCTTAATGACTTTTCTGGTTAATATATTAACTGAGAATGCTAAAATATTTTTATATCTTAATGATACTTTGATAGGTTAGTAATTATGTCATACTTGTTGAATGTATCCTGTTGCATGTGGGGTATGCGGGTTTCTGTTGCTCTGTTGGAGGACGACCTTCACTGTCAAATTGACTGTTAGATATGCAGGTTTCCTATTAATGCTATCCGAGTGCATATGAAGTCAAGACATTTCATGTGCTGGTTATCTTCCTTTTAGGCTTTAGAAGGTTGTACAACTATATTAATTTTGACAACACAGAAAAAAGGTGTAATTTATGCACATGTACATGTTTTAGGTGCACGACGTCTGTCCTTGAGCATACTCATTAAGTCTCCCATGTACAAAAGCTGTCTTAAGCCAGATAGCCGAGTTTGCTTTCGTAAATAATGACTTACATGCTTGCATTAATGCAAGAATTGAATATAACTGTTAACTTCTGGTACCATCTATACTCAATTTGCATGTTTAAGTTACAAAGAAGCAGAGCTGTTACTCAGATGCATAACAGACAATGATTAGGCTCCCATATAGTGATTTGGAAGGGTGGTATAAAAATAATTATCTTGTGTAAATTACACCACATAGGTTGCATCACTGGTTAGAGTTGAATTCAACTGGTAAGTTAATCTACCATGTGGATTTTACTTGTATGCTTAAGCTATAAGAAAGTGAACCTGACACATAAATGCTTATGGAAGCAATGTAAATGGAGACAATGAATATCACTCATCATTCTCTTAGTTTGCACTACTCAGATTTTAATAATAAAATAAATTTTGGGAGCAGGTTTATATCTGTTAAATATTAGTAAGAAATGGTATTAGTTTCATAGTTGCTTGAAACTTAATTTATGTGTATAAGATCGTTATTTTCTTCCAATACAGCTTATTCTGCCTTAGTTTTCTAGCTCAGTACCTACAATATTTCCATCCAATGATGTATTTCTTGTGCAGACATTTATAGATAAAAATAGAAACTCTCAACTCATGCATAATGATTGGAATTTTCCTCTTGCTGTGCAATCGTTTAAATTGATCAATATAGAAGCCTATTGATTATGAGGCCTAATCATGATCAGAAGTCTGAAGTAGATATAATTGGTGCTATAGTTTTTTCTCTAAAATTTAAGGAGAATCATTCATCGAAGTGGTATTTATTACCCATAAGTTCATTTGAACTATGTACCTCTGATTTTTACTCCAGGATTTTTATAGTTTTCTGGAATGGTTTATGGACTATATTTTATCCTCTTTTTCAACTTACAATTTATGGTTGTTTTACATGTTTATCCTTTTTTCAGCCGTGCCTTCTTTGACAAGAGGATCTCTCAGGAGGTCAGCGGCGATTCCTTGGGAGAGGTTGGTTGCCAACCGATGTGGTTGCATATATATTTTTGTTATGAAATGTCTCAGTATTAAATCTATTTGTTTCGACCAGGAATTCAAGGGATATGTATTCAAAATCACTGGAGGGTGTGACAAACAGGGCTTTCCCATGAAGCAGGGTGTGCTTACATCTGGTCGTGTACGCCTACTCCTTCACAGAGGCAAGCAATTTTCTATTTATTTGTTAATGATCATAATTACCCACTTCATGTATTTAACATGATTGTCTTTGTATTGTCTGTTTTTTTATCTGTTTTAGGTACTCCTTGCTTTCGTGGATATGGGAGGCGTAACGGTGAACGCAGAAGGAAATCTGTTCGTGGGTGCATAGTTAGCCAAGACCTTTCTGTTTTGAACCTTGTCATTGTTAAGAAAGGTGAAAATGATCTTCCTGGGTTAACCGACATTGAAAAACCAAGAATGAGGGGACCAAAGAGGGCTTCAAAAATCAGGAAGCTGTTCAATCTTTCCAAGGAGGATGATGTTCGCAAGTATGTGAACACATATCGCAGAACCTTCACCACTAAAGCAGGTAATTTGCAACTTCTTGTCATCTCTGTATCTTTTATATCTATTTTTATTATAGAGCATCCAAGTACATCTCCTCACCTTGACTTTAAAATGGTCTATTGACAATCAATACTATTTGAATTTTTTTGTGGTCTGCGTGTATGCATGATCTATACATAGCTGCTTATTTGGTTATTTTGTATATAAATGTTCTTTTTGAAAAGGAACACATTCATGATGTATACATAGCAGCTTATTTGCTTATTTTTAATAAAAGTTCTTATTGAAAAAGAACATGCGATATTTCTTTGTCTTGGTAATGGTACTTAGCAGCTGGAGAATCTGATGTGAATTATTTGCTCACATATTATATCTAGTTGCACATCTTACATTTGAAAATATAATCATATGCAATCGATCGGAACTTCTGTACATGAGGGCAAGGGCATGTTAATTTTCTTTTTGGATTGCATGAGAATTTTCCCTTTTTTAGGTTGATTGTCTGATCCGTATATTATAATAAGTAAATATTCATTCAAAAATGATTTCTCAGCTATTGGTTTTGCCGAGTAATTTGTTCTAATTTGTTCTTTATCTTAGTCATCAAGTTTAAATGTTTTTTCCATCAAACGTGCACAATGTTATTTTGTATCATCAATACACCTAAAATACACCTACTCCCATTATATTTTAGGTTTTTAAAGAGATCTTTCATGTTTTAAAATAAGAGTTTTAGATGTTCTATGGTCTTGTCCGAGGCAGATCTCGGTTGATGATTGTTGAGTGGCGTAATTTTATTGCAACCCAATCAGGGCAAACTTGATCTTTCAAACGTTTGTTAGTCCTCAGCTTGGCTCTGGTGCCAGTTTTTCAGCAGCCACCTTTTGTTCATCGACAACTATTCTTTTTTGCTTTGCCATTTGAACTGAGTTTTTCGGTACTTCTCAGGTAAGAAGGTCAGCAAAGCACCAAAAATTCAGAGGTTGGTTACTCCCCTGACGCTGCAAAGGAAGCGGGCAAGAATTGCCGACAAGAAGAAGAGAATTGCAAAGGCCAAGTCTGAAGCCGCGGAATACCAGAAGTTGCTTGCTTCTCGTCTCAAGGAGCAGAGGGACAGGGAGGAGCGAAAGCTTGGCTAAGAGGAGGTCCCGTCTATCAGCTGCCTCGAAGCCCATCTGTTGCTGCCTAGATCCATCCTTTGCTCTGTTGCAAAATATCGTTGTTCAATGAATTTTGAGTATGTGGTCATTATGTTTTAGAATTTTGATAATTTTGTTTTGTTTATTTGGAACTAAAGATTGATGTTCTATTTTGTCAAGACTGCAATGTTACATTTTGAAACTATGTTCTGCCCGATCTAATACTGAGTTTTCTTTAATGTCTTTATCTCACTATCTCTCTTGATCTTATCTTTTATTGCAATATGTTGCCGTGATGGATGTTTTATTACTTTGCTTTTAAACCTTGTTTTGACGAGTCTGATTTTTTTGTTTGAAGGTTGAGTGGTAAATCTGTAACCAGAAGCACCCAAATGGTAAGTGGTAACAGGATAATCTAATTTACCGCTATGATAATAAGACTTATTGGCTCCGTTTGGTTGTAGGGTTGGGGCAGGGTTGGGTTGGTCCAACCCGGGGTACCCTCCTTCCAAACATCGCAATCCTCACGTGCTGTTTCCTTGAGATTTTGTTCTAAAAGACGATTTGTCCTTATTTTTATTATGTTTGTTAATCTTTGCATTATTGTTAACTTCGATGCATTTTGTCAGCATTTTTATTTGATTATCTTGTTAGCCAACTTGTCGTTTCTAACCGTCAGATTTGGTATGCATGTACAGAAGGCAATGTCTGGTGAACCCAACAAGCTGAAACCGACTTAACTGAAATCGTATTTGACTAAAATTTCTGAAAGTTTGAAACTATAATGTTGGTTCAAGCTTAGGATACCTGGCCTTGGTCGAATTTGACTAAAATTTCTGAGATAGGTTGAATATAAAGCTTCGTAATGTTGATTTAAGCATAGGATAATTGGCCTTGAGCTGGTTTCGCAAGCTTGCTCCTGATCCTACTCAATGAGGCTCGATTTGCTTGACACAACCATCGTGCAAATCTTCTGTAGTTACTAGATTCTAGATTCAGCTTTTCATATGAATTCTTTGTGGTATAACTTTTCAAGGGCCCGTTCGGTTCGGGAATAAGGCAGGAATAAGAATTGGGAATAAGGAGAATAAGGGTCTATTGTTTGTTCGGCTGGAGAATAGGAATAAGGAGAATAAGGTGAAATAAAGGTAGATAAGATGAGATAAAGATAGGAATAAGAGTGAAATAAGATGGAATGAGGAGGAATAATCGTACCACGGGAAACTGTGTCAGATGGAGAATATGCCCCTTATTCCATGACCTATTCTCCAAACGAACAGGCCCAAGGATTTTCACTCCAATCGTAGAATCTTTCTGAATTATCTTTTTGATCTTTGTTATTATTTCCTTGATCTCGTAAACTTTGTTAACTTTTACTCTACAAACCTCGTGGTCAACTTCCATTCGTTGGTTGTTAACACTACATTTTAGCATACTACCTATTTTGTTTATCAAAATTACAAATAATGCCCCTTTCTTTCTCTCTCCTCACCATCCTCTTCTCCCCTTCTTCATCTAGTGCCGACCTCCACCCACCTCCTCGACCTTCGGTCCCTTCCCGACATGCAACCTGTCTCGAACCTCCACCCTCCCTCTGCTCCATCCACCTCCTCAACTTCCATCCCCGTCCCAGCCTTTGCCCCCTCTCGGACCTTCATCCTCCCTTTGCTCCACCCACCTCCTCCACTTCCAACCCATCCTAACCTTCGCTCCTCCTAGACCTCTACCCTCTCTCTTTTCCACCCATCTTCTCGACCTCCGCCCCTCTACTCCATCCACCTCCATGACCTCTGACCCCTCCTCGAACTTCGCCCTCCTGGACCTATGCCTTCTTTCTGCTTTGCCCACCTCCCTGACCTCCAACCCTCATTCTCCCCACAACTCCACCTGCACCATCCCTCCTTCTGGTGCCGCTCGACTTCTGTCGTCTTCCTCGACACGATATCCCCATTGTCCATTCCTCCCCGCGGTCCAGATCACAAAGGGCTTATGCCATAAACAATTCTACCTCCGCGTGGGAGAGTCGTATCACCTTCATGGAGGGTGAGCTTCGAGCACGAAGAGGACCTTCAGGATCAATTTGTGGTCGCTCCTTTGCAGCGTGCGGACAAGGCACCAGGAAGGTTATGCTCTTTGAGTTGCTCGGGGCGGAGGTGCAGCTACAGGACCTGGGTGTTAAGCCTTGTGCCACATGCGGACGGCATTGGAAGGAAGAGGGGGAAGATGAGAAAGGAATGGAGGAGAGATGGAAGAAAATCCATCACTGGTTTTGATGTGGTTTGATTAACTCAATTTAAACCAACCAAGTTGACTTAAGATGGGTCAAATAACGTCATGGTTCGTGGGATAAGAGTGAGCAAATTTACGAGGTCGAGGGGGTTATAACAATGTTTAGAAGGTCGAGAAGGTAATGTAAAAAGATTCATGGGTAAAAATCCCTAACTTTTTATATATTGATGTAATACCACAACATCCCATTATATTATTACATTTAATAGATGTGTGTGTTTAATAACTTTGTCTTGTTTATCTACCTTGGAAGAAATTGATAGAGTCAAGCTCGGCTAGATGTGGATAATCATCGAGTCAGAATTGAGTCTTTTGACTTGATCAGAGTTGAGTTCGTGCCGAGCCCGTCCAAATTTCATCATCTGCAATCACCACCTCAAAGTGATGATTTTCTTTGTTCCTTTGATCGAGTTCCCCGTGAGATTGCGGCACGAGGGAATCATCAAAATAACAATTGCAGAAAATCATTAAACACTAGAAAGACTCCGTAACAAATATCTTTTTGGAGTTTGATGAACTACTGCATTGGTTATTTTCTAGCATCGTGGACAGCTAGAAACCTTCTTTGTAGATCAAGATTATTTTATATAAATGCATGCCATTCTGAGATTAAGTAATACCCCCTGCAAAGTCCTTGTAACACTGTCGAAGAAGATCGATTTTGACAACTTAGCATATCTGGATTCAATTTGTTCAATTGACCACTATCCTACATATTTAAGCACACAACTTTTGATAAATATTGACTAAAAAACTTCAATATACATGTGTGTGTATCATTTGACATGGTATGCCCAAATTACTTTTGATCGATCAACCATCCTGATCTCATCGATCAACTATTTTTAATCGACCACCCAATTTGATTTGGTAGATTACTCCTTAATTGATCAGCTTCACTTCTGATTGATCAACTCGTAATTGACCATGAACGACTGCTTTTGATCAATCATCCGAGGTGGACTGATCTATCATAATTGATCCTAATCGATCAACTCACTAGAATCTCTTTGATTGCTTTCCATTTTCAAGTAACACTGTATTTTTTATTGAACGACCCCAATCACTGCAAATAGAGCTCCAGACCTCAGTCGCAGACACATATCTCAACATATTTTCTCTAGCCTCTCTCAAAACTCTAGTTTCTCTCGCTCTCTACTTTATGATAAGAAGCATTCATCTACATACTTGGTTTGCTATTTCGTTATCTATAACATGGTACATGTTTTAGTGTCATTATTCATTGCATATTTATATTCAAGGTTTTATATATTTTGTATTTTTTTTACCATTGTACTGTAGTGTTTGGTGTTTGATCCAAGGTGTACGAAGAACTCGACTTGTGATCCATTTGTGGAAAAGCCTTTGTTGTGTAATCCAACAGGCGTGTAAACAGTTGAGTTATCTCTAGAGAAATAACTCGAGATAGAGGAATAGTAATTTGGTCGGTCAATTATAAATTCTTGTTTTGTGGACTTGGGTTGTGGTTTTTACCTAACAAGGTTTCCACGTTGAAATCTTTTTCTCTTGTTGTTGCCTTTGTTCTATGAATTGAGTGTTTATATTTGTGTGATTATTATCTGTGGAAATTATTTCGTGACCATGATAATTTGTTCAGCGATCTAGATGCACTTATATGATTTGGCATCTAGCTAAGGTATCCATTTCATATATATAATCTCATACTATAAATATGTGGTGGACTAGCTATACTCAAGATAAGTGATCACATCATAGATACTTCATCTATTATATTTCTATCAACAATAGTTGTCTTTATTTTATCTCTTAAACTAATTAAGCAATGACGGGGGGATATACTTAAAATATGAAAATGTTGAAATGTAGACAATAGATTGCTCAATTGATTGCAATCATCAATTGATTGGAGACAATGCACTCCTAGGCTTCCCCTCAATGTCAACAATATGAGAAAGGTATGCAATGTGATGATAGAAACAAGAGAACTAAAGTTTAGATTAAAATAAAACCCAACTCAAAGCTGTAAAATATATGTTATTTACGGACACAATTTGCCTTTAAGGGCTTCTCCTACTTTGCTTTTAGCACAATCTTTGCTTTTACATATACGACAAGATTGTCATCAAAGGTGAGGTCAACTAGAGAAAACACAATGCATAATGCATATGCTTACCATTCTCATTTAGAATGATTTCAATATCAACAACAAAGAAAGGTCTCTATTAGGATAAGAGCCCTTGATGATCGAAATGATAAATGAGAAAGTATATATCATTTAGTTATCATTATAAAATCTCATCGAACTTGAATTGATTTTATATATAGCATCACAATCAGCTAACTTGTTGATTGTGTTTTGGTTATGGATGCATTACATCTCCTAACTATGCATAACTTGAATTATAGTGCTCTAATATGTAAGAAGATATCATCTATAGGGTCTAGATCTATGTACATGATATCTAAAAATGAACATCCAAGTTGATGGAACACTGACATATTATCGACGCATTTAACTTCATGGTAAGATATCTATTATGATATATTCTCCTGTTACGCCTTTGCTCGCCACATAAAACATGATTTGCTATCGATCATTATACATGAAATAGTTGCGTTTAATGACTTGATGTTTATTTGTTGATTTTGCGACATGCTTTTATTCGGATAGCTTCTTGTTGTACGGTCAACTTTACCCGTATCAAATAGTGCACTCCTTTTGAGCTTTTTTTAAAAGTTCATTTTGTTCTCAATTGATGGTACACTGTTCACATCAACGTCTAACCTGCCTTTGCTTAGTGTGCTCATTAAAAGGCTAGATGCAAGCGAGCATTTCAAAATAAACATGTCAATAGCCATTCCTTAATAAATTAAATCATCTTCTTTAACCAATATCTACTTGTGGACTAACTTCTCTAATTGAATACTTTTTTGCAAGGGAATTCAAATTTATTGTCAAACGAAGTTGGATGATTGTGTTAATGCACGAATCATATACGATGATCACATATTGGTAGCTTAACTCACCCTCCTCTTCTAGCTTCAATACATAAGTAGATTCTCTCTAAGTAATTCCTATCTCGTCCATAATACCATATACATCCTTCCGTCCCATAATAAAACTACATGCTAACCTTTTAGAGTAAATTAACAAAAAAATCCTAGAACTATACACCTGATTTCAATGTCATACCTGAACTTTTAAAAGTAATAATGTGGTATCTGAACATTAAAATTTGTCTCAATGTGATCCCTGACTATTGAAATTTAAGGTTAAAATGATGAAATAATCAACTAAATTTCTGTGGTGAATGACCACATTGAGACAAATTTAAAAGTTCGAGTATCATATTGTTACTTTTTGAAATTCAGGAATGACATTGAAATCAAAGTGTCAAGAACTTTTTTGTAATTTACTTAATAAGATGCATGAGAAATTTAAGGGAATGGAATGATCATTTTCTTAAAATAAATAATAAATAAATTATTTTCTACTTATATTGCTAAAGGAAAATTTCTTCAAAGAAGCCGCCTCCTCCGCGTCCGCCTTAAGCCGCTCCCTTCCAAGCTTGAAGCGAAGACGGTAATCTCGCCTCCTCGGAAGCCCTACAGCCCCAGTAGCATATCATCATCCAAAAGGACCAGAACGCTCCACCAATGGCCCTCCGCCGCTCCCTCTCGAGGCCGCTCTTCGCCGCCGCCAAGTCCGCCCTCAGATCCTCACATTCTCTCTCCTCCGCCTCCCACCCCGCCCCCACCTCCCCTCCCAACTCCCCCGCCGCCGCCTTCCTCTCCGCACCTCCAGGTCTCTCTCTCTCTCCCGCTCATCCTAAAACCCTAACCCCTCTCGGCTAACCCCTCTCGGCTTTGTCCGTACAGGTCGCCTGCGATGGCGGAGCTGGGCGGCGTGCTCTCACTCTTCCCGCTCCACGGTGCTGTCGCGGCCGCACGCCTCCGCTCGCACCTCTCCGCCAGCTCCAGGGATTGCTGCTGCGAGCTCTCTCAGGGTACCTTCTCGAGAACTTGCCGAGATCCTTAGTTTCCATTCGTGAGTTCCGTTGGTCCTCGATTTTGTTTTTTGCATTGGTCGGTTTTTCCTTCATCTCCTTCCTTTGTTAGTCAAAGATTTGAGCTTTGGTTGATTGGAGGAACTTAGGGTTGAACTTTTAATAGGGGGTGGAGAGGACGGCTGATGCGAGATGGGAGTGGAGGATGCTTTCGTTCGAGGCGTCCGCGGTTTTTTGAGATATGTGGTTTTTTTTAAAATGAAGTACATGGAGGCAGGGGTTTTACAACGCATGATGGGTCAGGAAGAATCTCGTGGGCTGATGGGGAGTGCTGTTTATTTGGTACAGGGAGGTAGAGGTTTTACAATGACGAATGTAGACGAGGCATCTTTGCTGTTTGCAATGGTAAATTAACGGTTGGACTTATGATCGTAATAATTAATTCTTTTAGTTGCCCGTTTATTTGCCTCTACTGTGTTTTTTTCCCTTAATAGATGAACCAGACTGATTGAACATATTATGATATGCAAATTGAGTACTTCTTTGTTTGGTTCTCATGCTCTAGTTATCTACACACTCCTATATTTTGTATAGACAAATTGATTCCATATACTAAAATCTGAATGATGTATACACACTTAAGGAAGTGTTTATTTGACGAAAAAGACGACGGTGTTGTTTAAGCTCAGTGGCTATATATGGAATGCTTTTTTCAAGATTTACTGTGGAGAATGATTTTGTCCTAACATACACCCATCTGTTTTTATTATGGTAAGCACTAGGAGCGCTATAGCAACTTTGTTATCTGGTTTAGATGGGCCAACCATGAGGGGGACAAAGAAGACATATAAACAGGTAGAGTGCATATAGATTTTCTACCATGTTCAAGTGTCAATAGCTTGTGTATCAGTGAGAATTCTAACGTCCAACTTCGTTGATTGATGGTGCATGCATTGTGTACCTCTTTCTGCATAGTGATATCATGGTTATCTGGTGAAGTCCCTGCTTACATAATCCTCTCTCCTCATTTACCCACTTTTATGTGGGTAAATGCAACTCAAACTAATTGTTGACGGGTAAGATAATAATGGACCATGAATTCTTTTTTTGTGCGCATACATATTTTTTTGAGAAGAAAGAGGGTGTGGCCCCAAGAATGGAGCTCACCTCAAATTTATTCCATTAACAAGCGATTACAAATACATACAACCATAAAGTACAAGAAAAAGAAACTACATGCTAAGCCACAATGACATCAGTGCCCTGTAGTGCTCCAACACTCTCTCACAGATAAACGGGTGTCCTTGGATGATTTTCTCATTACTAGCACACCAAATGGCCCAAACAATGGCAAAAGGACCATCCACATCCTCCCGAGAACTTCAACAAGCTGCAATACGATGCGTTGTCCATCGACCGCAGCTATGACACCGCTGCCCACTCCATACCGTGGACGAAGATATTCCGCAACCAAAAAAGAGATGCTCAAAATCCCTTCTCAAGATTGCATCTACCGCACAGGATCCTCCCGGTACTAGAAGCCTCGCCCTAACATGCCTTGGAAAAACAACTGCCCGTGTCTCACCAACCACATGAAGACCTTGATCCGCATAGGAACCTTGTAGCCCAAATACAACTTCCTCCTGAAACAACCCTACGTGGCCTGACGAAAAATCTATACGCACTCGTCACTGAAAAGCTCCCCTCTTTCAAGCAAAGTGGTCCCTGCCCTCGTTGGGGCCATCAAGATCTGCCAAATCCCTTAAGAGGGCCACGACCTCATTGCATCTCTGGTCCGACAAAGTAGAAGTGAAAGTTGGGTACCAAGATCCCTCTGCCCAAACCTGATGCACCATAGCACACCTGTCCCTGCAATAGCGAAAAGCAACATGTACTTCTCCCTGAGCGGATCCATCCCCAACCAATCATCCAACCATAATCTAACGCTATGTCCATCTCCCCCAGCACACGACCTCATGCAAGCCTCTGCTCTCCACGGACTATTGATCCCATAGATGCTCCACATCACCCTACAAATCAGGTTATCGAACTTCCCCTAGATTCTTAGGGCCCACTTTGGCATTAGAGCCTTATTCACGAGATTTAAATTGTGGACCCTCAGGCCTCCCTCCCTCTTCGTCGTCGTCACCATGTCCTGACCCATTGGGTGCATTCCCCCTCCCTCCTGCCGACCGTCCGACCAAAAGAAGTGCTTCATCATCCCCTCCAACCTCTGCCACACCTCCACAGGCATCAACCTCATTTAGAAGAAGAAAATTGAGATAACGTATATGGTATACTTGAGGAGGACCAACTCCCCCCCAGAGAGCGTTCTGGCCTTCAAACCCGTCATCTTACTCTCCAATCTGCCAATTACGGCCATTCCAATATGCCACCTGCAGCCGCTCCGCAACCAGAGGAGCCCCGAGTATGTGGTCGGAAGGGAACCCTCTGTGCAACGTAACACGCGACGAAACTCTCGATCCTCCTCCTATATCACACCAAACAGAAGACCTTGGACTTGTATCTGTTAATCCAACTCAAGATTTCCCCAAAGATATGTAAGATGCATTCCTCGCATGTTCAACGTCCCCATCAATGAACAAAAATCATGTTGTCAGCATACTGCAGAATGGGGATGGACGTGTCGTCTTTCATGTACCCAGCACAAAAATCATCGGCCTTGGCCATCATCATTATCAATGCCAGCATCCGTCACAATAACAAAAAGGAGCGGTGCCAGAGGACACCCCTGCTGCACTTCCCGCTGGAGCTGGACCCCCCCCTTTCCCGGTCTGCCATTCAACAACATTGAATAAGACACCATAGTGATGCATCTCTTCACCCAACCAATCCATCCGTTAGGGAAACATCTCTTTTGTAGCGATCGCAAAGCGCCAATCAACATAGTCGCATGCCTTTAGAGAAATCCATCTTCCAAAGGACCCCCTTCTGCTTCTTCCTCTTCCAATCCATCACCAACTCCGACGACAACACCCTAGAGTCTTCCATATACTTGTCGGGAACAAAAACAATAAGCTAAGGAGAGTTGATTCCCCCTAGAACATTCTGCATATGGTTTGCCAAGACCTTGGCAACAGGCAGGTAGATCGCATTGGACAACGCAATAGGCCTAAAATCTTCCACACGAGCGCCACCCTTTCGCTTGGGTAGCAGAAACATGAGCGCCTTGTTTAGCCGTTCAAATTCCTGATTTTTCTCCTCAAACTTCTGCATCACTGCAGCCACCTCCACCTTTATACACTCCTAGAACTCCTTGAAGAAGCACACCAAGAAACCGTCAGGGCCTGGGGCCCCATCCGAATTCAACTGCCACAGAGCCCATCGGAACTCTTCCTCCAAGATTGGTACTACCAAGTCCTCAGTCTCCTGAGGGGAGATACACTCAACTCCCCGCCTACGCCACCCCCAGCCTGCCCCTCTCGCTCTCCTGGAGAAAGCAACGAAGTGCATCCTGAGCTGTCGACCAATCTCCGCGTCAGTCGTCGCATGCACTCCTTCCACCTCAATGCTCCTATTGAAATTTCGACGCCTTCTGCCATTAGCCAAGGAATGGAAGAATCACGTATTGTTATCTCCCTCCCTCAAGCATTTCTTCCTCGACCTCTGCCTCCATTCGACCTCCCTTTTATCCTTCAAACGTACCCAGTTCAAACGATCACATCTCTTGTCAACCTCATGCGGCTGCATCTCCCTCGAGTCCTCCACCGCATCGAGGTGAGAGTTGACCTCCTGTGCCGCCACCCTCACACTTTGCCTCTATTCACGGGTTCTCCACTTGAACTCGATTAGCCGCTTTTGCAGCAACCTGAGCTTTTGAGCCAAAATCGCTGAAGTTGACCCTTCCAGCTGCGCGCTCTGCCAAAACTCCACACCATGTCGCGGAATCCCTCCTCAAGCAACCAAGCCGCTTAAATATGAAGAAAGATTTCAATCTCACATCCTCACACGAGGACCAAAGGATCATGTTGTGATTGGAGTGAGCCTAGTGCATAGCCCACGCGTCTGCTAGCGGAAAAAAACCAATCGCCTCTTGTGATAACAGGAACCAATCAAGCTGCGACCTAGATCTGACATTTCTCCAAGTGTAGCGGCACCCACCAGCATCAGAAATATGCAAACTCGCATCTGTAATGAACTGCATCAACTCTGTCGAGCCTGCATCCACACCCCCGTGCAACCTAGGCCTATCCTTTGATTGCAGCATCACGTTGAAATCTCCCTCGTTAATCTAGACCTTGTTCGGGTACCTCTCTCGAGGCAGTCTCAAGTCATCAGTCAACTTCGACATCGATTTGCCAGTCTACGACCCATACACATTAGTCACCCACAGTCGGACCCCATCCGCCTTTCGCTGCAGGAGGACCGAGAGAGTGTCTCCCGCTACACATCTCCTCAACAAGATCAAAGCTGTCCCCGCTCTAGCCCACTGTTATGCCCCCTAACACCCCCAAGCATCCAACACCCTCCACTCGTTCAGGCGAGAGTCTCCCATCGAGCCACAAATCTCGTCAAAATCTTGGGAAATCTTCGTTTCTTGCTGTAATCACATATGCCACCATCTCTGTGCCCAAAACCTGGATCATCACTCTCTTCTTTGCCCTCTCACACCCTTACATTCATGGTCTCAAATTTCAACGAAATTCAGTTGAATTTCTGTTGAATATCGACATCCAGTTGAAATCGAAATTCGACCAATATGGCCGAAATGATCGAAATATGGGGACCCTAGTACAAAAAATGGCCGAAATGAACGAAATTTCGATTGAAATTCGACCGAAATTCCATTTTGGTCGGTCACTAAAGTGGTGATCGAAACCGACATTTAGGGCCTTGCTTACATTCCAATAAAGGATCTTCATAGGTCAACCTCAACAACTCTCGAAGGTGGCACCATACCCACGTAGTTCAGCAGGGCTTGACTCGCCTCCAAGCCCAGCTAGCCCCCGCTACTATCAACCGAATGCTCTATGCAAATTGGTTCCACATCCGCTTCTGTCGAACCCCTCATGCGCCCAAGCAGGTCTTCCTCCCCCCGACGCCAAAAGTCGCGAGCCCTCAACCTGATCCGGAGCGTTGACAATCGCCATCCTCCACCTCCTTCTGCTCTCGGAAGGGGAGAGCCACCAATATCTTTTCCCAAAACTCCATGAGGGCGACAACTGCAACGGAAGTTCCCTTCCGGACCTTGAAGAGGCCCCAACCAAAGAAACCAACTGGGACTCTACCTCCTTTGAGATGAAAGGCACACGTCGTGACTCATGTGTAACCTCCACCAAAAGCTCCTCCACCGCCACCAACCCCGGAGCCGCCTCCTCTCCTGTCCATCTGGATCATAGAACCAAGCTCGGAGAGCCCTGCAAGCACCCCCGGGAGCACCACTCAGCTGGATCCCCTTCGTGGAGATTGCTCCAGAGCAAAAGAGACTCTTATGTACCCGGAAACCAGGCTCACACTCCGCGTCACTGACCGCGGGTCCTCCCCGCCCCAAACACGTGAGGTTCTTCTCAGAAATCCGGTCACATGGATCGTGCTCGAGGTCCACTGCCTGCCCCCTTCTCAAAGCCCACTCCCTCGGGCTGCTGCAAGACCTGCCTGCCTCCTCATGCATGCACTCCTCCAACTCCACCCGGAAGGATGCATGACTGATCTTCATGAAAAGCTCCGAAGGTAGAACCGTCGTCCTCACAGCGAACTCCGCCTTCACATGTGCATCCTCCTCCTTGGAGAGGCTCGACACAAGACAAAAGCCACTGTCCTGAAACCTCAAAGTAGCGCCTCCAACGAATGCACGTCTTGCACCCATAAGGGCACTCCTTTCAACCAAAAGATCTTATAGAACCATCCGTGCAATTTGCCATCACAGAACGATGGGCGCCTCCACACCACCAACCCATTCTGCACCCTCCGAAGCAAGCTGGTCACCTCCCCAACGGCTAGCCCGCGAGCATAAACAACGCCCTCTTGCTGCCGAACCACGTCTCCCCCAAAAGCCGGACCCACTCGCTGCCCAATGTCCACCATAGCCGCCTGCAAGCATTTTGCCGAAACAGAACAATTACCCACCAAGACGCCCTCCAGCAATCTTTAGGGGGTGCCGCAAGGTCTCCCCCCACGGCAAAAACTACCTGCCTTCAAGTTGCTGCCATCCTCCCATGCACTGCTAGGCTAGCACCACATCCTAGGGCAACTTCTCCTTCGATGGCCCACCCCTTCGCACAAGAAGCACGACATGACATCTCTGCACATCGTCGCCAGGTGACCCCAAGCCCCACACTTCGGGAGCCCCCTTGTGATACAGACAGAGGCTCCTAACGCAACTGAGATGGGAACCACTCCTGCAACTGGGTCACAGCCCCAACACGACTCGGGGAAGCCTGTCCCCTATTCCTTGGTGAGACCATCTACCAGATCTCCGCACCCTCCCCTAGTAGCCCTCCCTCACCTTCGAAACACACCCCCAACCCCACAGGACGGCAGGCCAGGGCCACCTCCTAGCTTCGCCCCCGCCAACTGGCCCCGTGAGCCTCCCTCGTCGCCAACCCAAAAGCTGGCTCCCCTGGCGAAGGCGACACTACGGTTTCATTGGCTGGGCTTCTCTTAACGAGGGCTTCTCGGGAGCTCTCCTGGCATTGTTTCAACAGAACAACAGATGGTGTCGTTTCGCTCAAGGCTCTCCTGGTGAAGGGAGACACTAAGGGCTTCTCCAGCAGGAGATGCCAAGGGAGCAACGGAGCTGCAAAGTTACATGCTCTGGGTGCCGATAGGGCCTCGAGGATGGGTATTTCAGCATCGGGCGGCTCGAGGTGCTCGGAAGTAGCTGCGAGGGGATCTCCGAGGGAGCACGAGCGAGGTTGGGAGGGTCTGGGTCGTCGACCCTGGTCCTTGGTGGCCCTGCGATGGATGGCTTCGGGCGGCTTTCGGTGGCTGCGTGGGGGGAGTGGGGTGCGACGAGAGGCAGGGTTCCAAGCGGCATTGGCGGTGAGGGGGAGGGGGGGGCTGCTTTGGGCTTCTCTTGCATGAGGCGGGGGGGAGGGGGGGCTGTTCCAGACGACGGTGGGGGGAGCTGCGACGGGAGGAGCAGAGGCGCATATACATCATGTTTTAATAAAAGGATGTGAGTTCTTCGTGACAAATTAGGTGAAAAATCTTTGAATTGAGACCATAATAGGTCAGCTTGCGTTGGTGAACATGTGTTGTTATGAGGTTTTGTTTAGCAAATATTTATTTTTATTATTTGTTTTAACTTTATTTTGTATTTTTAAATATAGTAAATTAGTCAAAAGTCACAATCTTTAGATGTATCTTTTGGTTTGGATGCGCCTTTTGGATGAAAAGATGCATCTGTTTATGGTTAATTCCACATATAAAACAACCTACATCTATGTAATAGAGGAGATGAAAATGAAGCTAAATTTTGGTTAGGCATTTGGCTTGAATGCTCCTTATGAATATTCTTTTTCATATTCAATCTTCCAATCTAGTCTTCCCCCACTTCTCAAGTAACTTGGCGCGCTCCTTATCTCCCCACCCCAATTTCCTCTCTTCTCATCTCTCGTTTTCCCCCCTAATTTTTAGACCGCATAGGAGAAGGAACATGGAGCCACATCCGGACCATCAATCCATCTCTGCAGACTGAAGAAGAATATCAGAGGAGGAGGCGTGCGCTACAGGCATCGTCGATCCTTGATCTCCTCCTTATCCAACAGCCTCAAGTACGCCAAGTCTAGCCACCCAAGCCCCGAGCAGAGCAAGGAGAACCATGGATCTTCTTTGCTGTAAGCAAGAGGAAAGGAATTGGAAAGTTGGTCTATTTCGCTGCTCTATTAACCATTAGCGAACCTCTCATCAGTGGCTGTTAATAAAGGTCAGTTATGTATGACCACAGCCTCTTACGCCTAACTAGAACGCCTAATTATAACCGGTAGTCGGGAACGAAAACCCTGTGGGTTACAGGATATCGATCAATTTATGGTTGTGTGAAACGAAGGTATAATAATAGTCAGCCTATGTCTATGAGGTTGGGACTGCAACTATTAGATCATATTCAGCTCATGGTTGTGTGAAACGAAGGTATAATAATAGTCGGCCTATGTCTATGAGGTTGGGACTGCAACTATTAGATCATATTCAACTCATGACTACGTCGATGGGACCGAGTTAGCTGAGGTATATAGATTGTCACAATAGATGGCATTGTAAAAAGCCAGATATGTCGATTTGTATCTTTCAGTTGGGGGTCTTTGAGGCCATACGGATAACAAATGATGAGACAGTTCATATTTGCAACGTTATTGAGTTGAAGGCTGATTCTAGAAGTGGACGGCATACCGAGTGTATATACAGTGTACGACCAAGACTGTGGGTGCAGACTGTATGATGGATAAACACGACTACTAGAGGCATTAGAAGAAAAGATGGCATAATGTAAGTTAAAATAGGCCGCTTATTTCTTATTTTTCCTGCATATTGATTATTGTTGGAAATTGTTTTGTAGTGACTAATTTCCGTTTGTGGATTCTTTTGGGACATTTAGCATCTTTTGCAAAACTAAGGGTCTATTTTGTAACAAGGTTACCTTGAGATAGCTCAGTTTACCTCACTGCATTCCTGGATTGGAATTCCATCACAAATCAATGTGACATCATATCACATTCCTTATTCCAATTATCTCTTACCCTCAACCATCCAAACACCTATTATTCATATGAGGTTACCCAATCCACCTCATCCCAGTAACCAAACAGTTGACAGTCTTTGAGGTCATATACGGATAATAAATGAGACAGTTCACAGTTATAGACCCTAGTTATACACCGATCCACACGGTTTACTATTCACAGGGGTACCCCAACCCAACCCAACCCAACCCAGTTACCAAACTGGCCCTAAGGGTGGACTGAAGTATCAAGTAGTGGAGATAAGGATGGGACTGAGGTGTCCAGTAGCTGAGATATGTAGATTAGATTTCAGTAATAGACGGCATTACAAAAAAGAGATGGCGATTTGTATCTTTCAGTTGGGAGTCCTTTGAGATCGTATACAGAGAACAAATGAGAATTTATTTTTGCGCTTCTTTTGAGACAATTGATATTTGCAATAGTATATATGCAGTGGGTGGCCATGACTGTGGGTGCCATTGTATGAGGGATAGATAGGAGTACTAGGGGCTTTAGAAGAAAAGAAGATAGAATGTAAGGTAAAGTAGATTGCTTATTTCCTAATTTTTTGCTGCATATTGATTATTGTGGAAATTGATTTTAAATGGCTTATTTTTGTGTGATTATTCCATGGATTCTTTTGGGACATTTCGATTCTCATGCAATACTAGGATTGGGGGGCGGTTTAACTTTCATGCGTCTATTATCCAACCGTTTGACATATATTTAAGGGATATTTACACCCATAACCCTGAGTAATTTCGTAATTACTCCAGAAACCATCGATAATCATGAATTACATCCATAACTCCGAATAATGCTTAACTTTTACATGACATAACCCTGTGTCAAGTTTCGTCTTAATTCTCTGTTAAGTGTGACAAAAAAAGTTATATCTTGACAATTTTACCCTTCGAGACACATTATATTTATAACATGATGCCATTCTAAAGAAGAGGGAGGCAGAGGAAGCTTTCACTTGCAAGACCCCCGACCCCGCCGAATTCCTCCTGCGAACCCCACCCCACCTGCAAGAGCCCCCCTCCCCCTCCGACTCCGCCATGAAAGTCCCTGCCCCCCTCCGACCTCACCACCCCCTCCCCTGCACCGCCGCAACTGCAAGAGCCCACCCCTCCCCCGCGTCGCCGCACCTACAAGCCCGCACCCCTCCCCCGCACCCCCTCTCCTGCGTGCTCGCCCCCCTCGGCGCCGCACCTGCAAGCCTGCACCCCTCTCCCCTGCCCTCACACCTGCGAGCTCGCCCCCTCCCCTGCACCCCCGCACCTGCGAGCCCGCGCACCTGCAAGCCCGCCCCTCCCCCCACGTCACTGCACCTGCAAGCCCGCCCCCTACCCTGTGCCGTCGCACCTGTGAGCTCGCACCTCTCCCCCTGTGCCCTCGCACCTGTGAGATCGCTCCCTCTCCACGCGTCGTCGCAACTGCGAGCCCGTACCCCTCCCCATGTCGTCAGCCTCTCCCTGCAAGAGCACCCCTCCTCAATCCGTCCTGGAAGCCACGCAACCTGCATGTTTTTCCTTTTTTTCTTTTTAACTTTTTATTAATCTTAGTCGTTCGATCGCATATTTGTTAGATTAACTCACTCATATGGTTGAGTTAATGAAGAAAACTAACGGAAGGTTATGGATGTAAAACACAGTATGCATTCATTGTTCTGAGTGTAATTCATGATTATAGAGGGTTTCTGGGGTAATTACGAAACTACTCAGGGTTATGGGTGTAAATATCCCTATATTTAATGATGCCACCATTACGGTTTATTTTAGTTTAGGTTGCCTTTTTGTTTTTGATGGTTTAAGTACATGATACCTGATGAATCTGTGATTAATAACTCTAGTTAGCTGAAAATATAGCTTTGTCTTGAGTAATTAAATGCATTTAGGTGTTTATAACTCATAATTAACATTCA